>JAQOWZ010000002.1:16002500-16537964 GCA_035578165.1 Stenolophus ochropezus
TGTCAATTGTACATGGTTTTTAGTAACTTTCTTTTTAGGTTATCTAGTTTTATATTAACATTTAAGGTGATATTACAGGTTTCTATTGTACTAGTTATTTCTTATTCTTCTCTGGCGGCGACGAAATTATACTTCAACCTTGTCAATCACGTCATAAAAGATGCCACTTTTATGACTTAGGAAGAAAAACAATATTTTTGTACGAAAAAAAAATCAATCATTAGTTTCTCTTTTGTACAAATATGTTTATTTATTGTTACACACACTTTTTGTAATGTGTTTTAATACTACAAAGTGCTATTAATCTGTCAACATGAACATAAATTAAACATTCAATATCACATTATTTTCTTCTTTTTTATCTGTTATTAGACAATAGTTATTTGGGTACCAAGGTTCTAAAAGCAATCTTTTTGGGCCGAAACCGAAGTTTGCAGCCGAGGCTACAAATCAGATGAGGCCCGAAAAGAACTTTTAGCCGAGGTGCACACAACATTTTTTAGGCGATTACAATAAGAAATTATGAATTTTCATTCAAAATCAATTTTTGACATCTGTCAAAATTTTACGGCCGCATTTACCGCATTCATTACTTTTTCATTAATATTTGTAAAGGAATAGTTAAAATTTTACTTATATTTGTTTTATATTCTTAAATAATTAATCACATTAATATGAACTATGTAAATCAATAATGAACAAACTAGCGGCCAAAAATTTTGACTTTGACAGATGTCAAATAAAAATTGATACTTTAAGGTTGCCAGCAGATACGAAGAACAACAATTGTACCAGCCGCCTAAAAAAGAATATTTGAGAGATTATAATTTTAGTTTTTTAATAAATACTATAGAAATAAGAATGTATTTCTAAAATTTCTCTTACTCTATTCTGGGGGGAAACGTAGAAAGTTGAGATTTCCGCCGCTACTTAGGTGATGCAAATTAATAGATTTTATTATAAGAGTGCAAAGTAGTTATTTATGTACCAAGAGTGCAAAACTACATTGCCGCACGAGCATAAAGATTGAAACTCGAAGTGCAGCTGATTTAAAACGTAGGTACTTACGACAGAATGAAAAAAGATTGTCTGAAGAAAAACTCTTCTCATAGCATATAAAAATCGCAATGATCTCAGTGATGTTAATCGAATAGTAAAAAACAATAGACTGTCACCTATGAGGGTATAATAAAAGGACTAAAGTTGAACCCGGGACTTTTAGATCTCGAACTTGACCGAAGCCCATAATTTATGAGTCGATACAGTTTGGATATTTATATGACTACTGATCATAAATAATTTGGTATGCGTTTTATAAATACTTTATACAAAAGAACGAATGCGACATAGAGTTATGATTAAAAGTAGATGAAGGTGAATAATTTCTCACGGTGTCTATATATAGTGAAGGTGCGAGTAGTTAAGAATAATAGTGAAGTCGATAACATAGAGCAATGGAGAGCGGAGCCGGAAATAAAGCAAACGTGAGTGTTAAGAAGCTTTGTCAGAACAGCAGAAATTGACGTACGGTGAATGATGCATACGTATATAATCAATATCCATTGCTTATTTTATCACTACTTTCATAATACTTTTATAGTATATTATTATACTAGTTTTATAAGACGATGCATTGTTGTCAAAATGCATTTAAAATATTGAGAAAATAATTTCAAATCTCTACGGCAGTGGTTTTCAAACTTTTTGATATGAAGGCACCCTAAATCGATTATTAAAAATTTCGACACCTCCAACATCATGGGCATGAAATTTTATTAATCTTATGTTTTCTAATTAAAAATATATTCTTCAAATAAGAACAAAAGATACACAAAAAATAGTGTGATACATGAGATAATATAGCATTTCATGTTCTACGACTTTAATCTTTCGCTCTTTTTTGATGTTAACGAACATAGAAAATCTTAGACCACATTTTCATAAGTAAGAGGCTGAATAAATATTCAAAAAGATTCTAATGAAAATTCAGAATATTTCTTGTTTTAGGTGTTCATGTAAACATATAACTCCATTTTCTAAATTTCTATCTTTTCTTTAAAAGTTCTAATTTTATCGGAACCAAAATTCATTTTTTAACAATTCACAAAATACAAGTTTGTTTTCTTGTTCAAAAAAAGTCAGGGGGTGGTTTCATTTTTACACAATATGTAACAGTTTGAAGAAGAAGATTCAAATACTCAGATCCAAGAGTTATCAAAATACATACGATGCTAAACATCAATACACTTTGAGAATCACTGCTCTACGTTATAACTTAGGAAATTTTAAAATCATTTTAAATTAGTTTTGTTTATTCGGTTTTTATAATCAGAAATATTTCAAATTTTATTAAAAACATTTTAAAATATTTAAGGTTATCAATTTGACATTTATACTAGGGTGTAGTATTTATAGAAGTACCAATTATATAAAAAAAAATACCAAAAATAAATTAATAAAATATTTTTTAGAACTTATTATAAAACAACATTTTTTGGTTTTAGTTCTGCAAATTTTATTTAACCCAATATTTCGGCTGCATAAACTGCTGCCTTCTTTAGGGTAATGATACATACACCAAAGCAAATAAACAATTAATTAAGAAACGAATTATAGTATATGCAGTGCTTGTGAACTTCTCTATTTACTTGTAAATCGTAGAAATAGCTTAAAAGTTTATATGAGTAGTGAGCAGTGTTGCTGTAGTGTTAATTATGCTAATAATATGATATCAAATTTTACTTTTAACTTAATGGTTTAAATATGGCTAAATTTAAACGAAAAACCTTATTTATAAGTAAAAATGTAAAACAAACTTTTTATTCAAAAAATATAGAATAGCGAAGTTCAGTATTTACAATTTAAAAAAACAGATACTGACAATAAAAAAATCGAAAGTCAGATATTGGAGCCCGATATAAAACACACTTTAAAATTAGAACACACTTTAAAATTAGCTACATTTCCAAAAATGAAAGAAACTTTCTATGAATGATTTCTTCAAAAACATAATAATTAACAAATACAGTAAAAAAATGTAAGGAGTGAAGAAACGTCATAGAAGAAAAATGCTTCTATAAAACTGTACAATGATATTTACAATTATTTTAAATTAAAATATAAGAGTGTTTCATAAAATTTCATTTTATTTAAAATAATTGCAGTGTAATTTTTTCAACACACGTTCGTTACGACTCTATTTGAATATGTTTACATAAGTAATTTATGTAACGTCGATCAATCGAATTGTCAAATTATCTATAAATAATTTTTGTTTGTTTCGATTGAGTTATATTGTTCCTTGTAATTGTTCGTTTTCATGCTAAAAGCTGTTCGGGAGGTATATATGTATGTTATAATTTTTATTTAGTTATTATAATAGTGCAGTATATTTGGAAAAAATGAATACACATATAAACTTTGTACTTCATGACGTCATAATCTAGTTACAAATATTGATTACGTCTTTTCTGTTGTACTTCCATGTTTACATTTTGATTTCATGAATGAAATTTTACGGTACTGTATATATATAAATATTAACAATTTTGACTTATACGTTCTTTAAATGATTTAAAAATATTTATACAGTCTTATATTTTGTAGTACTAAATTCAAATTCTTTAAATCTGACCTTATTTTAATATAATTCTATTAAAAGTTTGTGATGTGATTGTCGTAAGTGACAGATGACAGCGTTTTTCTTCTGAAATTTTTCAATGATAACTAAGATTTTTATTTTGCTTTCTCAATAATTTTCAAAGTAACAAAATCAAATCTTTGAATTAAATTGAAAAATGGGTACAGTATGAAATAAAACTTTGTACGTCACATCTTATTCGAACTGTAGAAACTCATTGTCCGGACTTATAACGTAAATTACTAATAAATAACTGTATATTTTGTTATTTATATTACCTCAAATTTGTAAACCCTCGGTGATGTGAATAATTTATAATATGAACAAGCCTGGGTTTATTCTGTTACGCAAAATTCTGAGAATATTACTGAAATTATAATATTTAATGTTTCTTTTCTAGCACCTTCGAAAGTAAAAACTTAAGAACCTGAAAGCCTGTATATTTTCCGACACACCTGTACTTTCAATACTCACGCTTACATTAGATATTTGTTTTTCCCATTTATCGTATAATGTTTTAAAATACTGAAATTAATAATTAAAAACAAATATTAATCACGCACCAAGAGGTAATTGTTGTCGAAGTCGAAAAGGAAAACTTTTCTTTTTATTCTTAAATATATAATATGGAGATTGATATACAGGTTACATTAAAATATATAAGATATCTTTCATAGTATGAACGATTTGATTTATTTCATGAAATATTTAATTGAACGATATCAAATTCTGAAATAAATATAACGTTAAAATTAAAGGACTTTATAATGTCGGGCCACACATTTGCATGAGAATATTTAATTTAATTTTAAGTAATATATATCCAATACTCTAATTGAATTTAATCAATCCTAAAATATCTAAAAATGAAGCGGGTACATTAAATTTTGAAAAAAATGCCCACCGACAGGTGTTTCTAAAAATGTTGAAAACACTGTTCCGATCTTTGAGTTACGAGAAACTTTTTTACATTAAAAAAATACGCTCTTGTCTTATTTTCTTAACAGATTACAATCGGATATAAAACAAAAATAGTTTTTGTCAATATCAATATTTACTAGAGATGGGACCGATGTCTACTTTCCGGCTTCGACCCTAAATGGATCTTCTTCAGGGAGTGAAAGTCAAAGTTAACTTCCACTCTCTGACAAAGACTCATGTGGGGTCGAAACTGGTCGGAGCCAAAATAAAGCCTTCGAACATCCACTGAATTTCATTAATTAATTCCTTATCCTATTCATCGATCATCCTTTGGTTGTACTAAATTTTGTTCTCCTAAGACCACTGTTAAAAATAGTCTTTTTAACGGTTGCTTAGCAAGTTAAAAATAACAGTTTATAACACAGTGAATACTTTTAAATCGTTGTTATTGACAACGAATTAAAAGTAAAAAACAAGTTTACTTTTAACACTTGTGTTAAAAAGGAACTAAATCTAGTTACCTATTATAAATGTCATTCTATAATGCTTAGTTTTTATTTACTAATACATAACTAGGGTCATAGGAAAAATAGTGTGTGATATTTGTGTTAAAAGTGATTTTATTTCGTTCATGGGGTTTGTTACACTCGGCTTCGCCTCGTTTCAAACTTCCAACTTCCCCACTCACTCATAAAATGTCAGTTTTAACACTTATATCATAAATAACTATTAAATCAATACAATTTAAAATTTGTATAATTTATTTATGGTCCATCTCTCCCAATCATTATTGGTTCAACTTTACCAAAATTTGAATGATGAATCACTAGTGTATTATTCATATTGTACGAAAAATATGGAAAATTTAGTTAAATAATAATGAAATTTAGCATGATGATGTGAAATATGAACAATTATAACTTAAAATATAATTGAAAGTTAACATTATATTTCCATTTATTTATAATTAATTATTTATCATTGAATTTTTGTGACGTCACAAGTGAGTTAAGCGCATGCCTAGAAGGGATAACGAGACCTGATTTTTCGAAGGTAGGTAATAGTTGAGGTAAAACTCCCTGTTACTATGGGAACTCAGCGTGCGTTGCTTAAGGTAGAATATCCATGTTCTCCGTGAACTTCTGTGACATTTTAGAAAATTTCATTTTTTGATAAATCTAGGCATCGTTGAGTGAAATATAATATAAAATATAACTTTTGAAGACAATATAAATAAAAAAATTAAAAACACTAAACTTTCGCTGTGTCAAAATTGGAGATCATCAAAGATATTCAATTATGATTACTTACTTCTCATATTAGAAAACTTACAGTTGTTTGTGACACTTTGGACATTGCTAAACTAACATGATACACTAATGTAACACGGTCGCTTGGCGGCTGTGCATTTTTGGTAAATTTTGGTATAGCAGTACTCCAGATGTTACGAAATGGACAGATTTATGGTGAAGGACGCACATTTTTTACGCCTTCAAGCTTATTGTCAAAGACATAACTGTCCGTTTCTAGTACGTGATGCCCTCGGTGGACATCAATAGTTGGGTCATTTTTAGCATAGTTCATACTTAGGGGATGAGAAGAGCCAGATAAGCATAGGTTGAGAACTTCTGGATTTTTACCATTAAATGGTGGTTCACAGTTCGAAATCTCTCTCTCTTGTTGTAATCGTCGATTGTTGTGGATGTCTTGATTGAATGTCAGACATACCTTGGTATTTCTTAGTGAAATAACCAATTAGTTGTTTTACTGTGTGTAAAGGCTCTCTCATCGTGGTGTAAATTTGTAAGTAGTTTTTATTATATTCTGTGTGGATTATTATTGATTTGTAGATCGATGTAAAAAGGTTTTCAAAATTGTTTGTAAATAGAAAAGTAAGAATTTAGAGTTTATATAGAATCTTGTTATGCGTTGTAGTTTATTTGAATTATATAAATGTTTTTGATCGCGGTTGATTATTAAAATTTATATAATTTTGTTATTGTTGGAATATCGTGTTTGATTCAGCCCATCCTATTCCAACCCCTGTCTTTGTGACGTGGTAGCACAACGCGTAGGTAAAATTCTATTATTCTAAAATTACAACCCTGCACCAATTTGACCATAATTGTAGTAAACCGCGTCTGTTATCATTATTAATCATTCCCCTGTCTGCTTCTATCACGGCAGACTTTTAAATAAATAAATAAAGTGATAGTGGTGGCAGCGACTATCGTTACCCTTGTTTCGTATAAAAGTTGTTCATTAATATAATTCGTGGATTACTTTTGAAGCAAGTAAAAGTCATAAATTAAAACCCTTTTATGTCAGGTACTAGATTTCGTCATAGGCGACCGTACCTGTTACAGATTTGGTGGCAGCGGTGGGATCTAAATATTTTCTAAATTTAAACCCACTCAAACCAGTAAAGTCTAATTGTGGTCAAATTTGAATAACTCTAATAATTTACTTTGTGTTGTTACGAGTGCAGATAGTTTGTGTGTCAGTAAAAGCGGGAAAAGTCTCTAACGGTATTTTTTTGTGTATGTTCACCCTCGTAGTGTCGTTAACCCTAAAGCAGGTACACGAAAAGAAAATTTGAGATAATAAAATAATTTTTGTAATTATTACGCATTCGGTGAAAATAAAGTAATTTAAATATTTAAATATGGCATTAAAATTAGAAACGGTTAGTAGTTTAGCTGGAGCGGTAAATAAAATTCCAGAATTTAGCGGCAATTCAGATATTAGCGTAGAAGAATTTATAGATAAAGTCGAGATATTTTTTAAAATTACTAAACAACCGGAGAACAGACAAGTAGCAATTGCAAAATTATGTTTGGGTAAAGATGCTTTAGAATTCGTTAGGAATAATAGTATCATTAAAAATACAGATGATTGGTCAGTTTTCAAAAAGGAATTGTTAAATAGATATGTACAGAAACCACATTTTCTGATAATAGAGAAAGAATTTGTAAATTGTTATCAATTAGAGACAGAAAGTGTAATTGAATATGAAATTAAATTAAGATCATTAGCTTATAAATTAGTAAATAGTTCCGAAGATGAGATAGAACATGAATTTAATTGTAAATATGTACAGAAAAGGTTATACAATCAGTTTTTAATAGGTCTGTTACCGCGGTTGCAACGCGATGTTATTTTAAATGATCCGAAAACATTAGTAGAAACGATAGAAATAGCCAAAAGAGAGACTGTAGAGAAATTAATGGAGAGTAGTTCAAGTTTAGATCGTAAATCAATATGTAATGAAAATTCCGAAATAGCTCCAGAAAAAGGCGACCCGTGTGTTTTAAGTAGTAATAATGAAAATAGTAAAGTACATGAGTTAATAAATAAAGTAACGGAACTTCTACGTGAAGCCGGGAAAAATAAATCAACGTGTAAATACGCAATTAGTGATAGCGAAGATTCGGGTGTAGAAAGTGAAGATGAGACAATAGGACAAATAACATTTAAAAATAGGTATCGCAGTAAATTGTGCTTCCATTGTCAAAGATTTGGGCATATTTCAAAGTTTTGTAAAAAAGTGAAAAATAAATTAAAGTACAAAATTTGTTATAATTGTCGCGAATATGGACATTTTGCGAGTAGTTGTTCACTTAGTGTGAAAAGTAAAATTAGAGAAAACAGTACACACGAGAGAGATGCTAAACAACAGCGCGAGAGAAACATCCCGGAACATACGGTCAGTGATGATAGTATGCGCGGGAAAAATAAGGCGCGAACGACCGTATGGAGGACAAGGCTCCATCAGGGAGAAGATGTCCGCCAAAAACTTAGTTCAAGAGCTGAGCTGAGCAACGCAGATGCTGGACGAGCCGACACCGCAAAACGTATTCAGAAGAAAGTGCGTTTTGTTGGTGTGGCAGAACCCGAAGACTTGGATGCGATTTCTGTGGTGAAATCAGAGGAAGAAGACCAGCACGCACACGACATCTTCGTGAACCGTGATAAGACGGTAAGTATGTGCACTGGTAATAAATATTACAAGGGTTTTGGTTCTGGGATAGGTAGCAACAGAAGACGCAAGGAATATCGAGAGGAGCGAGCTGAAGTACCTGAAGACGTCAGGAAGGGCAAGCCGACACCATCCAAGGAGGAAGTGGAACAATGGCGGCCGCAATCGCAACCAGCAGGTATCCTAGCGGACTTCAAGAGAGCAGAGCTAGTCGAGTGGACGAGGAACATCATGGTTTAGGCGCGAACATCGTGCAACGAAAAGCGTCGAGGAATAAAATTCCAGGTAGCTCTTTAAATATATACTTAGTGTGAATGAGTAAAATTAAGAGATTAAATTGAGGAAAACTAGAATAAAACAGTTGAGTTCTTTGTGATTTCGAAAATTATGTGCATGTTGTAAGAATGGTTGAAATCGATTACTTAGTGTTTCGATAAAGCTAAATTATTAAAGATATATTGTGAACTTGTGCTGGAATGAAAGTACTGAGTCTGAGTGTACTCTTGAGTAGCGTTACTTGTTGGGACACATATCTGCCGGAGACATTTTGTTACAGTTGTTCTTTGTGAACACTCCTATGCTGCTGGATGGCGGATACGTGGACGCGGGAAGGCTGGCGTCACCTCCAGGTCGACTCACAACGGGCTAGGAGTTGAGGTGGAGTTCCACAAGATCCCCATTGGACATTGGACGTTCCAACTCAAAGACGTGGATTCATCGTCCAGTACGGAAGTTAATAAATTATATTTCCTTCAGAAATGTAATTTATTTTAAGGGGAAAGGGAAAGTTGTAACACGGTCGCTTGGCGGCTGTGCATTTTTGGTAAATTTTGGTATAGCAGTACTCCAGATGTTACGAAATGGACAGATTTATGGTGAAGGACGCACATTTTTTACGCCTTCAAGCTTATTGTCAAAGACATAACTGTCCGTTTCTAGTACGTGATGCCCTCGGTGGACATCAATAGTTGGGTCATTTTTAGCATAGTTCATACTTAGGGGATGAGAAGAGCCAGATAAGCATAGGTTGAGAACTTCTGAATTTTTACCATTAAATGGTGGTTCACAGTTCGAAATCTCTCTCTCTTGTTGTAATCGTCGATTGTTGTGGATGTCTTGATTGAATGTCAGACATACCTTGGTATTTCTTAGTGAAATAACCAATTAGTTGTTTTACTGTGTGTAAAGGCTCTCTCATCGTGGTGTAAATTTGTAAGTAGTTTTTATTATATTCTGTGTGGATTATTATTGATTTGTAGATCGATGTAAAAAGGTTTTCAAAATTGTTTGTAAATAGAAAAGTAAGAATTTAGAGTTTATATAGAATCTTGTTATGCGTTGTAGTTTATTTGAATTATATAAATGTTTTTGATCGCGGTTGATTATTAAAATTTATATAATTTTGTTATTGTTGGAATATCGTGTTTGATTCAGCCCATCCTATTCCAACCCCTGTCTTTGTGACGTGGTAGCACAACGCGTAGGTAAAATTCTATTATTCTAAAATTACAACCCTGCACCAATTTGACCATAATTGTAGTAAACCGCGTCTGTTATCATTATTAATCATTCCCCTGTCTGCTTCTATCACGGCAGACTTTTAAATAAATAAATAAAGTGATAGTGGTGGCAGCGACTATCGTTACCCTTGTTTCGTATAAAAGTTGTTCATTAATATAATTCGTGGATTACTTTTGAAGCAAGTAAAACTCATAAATTAAAACCCTTTTATGTCAGGTACTAGATTTCGTCATAGGCGACCGTACCTGTTACACTAACTACATAGGGGGGACTAATTCCATCTAGTGATTTGTAACAAAAAATGTGGAACTGGTCTATTTCAATCACTAGTGCATCTCATCCGGAATTTACACTATTGGTGGATTCATTTTGAATAAAAAATTTTAATGAAAGTAAATCCGGAATTGTTCTTCCTTCTGTTACTAAGTTACAGCCCTTGAAAGTGCACCCCACACATTTGTATATTTTAAAGTTACATATTTACCTATATATGTCTATATTTTTATTTTATTATTTGATGAGCTGTAGGTTTCTTATATAGGCTATAGATTGACAACCTACACCACTAAATGCAAGTAAAAGTTGTCACGCAGGAAGTTCCTTCAGTTACTTGAGGTCCTGTTCCATCTATATATGGATAACAGAGAATAGTGCATACGTATATAATGTACATGCATGTTAACACTATTTTATATAACCTTTATGGTTCATATAGTCTATAATGTTGAAATTTTGGGATATGTACTCATGCATTTAGTGAATTAAAACATTTTATTCCATCCACTTTATTTAACACTAATAACTAAACAGGGCAGACAAAAAAGTTTATTTAAATAATAATTGCAGCACAACCATTCGAACTGTAAACGTCATGCTTTTTTATTTTTCTAACTTTTTTTTACATTTAATATAAGTATAGTTTTATCGAAATTAAAAAGTCTTTCTTATTCACTATTTCAACTTGAAAAATATGTTTCTAATAATATACACATAAGCACGGAATAAATACAGTTTGAAGCAGAAAGAAAAGCTGTCTCACTTGACGCTCTACTGCCACTGACTACACATGCCGTTATCATGACAAGGGTCCAAGTCTGTGTTGTTTACACTGATGCAGCAGGGAGATGTGCCGAAGCTGCTTCATTTGAGCATTCTTACTTGATTGTGATTCATAAGATCGGGCAGAGTGCTATTGTAACTTTATCGAGGTTCGCATGCTTGTTGGAGAAATTTAATTACTGTTAAAACAAAATGTAATACAATAAAATTCAAAACAATTTAGTAAAAAAATTAACAGAACACTTTTGAGATTGGTGAAGTAGCCGCCACTGATCTATAGATAGATATACCTATGTATACCTATGTGAGAAGAACAAATTTTCTTGTTCGATTTTTTTCATTGTTATTTAATTTTTTAAATATATCCAAATTATCAGTTTTGGTGCTACTACTTCATTTTAACACGTGTACCGTTATATTAATTTTCAATAGGTAGTTTATTAATATTATATAGGTCATATATTAATTTTCTTCGAAACAAAAACAATTATTGTTACGATTCTACAAATACTAACCATAAATTAAATTCTATGTATCAAACAATGTGTCGGTAAATAGTTTCGCAAAAATAAGATTTTCCTAATAATTTTTTTTCGCCTCATTCAAGTTCATATGCTGTTCTGTCTTCAATCTTCTATGTCTTCTATTCTTTGTTATTTTTAAAATACTAATTGTTAATTTCCATATCAATCTATAATACCTAAATGTTATTACTTTCGATGTTACGTGTTGTTAAAATATTACTATATGTTCTCGTTTCTGTTAAAAACAATTATACCAAATAATATTTTTTTCATTCATATACATAAAAATTTATATATAATAGTTATTTATGCAACAAGTGTGTAAAGCAAGTGTTTTTTAGTCAAGTGCTGTTTAAATTGTAGCACAAGATTGATAACACTAAGTTTTAGTTGCATACAACATTTTTTCTACAACGAAAATATAAATAAAAATTATTTTCAAAAGTAAATAAAACCATTGATAAATGTGTCTCCAATGCGTGAAAATTAGCCGTTGGATTACATTTTAATCATACAAATTTTGACGTTTGGAATTTTAACGGATGTCTACGAAATCAAGCTCTTTACACTTTATAATATTTTGAACGTGATTTCTGTCCTTTAATACATCCGGATGTACGTATGCAGTTGTAGCGCAAATTCGGCCCAACGGATTTTAATTAAACGTTATATTTAGATTGTAACATCAATGCAGTGGCATCAGTTCATCAACTTTTGTAAAATTCAGTCAACCGGAAGTTACAGTTTACACTTATTAGTTTTTTTTGCTAATATTTCATAACAAACAAATACGTAACAAACTTTTTTGAAAAACAAAACATAAAAGTGTATCTACAAGTCTTGTAGTACAAGATATTTGTATCCACTTTAAATAATTAATTCTATTAATCTCAATACACTTTAAAATAATTTTCGTTAATAATAATTTATTATTGCATGATTTTTATTATTGTAAAAAATGTATATTAGTAGATTGAACATTGTCTTTTCGACGTCTAATTTTAGAAACTGAATAATACAAAAAAAATATCTTTAATGCTGAATTCAGCCTTTTTCATACTTGTATGCATGAATTGTTATTAATATTGTTAATAACTTATTTTTATTCTACACATATTGAAAATAGGATTATCCTACGTGTGCATGCGCAAGAAGGTAAACATTTGCCAGCTCAGACCTACAAGATCTCACTATTCTCTAGGAAAAAAAAAAACAGTTAGAGTGCGGACTAAGAGATGGCGTCTAATGCATTTAGAATAAAATATCAAAGTGCATTTAATAGTTATTTATGATATAAGTGTTAAAAGTGACATTTTATGAGTGAGTGGGGAAGTTTGAAACGAGTGTAACAAACCCCACGAACGAAATAAAATCACTTTTAACACAAATATCATACACTATTTTTCCTACGACCCTAGTTATATATTAGTAAATAAAAAATATAGAATGACATTTATGACAGGTCATGATGTATTTGTTATGAACAACTGAACATAAGTGCTGTTAAAAGTAAATTTGTTTTTTACTTTTAACACGTTGTCAATGACAACGTGTTAAAAGTATTTACTGTGTTATAAACTGTTATTTTTAACTTGCTAAGCAACCGTTAAAAAGACTATTTTTAACAGTGGTCGTAGGAAAAATATTTTAAATTTCGATAATTTTTATACTTAATTAGATTCCTGGTATTTTAATTATATATTTTGTAAATAATAGGACAAAATTGCTAACCTTGTTTATTTGTCAAATTAATGTTTGTTTTTTGTTCTTATTCTATCTCTCATGTTGGTAATCAAATTCATTGAGGTTAAGTTAAATGTTAAATTTTTTAGTGTTCGTAAAATGTCCTCAAGAAGTATCCAGCCACGACTGCATCTCGGCCGTATACATATGCTTCGAACCACAAAGAACAACTTTGCTACCTATAGGTAGCTATAGCAGCACAAATAACTATTCTAATAAATAAATATCAGCACCAAATTGTTTTAGAATTTTATTTGCATAACGGAAATATCAGATTCATTAAAAGTTAGGCAGTGTTTCCACAACAATATTTCGGCAAATAGTAATACCTGTTTGAAGGTACGGGCTACAAATTTAGGGATTTACTAAGCAACTAAATCAAGCAATATAAAAATAATACAAAATAACTAAAATTCATAAAATATAATTTTTTTATATCCCCCTTGAGAACATCACCTGGATCCGCTACTGGTATCACAGTACCTATAAAATAAAATAAAATGATATTACAATTCTTATGAAAGGATAATGCGTACACTCTTTTCTTAGAAAATTAATCGCTACCTGAGTGAAGGACATTAAAATCGTATCTTTCTTGTTTTTTTTTTAATAGTTTTTGTTAATAAATGCTCCATTGTTATATTGAAAAAGGTTTAATAATAAAAGGTATAGTTACACTGTTTTTGGTATTTCTTTGTAAAATTGGTTCTTTTACGTATTGTGCCTCTTTGGGAATATCAAATTAATAACATCACATATATAAAAAATTTTCAAATTCAATTTATAATATTTTAAATACAATTTAGAAGTACTTCTAATTACACAAACTAATAACCAAAACATGAATTATTAATATAATTCTTGCCTATCTTTCGTCGAGAAATCCGTGAACTATTTTATCAATCAACAAGTAGGGTGTTATTTCATCTCAATAATAAATAAAGAACGCTAATTTAAAACTAAATAAAATGTTAAATTATAACGTATACATTTGGCAGGTATAAGTATTCAACTTCATTCAACATACCTACCTAAATCCCTAAATGATACGCAATTATTTTTTGTAATTAAAATTTTTAAGATTTTTATGAAGTAAGGGCCAGCTGTCAAAAATACACGTTTACTATTTCGATGCGATATTTTTCTATTAACCGATAGTTAAGATAACCGCAACTTTCACCAGAGATGGAAAAACAAAAAAAAATTGTATTTGTACTTGTTTTACATCACGTATTGCTCCATTCGTGTTTTTAGTAACAAACAAATTATGGAACAATTTATCGTCTTGAAAAAGTCAAATAATAATAGACTATTAAAAAAAAGACATGTTCGTTTGATGCAGTCCATGAATTTTTTATTTGGTCAAATGATTTGTCTATTTTTTTCTTAATTTAATTAATTAATATTACGAGTGGTACGGTACTGGTATCCAGGGTTGGCTTGATTTGAATCATGATTAAAATCAACTTATTTTTATTAAACATAACAAAATTAAAATTATAATAAAAATGTATTTATTTGCTATAAAACTATTAATAACCGAAATATGTTCTGAATATAATATTTTGAAATTAATAATATTTTATCACTTTAATTGTCATATAATAATAATAGAAGAAAAAATAAGTATTTAAATATGTCACAAAAAGAAAAAAAAAATGTTACTTTTCCTAGTTTTCTTTATATGAATAGTTTAGAGTTCTGAATCTGACTATAATATTTGAATAAGAACCACAATTTCCCCGCTTCTTCGGTTGTATTACAGATTTCGTTTTCGTTTATGAAATAAGATATTTTAAAAGAACTAAAAATGTATAGTAACACTAATACAAATCAAAAAAATCGGGATATATTTTTAAATGAAATGATAATTTTTTCCCATCCGTGCATATAAGTGCGTATGCCGTTTTGGTTTTGGGTGTAGATGTTGTAATGCGGTGATAAAGGCTTGCTTGTGAATGATGTTGGTGGGCGCTGTTGCGACTGCGGCAGCTCCGTCGGGTCCGGGCCGCCGCCACGTGCCACATGCTGCAGCCGAGCCGAGCCGAGCCGAGTGACGTCACGCCGGCGGCCATGTTGCCGCATGACGTCAGCAGTGCCAAGCGGCGTGTGTGCTGTGCTGTGCGAAGCCCATTGCCGGTGGCCGGGCGAGCGATCGATATATTACAATACAACTGCAACGGACAACCCCCAAACCGACCTGTCACTTTCTACACCTTTCATTCCAACTACACCTTCTTTCTATTAACTATTCGCTTGTATCTACTCTTACATTATAATGAACTCATTAATATGCAAGTTATTGTATGTGATGAGTGTCTAGAATGAAATCGTAGGATAAACAAACCAAATCGTGTGTAAAAGAACAATTCAAATTAAATGGAACTTTCATTATTAAACAATTTCTGTTAACAAATGAAAAACTTGGTCTTGTACATCACCCGTCAGAACCAACGATACAGTATCGTAAAAAAATATGCTACAAACTATCGTACATTTAGATTTTGAACAATATATTTTTTAAATGTGAGAAATTTGTACGATAGTTTTATTTTTCTGGTAATATTGTACCGCTGTCAGCACTTAGGAATACTGAACGCAACCCAGTATATTGTTTGCCTCTATTGCAGTCTTGCAGTGTTTGTTGGGTATTTTTTCAATCATCGTTAAATAAATGATTTACATACTTTATTGTAGATTTAAGGATATTTTATCATTTAGGTTTCGTTATTTTATACAGAATTGATTTTATAATGGATGAAGAAGAAATTTGTTCACCTCCCAGAAGTAGCTCATATAGCAAACAATATAACCTCAAATTTTGCTGCCTGTTTACATTTTTACATTTCTATTTATTTTTTCTAATTTATACGTAGATAAAATATTGTATGACACGCTTGAGTGAAGGACTATTATGAACTCATTACACTAGTATCATAAATAATTATTATTTAACAAAGTCCTTTATTTTGGTATTTTACAATTTTACTTCGTAATAATTGTGACTGAGTGCTTGAATCAGACGATTATCTTATTTTATAAACGTGCGAACTATTGAATTAGTAGTGTAGTATAGTACTGTTGCACTGTTACCTTTTTTGGAATTCGAAAAATAATACAGTGAGCTGTTGATTTTATATCAGTCTATGTCTAAATATAGGATACAAATATCCTTGTTCAAAATGCAAATGTCGACCTGATAATTTCATTGATAAACTTATACTGAAGCAAAGGAACAAGGTTGATATATCTACTCTTATTCTCTACTCTATTTTGTAGTGCCCAGTGCATTTGAACATAGCTTATAATGACATATAATTATATTTTAGAGAAAAAAGAATTACGGGAGATGCTAAAACATCACCTAATTTACGTTTTGTTTACTTTACTATTTATATTTTGTAGTAGTAAGTTTTTTATTATTATTTTTTGGGCCAAATCACCATGTGCAATAAATAACTTTATTTCAAATCTTATGAATAGGAGAAGGGAGCTAGATAAAGTATGCTGTAGTGTCCTATATTATTTACTTTCTACCCTTTTCTATCATAACTTCGTAAATTATTGCTGCTAACTTAAATTATAACTAAAATTTTTACATATGTGATAATACACAAAAAAATAAAGTATCCGTATTATTTTAAATCGATTAATTATTCGTAGTTTACGAAAATAATTATTAAAAATTTAGGGAAGGGATGTTGTAACATCATTGGGGTAAAACCCGAATGAAGAGAGGTCGACTGGGACCGTAAGAAACAGACTACCTGCTTTTTTCCACGATCCTACCATGCTGACATCACACGTCCCTACTCCGGAACATTATATTGCTTACAACTGTTATTGCAAACTAATGTTTAATATTTATTATAAGAAGAAATTCGATTATGGTCACATAACTCTTTCTACCACACTGACGTCACAGCATTCTTTCCCCAAATTTTAATAATTATTTTCTCTTAAACTACGAATAATGAATCGATTTTTAAAAAATATGTGTATTTTATATTTTTATCTATTATCATATATGTAAAAATTAAAATTTGGTCACATACCCCATTATGTTCTAACCTATTAGTACCTATTATGTTACTTTTATAGTTTAGCAAGGACTGGTAGCTTAAATTAGAACCTAAACCTTTCACTGAAACAAGACAATTGTCTTCCAACTAGTTTCTTTTCACATGTGCCCATCATTAACAAATAAACATATTTATTTTACTTTTAAAATGTTACTTAGGTTTCACAACTGAAATTATAACGAAAACATTGAACTACTTACAATAAGATAATAAGATTTAAACCGAAATGGAAACGGAACGAACCTTTAAGTTTAGGTTCCCGTAAATATTTATGAAAACCCTGCGCTCCAGAAACAGAAACTATTGACATCTTCGAATACAAATCAAGAAAACCATAAAACTATATCGAATGATATGAGTATTTTGTAATTTATGTTTTAGTGTTTTAGTCAGCTTATTGTACTCTGAAACTGAAAATGGTAACAGTTAATGTTACCAAAACGTCGTGTGATAAATAAATATATAAGCATTTAAATTCCAAGATATGTTCAAGTTATATGATGAATTCTAAAAATTTTAAAAATAATTTCGTAATAGAATCTTTATCAAAATTTTAAATACACAACGATTGAAAACTTTAATTATAACTAATATTATCTCTTTCGCAGTATGTTTCTTGCTTTCTGATTTGTTTTTTTTAATAGAGTCACCAAAATTTAAATAAGAAGCAAAATCAAAACCGTCTTTAAAATAGTTATTATTAATTTTGATAATTTAATCTTATTTAAATTTGCTGGACATGACAAATTAACGAAAATTAAATATGATAGTTAAATTTGCAAGTTTGTCATTTAAAATTTATATATTTGATTTATTTCAGTAAAACAGATTTATATAGTAACCGAAATTGTTAATTTAAACAGGAATCAGTCATGAGATTAACACTAATTACATTTTTAATGAAATATGATATTTTTTTTAACAACGACTGTTATAATATTAAAATAGTTTGTAGATACTATCTGATTGTATATTCGTACAATGTATAATAAAAAAAGTACTTAAAAAATCGAACTTATAGAAACGCTAACAACAAATTATATTTCTTGCCCTAAGACACAAAAATGTTTATAGACAAATAATAGATAAGTTTTATAATCGTCGGTGCCCTAAAAAAATGATTCATTTGATTTGCAAACAGAACTTCTCTGCCGAGGCAACCAAAACTACTGCATGAAGATTTTTTTTATTAAGATGAATTTGATTTATTCTCTAATAGAATTAATTTTGCATAAATTTTTTTGAAAACAATTTTTAAATGAGAGGAACTGGGACGAAATCGAATTCAAAATATCTGCCGAATATTTTATATGTATTTCTTGACCCATTTGGTACAGTCAGAAATCAAAGCGTTAGATTTTAGAGAATAAACGTGAAAAGTTGTACATAATTCATTTAATCCAAGATTTCTGGTTTAAGTGTTAGGCTTCGTTCGATTCTTTTTGAAAATGACATGATACTGACTCGTCGTATCGTTGCATACTTTATGACCGCACACATAATTCAAAAGGCAGCGCGTCGAGTCAATCGCCGTTTGAGTTTGGGAAATCCGTCCAATTTATAGCCCATAATTTATAATGAAATGTAGTTGGATTAAAATTAAAATATTTTTTTATCGTATGTTTGGGGCCCTTTGGATCACAGCACAGGGCTTGTGTTCCACGGAACATGTAGGTAATTACGCCACTGGCTATTTATAATGTATACTAGATTCCAATATCTATTTACAATTTTCATTGCAAGAAGTATATTTAATAATAATAAAAAATCATTATTTCAATAGTAAAGCGTTTTTTTTTTATTTTATTAAAATTGTGAAATTTTACATTTTATTTCTCTCAAAGATGCCTAGATTTCTCAAAACATAAAGTATACAAAAATTACGTCACTGAAGTTCACGGAGAACATACTGTCTATCTGAAGCAGCGCGCGCTGAGTTTCCATGGCAATATGAGTTTTGTCTCAACCTACGACCTACGTTCAAAACGTCAAGTCTCACATCTCTTCTACGCAAGCGTATCATTTACTTGTGAAGTCACAAAATTTTGAAAATAAATCATTAATTATAAATAAATGGACACATAATTTCATTGTTCAATTACATTTTAAATTAAAATTATTCATATACTTACGATTAAAAAATATTTCACATGTACCTAATTTTAATTATACGAACTTCTCCATTATAAATTCAAATACTACTATCCAGTAATTTTGTTGGTTATGAATGCATTTTAATTGCCCTATGGCGTAGGAAAAAAATGTAAACATAGTAACAAAGTATTTTTGGTACATTATAATGGTATTTCAATTTTAAATGTCTTAAGTTTAAGATTTTTTTTATTTTGGGAGTTTTTGTAAAAATAATGGCAACACTGTAGAGAAGAAATACGAGGTTAACATGTAAAATCTTCAATAAGATTACTTTGTTTGTATTATTTGGTTGTTGAGAATTCTCTTCCATGGTAGATGAGCTGTAGTTTCTTTACCTCAAAGTATCTAAAGGTGTGTTTAGTGATAAGTTTTACTTGCATTTGAGTGGTGTAGTTTGGTTTTGTTAGTCTGCAGCCAATACAAGGGACCAGGATCGAACTGGCTACTAGTTGACCAAACAGGCGTTACAAATATGATGGCCCATCTTACAACTATTCCACTAATATATCATTGTAGTAATTTTTATGACAATGAGATATGTCCTAAAACTGTCCATATACAATGGGATATAATTGTGACAATAACCCTCTTATTTTCCCATACAATTTCTCATATTATTTTTTACTTATTTTTAGCCGAGATATATTGGCCATATATGGATCATATAGTGAACATATATTGGCAATATAGTGAACGTAAATTGGTCATACGGCAAACATATTGAGTATTAGTACTATGTGGAAAATATCATAAATGATAATTTTCATATTCCAATATTCCAATTGCCTATTTCTTAAACTGACTACAAAAGACACTTGTTTTTAAAATGTACATTGAATTTCTTATATTGACTATTTTAACCGACTCAGAAAGATGATTCGAAGAAATTAAGGCTTTCTACAATCTAAATTATACAAACCGATTCTAGATTATTCACCTTGCGTTAAACGATTAATGACACACTGCCTTGCAATTTTTCACATAGGTATACAGAACAGATCTTTCCTACAAGTTTTTCCAGAGATTTTCAACATTTCCATTGAATATCTACCAAATATAACAATCTTTATAATATTTTCTAAAAATCTATTCAAAATTTCCGTGGTCCATGAGTAAGGTGATCCGCCAACAAGGCCTACCTAACGATCGCTGGGTAGCCAGGTACGCCAGTCCGGGCCTGCAAGGGACGTACAGTTCATATAGTCGAAAAATTTGACTCTGTCGGGTCTGGCAATAAAACAATACATATCACAATTATGATAAAGCGGCATATACCTTACTTTCTGCGGTATAATACTGTTTAACAACGGCTCATATTTGAGCCGCTCTATCCATGCATTGGATCTCTCGGCTATCTGCTATGTGTAGGAAAATAGCCTTACTGTCCTTCAACATAAATTATTTTTGTTTGAAAAAATGTCTATGGGAATGAAAACTGCATTTCCAAAATGTTTCCAAATTATTTGCAATACATGTTGTTAGGCAGATTTTTTGTTTAAGTATAATATTTATCAACAGTTTTATTTTAAAGAAATAAGAATCAAAAACAAGTGTATTTATTTTATGTACAAAAAGATTTTATTAGTAATTAACGATCATTACTATCAATTATACATTTTCTTATTATTTGTAATCAATTATATCAAACTGTAATATTTTATAAGCAATTTATTAACAAACATTTAGTGGGTTCTGAACCACATGAACTTAGGGGTATTTTTATTTGGTAAAAGATTGGCGAAGCTGACTTAAACACCAGATTTTATATTTTACTCGATCCAAGCCTCGTATTTACGAAGTGTGTAAAATAATTAATAAGAATGTATAAAAAAAACACCGCCATTTTCAGCTGGTCGGTTAGAGCCGGTAAATGTTTTGAAGGTTCCCAAAATAAGTTACCTTGAGGTGATTTTTTTCAATATCGGGAAGAGGAAAAAGTCACAAGAACTCTTCAATTCATCCAAAATCTCATTTTTTTAAACCATTTTTTCGTGGATTTTTCTCATCCTCAATGAATTGGTTAAAATCTGATGAACGGTAATGTCAGTCAAATTCATTTCTTCCCCGATCATTTAGTATTGTCAACCGACGATCTGATCGCACAATATCTCGGGATCTGTCTACATTTTCATCAGTTCTTGAAGATGAAGGACTTGAGCTGCGTGTTTCATCTTCAATCTACATTTTTCTTTCTGAAAATGCCTAAAACTACCGCAGAACCGTTCAAATAACACTGTCTCCGTAGATCTGCTTAAGTTTTGTAAAAGTTTCCGTTGCACTGTACCCAAGTTCACTTATCTTTTGTCGTACTCGAGATATTTCCATTCAAAGTTGTACCCAAAAAAGAGGATTTTCGAGCATAGCTCTCTAATGGGTCGAAATATGACCTCAGCGAAAAAATCCGTTAAAATTCGAGAAAAATGTAAGGAATCGATTGGTGGGCTATTCTTGAAAAATCTTCTTTTTTTATTTATGTACTATTTAATGGGCTGAGACTGTAATTTTTGTCTAGTGCCACTACTGGTTGCTTTTTTATTGATCAATTTTGACTACTAGCACAGAGCAAAAACTTTGTCCTTAATGGGCAAATTTATTTAAAAAGATAAATTATATAACCAATATACTTTAAAACGAATTATTTATATATTAAACAAATAGAAGACAAGTTTTAAAACCTGCTCGTTTCGCTCTGACCTAAAATTTTTACTATTCATATGTTACTATTTTTTATTCGTATTGTCAATGCTTACAGAAAATAACTGTCCTTTTATTTTTCAAAATCATATTAATTTTACATACATTTAGTTGTCTAGTAAAGGGCAAAATTAACTATAAAAAGTTGCAAGACAAGTAGCCCACATTTTTAAAATACTTTCACATTATTTGAAGATTGGTAGTGTGAAAAATATAATAAGTGACTCGGAATAAATACTTAATGCAAGTATTCTCTTTGGGTAACATGAACCTCCTCGAAGATTATAATGTACTTACATTCCATGCCGCTTAAATAACTATAATGGCATAGATACAAGGTACGTTATGCAGTATATAATACCCGCATAGGCATTATGCATTGCTGTATACTATGGCTATTATTGCAGACAGAATTTGTAAAATGCTAATAATAAATGTTCATTTTATTTTGTTTATTTATTACCCACATAAATTCGTCTCCTTAATTATTTCAAAACTTGGATGCAGTTTCTTCTATTAATACCTACACGAATAAACCATTGAATTTTACATCTGGTTAAAAGGGGCAAATCTGATAATTATGATTACAATTTTACGTTGTTTTATTAAGATATTTATATTGTATAAACCATCAATCAATAAGTGATAGCAACAAAAAAATGCAATTAGCTTTGTTACGACATAAGTATCACAGGTATTTCAGATACTGTTTCTTCTATGAAATAATTTCCAAATTATTAAAAAACATATCACCTTTCGAATGAAGAATTAATCAGCGTTTTATTAATATTTATATTTGGCGGCAACTTATAATTTCCAATTGGGGTACCGAACTATTTTTCTTTTCCTGAAAGAACAGAGTGAAATAATCTTAATAGTGAAAACGCGACTAAAAAATATATCTTGGTAAGCGAGTTACCAATTTTTAAAGTGAAAAAACGTCATCTGTCTTCGCCAGTGATGAACAAACTGTTAGTTGTACAGTATTGGTTATTTTCATAGTGGTACAGCTAAACTATGTTTATATACAAATTTGTAGGCATATGAATGACAAAAGTATTGTTGGTCATAAATAAAATGAATTTTTCGTAACAACAACAAGAACATGTAGTAACATTTTGACACTGCCAGGCCACATGCATGTCTCTCCTCCGTAAGTTATAAGAAATGCAGACGTGCGATTGTCTTTTTAAAATCAGGTCACCAATGAAATCGCTAAAGACAAATGATATGATAGGACATCACAACAAAATTTATTCTCTTATACGCGACTAAATCCACCGATGTTGACACTGCTATCGCTTAAATAATGACGATAATAATGTTTATTATCTATGTAGTGTTCATATGATTACATGTAAATGACAGTATCTTCGAGGGATTATATTTTCGTCTGGATTGCTTATAATTAAAAAAATACGGTAATTTGCTATGTTTATTTTACAAACAAAGTAAATGTATGTTTTATATATAATTTTGTAGTTTAGATTTTTAGATAAAATGAATTTCAAATAATGCCAATTGAGCGTTATCATTCTGTCACCTATTTGAGTATTTACAAGCTGCTCAAACTTCTCTTTGTATATTAGAAAGAGAGGAAATTATAAATTCTAATTTTTTGATCTTATGTGATGTAATTAAGGCAGATAATATAATATTTGATATATTTTCGCTGTGTCTGCAGACCAATGCATTATAGTGCAATCCTCACGAAATTAATAAGAATGTTTAATGGGGTTAAAATTAATTGTTGATTAAAAATTTTAATTGTTCTTGTAAAGCGGGAAATAGTGGCAAGTGCGAAAACTTTGTCGCAGTACTAATTAATTTATCGAGCTGTTACCTGAATTTTATTTATGATTACGAGATTATAATAATTAATATAACTAGCTAAAAAAATTCCACATTTATTTAAAAAATATATTTTTCCAGCACCATAAAACTAGTAATTTCTATTGTTTACTACCTTTCTGGTCTTCGGGATATGATCCATATTATATATTTGAGGTATTTAATTAATTCGATGGTTAGAATTCTAAAAATAAAATAATAACTTATACATTATAAAATATTAAATATACAACTTATAAAAGTAAATTACGATTACGTTATAAAAGAAAAAAGGGAAATAAGTAATGTTATTCTTGAAAAAGACTGATGTTATTTTAAGATATTTAATCCTATATGTATTAGCTACGAAACAATCCACAAAACCTTAAATAAAAACAAACAGTTAAAAAAATGAAGCAAAACACAAAAATACAAGTACATAAGTTAAACTTTAGTTACGGATAGCTGGCATAAAAATTAATATTTAATTTAATTGTTGTATATTTTCATATTTCTCTGCAAAATGATATTTCGATAATAGTTCAGGGCGTCGTTAGCTGACTTATGACATATATCTATTTATATTTATACCTGTATGTATTTTTCTTTTTACAATAATATTTAATTGATGATTATTGCAAAAGTTTTATGTAGCTATAAATATTTCTCCATTCCCGTTATTAAAATATAGTTTAACACACTATATCCAATGGCTTTAAATAATATTTTGGCAAGTTGTGGCTTTGGTACATTTTAAACCTGGCTTGAACTTCTTAACATAACTGTTTCTAACAGATGATATTATACAAGGGTTGAAGTTAATTTAATGCAGATTTAATTTCTTTAACAATAGATACTACTTGTACATTCAAAAAAATAGCGTGTACTACATAACTAAATAAATATGTTTTTTTGTAACCTAACATACAAATAAGAAGTAAATAAATGAAATAGCTATGCCAACTGATAGTACCATAACAAGTCCGTTCGTTAAGTTTTGAGGTAGCTAGGACAGTCTCCTCGGTCGACGATATTTGACTCGTCCTTTCGCTAAAAAAATCCAATAGAAGTTGGTATTTATTGAGACTTCGTTACTTAAAAGGCCATGACCCTAGACGGGCTAGTCAATTCAGTGCTAATGAAATAGGTAAGCTAAATTCATTCGTTATAGGTAATTATTCATGACCAAAAATTTCCATTAGAACATTTAGTAAGTGTGTTGAAAATATAAAAATATATAATTCTTTTCGTCGAAATAATTATTTAACATTTTTCAAAAATAATATATACTACTTGTAAATTACAAAAAAAATCTTATTTTTATTCGTGATCATATTAATAGTATGAATTTTGTAATAACATTATTTAAAATCATCAGGATGTGAATCTGTAGTATTTGACTATTAATTTAATATACATTTTTTTCTAGAAATCTTCCGTTCCAAAATTATTTAAGGAAATTGACTTTTTTCACATTTCAAGTCATAATAAAAATCTACTATATAGGTTTGATTTTATAAACCTTCGATTAGTTCTAAATATTTACATTTTAAAACTGAATTGACATTTAGAACAGTTGAACAAACATTTATTTTTCAATAAAATGACTTGCTTTATTTAACCACGTTAAAAAAAGACAATGGCCTGTATTCTCACATCCAAAATAGTAACTACTTCAGAAATGTCAAAGATCGATATGTAAGTTCTTAACTTTAAAAATAATTCTCTCCCATTAATAAATTATACAGGGTGAATAGTGAAAACCTTGACATAGGGAAATAACATGAGAAAACAGTTTTTTGCTGTTTCCATCTGTCCCGCTAAATAAAATCGGGTGTATATGGTATCGTTAGTTAGATTACATAATTTTGCATCTAATAAAACCAAATGTTGTGTAATATGGCCTTTTCTAACTGAAATATTTGATAAAATAAATTGTATTTTGAAGGATATCCTTCATATTTTCGAATAAGAAACGTCAAAAACAAAATAGCCATAGCCGAGTGGATAAGAGGGCGGATTCATTAGTCAAAAAATTTAAAGTTGACATTGCAAAGAAAAAAATGGAAAACAAAAAATGAAGAAGGTATAAATAAAATAATCTAGAAACATCTAGATTCTAGATACATTATGTAATAACAAAAAAGGACATTGTGATTAAGGTTTTTTTTTTGATAAAAGTGCCTATGAATTTGTGGTGCTTAATTTTTAGAACCTCTTATATCTGACAGAAAAAGTAGAAAAATAAAAAAAGGATAAAAAAAAATACAAAAAAAACAATGAAGGAAGAAAACGTAAATTCTGAAGAAAAATAACTGGGAAACTTTGAATGCACCCCTAGGTAAAAAAAATCATATATCCACTCCTCCTTATGTTAATTACCAAAAATAATAAAGAAAATAAACAAAAAAAATATATAATTAAATAATTACAATCATAATCTTTAAATTAAATTCTCTTTTTCATAATTTTTTCTTGCGTATTCGGAAATTGTATTATCGAAATCCAAAGTGTTGCTTATATCATTGTTTATAGATCGTATTGCAAAAATATATCTTCGTCCTTTTTGTTGAAAAAGATTTCTCATCACTGACATTTGAACTTGGCAATGTTAAAAAATTCTACAAGCTATTTCTACGATAGGAAATATTGGAATTTTTTTTTTCTTTCTAAGAAAACTTAAAAGTACCCTTATATTCCGGACTTTAATATTTTCAAAAAAAAAATGCAAGTAGTGTTTTAAGAGATCATAAAACGTAAATTATTAAAAAATGCGACATTCTGTGTAAAGAAACTGTTCATAAGTATTCATTACTAACTGCAAACGTTATTGGCCAAATTGATGAAGGTTAAATTTCTTAAATAATATTCTTTCTTTGGTAAATTTTTTTAGAAAATAGTAACAAAAATACATATTTTCGGTTGTTAACTAGAGTTATACTAAGAATCATGAGATTAAATCGGCTAATACTACATCACTATAATACATGGCTATCATTGAAATATGTATAATTAATTTCATTTATTCATTTTATGTAGTGGAAATGAATTAACAATTAATTATAAGACTCTTCTAAGTAATGATCGATATTTTCATGTCGAGATTTCAAAGTATGTCTTTACATGACTAACGTGATTTAGTAGTGGTGTCTCTGATAATGTCAGCAATAAGAATATGAAATACTATTAGTTTATTTTTAACGATTTAACTTAGATAAAACCTTTATTAATGCAAATAAAGGATTCCAATAGACTCATTCTTTCATGTCGAAAACCAGTTGCATATTAGATTATCAAGAGTCAAAAAAATCATTTGTTATTACTAGTGCTTCATTATTACCCTGCGATGTCAATGTTTTTATTGTAATATAGTCAAAATGAGAAGAATGATGGGAAATCAGAAAAAAATGAATGCAAACTTGCAAATAATTTTTTAAATGAACAGAAAATAGTATATTATTTAACAAGCATAATATGTAGGCTATATTACACGAGGATTTAATTAAAAATACGAGCGGTAGCGAGTATATTTAATCATCCGAGTGTAATGTAGCCATATTATGCGAGTCAAATACTATACTTTATCTACAACTAACAGGCATATAAAAAATCTGATATTATTTGTTAAATATTCAGTTAGGTGTGGGTAGTTCATATATAACTTAACAGATGGCGCCACAGTAGCACTTAAATGTCAAAATAACTATTCAAATTGTATTTATTATAATTTTATAATCATTTATCTTGATATTTATAATAAAAAATATTTTATTAATAAATTAACAGTTTGTTAAAATATTATGTGTTAAATTATATGCTCTATTTATTACAGAAAAGAGTAGCGTGTAATATAACATTTCATATTACACTTGTGTAATATGAGTAGTATATTATATGTAGTATCACGCGTATAATGTACCCATATTTCAATAGTTGTAGATAAACAACTTTATTCAATTATTTGAAAATAAGTTCAATTATTTTTTTGCGATAAAGTATCAGTAGAGTAGTTTTTAGTTTATTATGAAATAAAAATAGTGGTGCGTGTACAAGGTTACATGTATATTATATTTAAAAAAATTATTTGTATACAGAGTGTCCGTTTTAAGAGGCTATAACCATTGGGATTTGGAGAACCGTAAGAGATACGAAGTAGGTTAAATTGGGGCAAAGTTGCCGAATTACTTGGTCATTTCAATGAAATATTTGTTTTCCCAAAAAAGTGCATAGGTCACTAGATATGAAAAAAAAATATTTTTGCAAATATACTTTTTGACTTATAACTTTCTTGTTTCAATCCATACAAGTTTCTAGTTTGTACATTCTACTGATCCTTTGTTTTACGAGGAATTGAACACTTTTCAAGAAATTCATGCCAACTTTCAATATTTATATGGGGCTCAAAGTTTTCTTTAGTACTGTTAAATAAATATTGTTTTTTTCTTTCCAGCAACATGAAACACATTTACATTAAAATGAAAATAAACTAACAAATTTGATTTTGTTTCTTAGGTAAGTTATGGTAATTTGTTCGATTTTTATGGTGCGAAAGTTTTTGGGATATGGTATGTATTTGGATGTAACTTAGATTTTCTTAGTTTTTATAGCAAGATTTGTACTTTTTTGTAACTAACGATAGGATTTGTGGTTTAACAGCTGTTTATGAATTTTGCTTGATCGATCGCGAAATTTAATATCCTATAAAATCGGGTGAGATGACACAGGTTTAATTTAATATCTTTATCTACTAATTATAAACGTAAAAGTAATTCCAATGTTAACTCTTATGAAAAATAGATCGTACTTCAGAAGAAAAAGTATCAGTAACAATACAAAACAAAGTGATTTTCTTCTAAAAAATGTACCCTCTCACCCTAATACACAGTATCATCTAACCCTGCTTTATCGGGATTGATAACGTTTTACACATTTTCGTATGTTTTTTTTTTGTTTACGTTTTTTTAAAACTGACTAGTTTGTAATACTCAATAACAAAATACAAACAATACTGTATCCATATAATACTGCAATAATTTTTTACTGTAATTTCGGCAACTTATAATATTTTTAAAAAATCTTTGGAATCTCTATACATAGTCATAATAAAATATGTGTATTCAATTATTACATTTTGGATTATATATTCAATAACTATATCAAGTGCATGGGAAATACTTAAATAGTCTGATGTATTTCCCATGCAAGAGTGATATTAGTATAAGCAGAACATTTCTAGAGAAAAATTTCATATTAAATATATATAAAGTACTGTTATAAATATTTAATATTTACTTTAAACTGTTATATAAACGTCGTTTATGACATTAAAGTAATCGATAAGTGTCAAATATATGCAGGTTATGCACATGTTCAGTATATTCGCTGGTATTCGATTTTAAACGGCCGAAATTCAAAATTACCCAAACATGAGTGGTTAAAATTATTGGAAGGGAAAATATTCATAAACATATAGCCAAATATCATTATCATATCCATGGCACAAACTTTTGTGACAAAATTTACTTCCATTTTAGTGCTGTAGATTGTCCAAATACAGACTCAGCAGTAGATCTCCAAATTATAGCGGACTCCGAACTACTCGGACACAGTGGTATTTTTGTTTATAAACATTGGCGAAGTTCGAATACATACGTACATATCTATATAAATTTGTAATTAATGAGTAGGTTTAAATTTTTTTGTATAAATAGGTATTAACATTAATTTCTGCTGCAAGAATTATTAAACTTTTATCTAGCATCTTTCCTATAAGCATGGTATATGTGCTATCTGCGTCCAACCGACAACAAAAATGAAATAGAAACAGTAGTGGAGTAGTGTAATCGTGATAAAGGATATTTTTAGACATTAAGAAATTTTGAATATTTATATCTTTCATGTCATTTGTGATGATTTTGACGTTGAAAATTTGTGTATTATTGTGTGTTGGTAGTTATGTTAATTTAATTTACAATCTATTTTGTTTATTGTATCCATTATTAAACCATTGGATCGTACATATTAAATTAATTTATTTTTGCCAATAAAATGTTTACTTTTTTTGATAAGTAACAAAGTTCACTCGACAACTTGCATGACCTATCCATATACTTAAAGTAAAGTCCAATATGATAATTTATTAACGTCGAATTGGTTACCATAACCATGACTCTTTGTCAGTTGCATAAAGATAATTCTTATTTAAAATGTGATCTGAAAACATAAAATATCATATTAATATCATGGTAATTGCATATACATTTTAGATGTAATATACAGTAAAAGTACTTCATTCGCTATTTCTGGTTTAAGTGCAACGAAAAAGTTAATATTCGTTACTATGAACGGTTATAGGTTTGTTTCGTGACAAAGATGAAATTATTGAGGCGAGACGAAGGGTGCTGGGCGTATTATATGATATAAATAGAATCTATATTGAGATGACCAATATTTTGCAATATAAAAGTAGTGAAACAGTTTTAAAGGGACCTCTTGTAGGTCACTGTTCCAGTAAAATCAAAACTCAAAAACAATAAAATTGTAAATGGTTTGGCAATAGTTACGCAGAAATTACCCGAAGATACATAAAAATTGAAATAAAAGCCGGCAAACAATCTACATTGAAACTGAAGAAGAAATGAAATTAATTTGGAATAATAGTTCAATTAATTTGAGATAGAAAACGAAAATAAATCTATGTTAGAGAAGAAAATAGTACATACAATATACACTTTTTCCGCAACCAGTAATGTAAATAGCCATGATTGTACAACTTATAGGTTAAGGTGGCTTTACACGATCAAAGAATTTAAACTATTTTATGTCATATTTTTACATCATATTCTTTGACCAAATGGCTCCGCTTTACACGTTCAAAATTTTTGAACTATTTTCCCTTATAAAGTAGGGGTATCAATAAGGAAAAGAAAAATATAGGTTGATCACAATGATATATGATTTCACATTTGTTTATTTTTCACTTTTAACATTTGATAACAAATTTCTTTGAACGTGTAAAGTGTCAGAATCACATTGAACAATACGAAGTTGTAGAAATTGATGTAAACTTATGATCGTCTAAAACGCCCTTTAGGTAAGTATAGGTTAAAGTACGCCGATCACACAATTTATCATCGAAATTATGTTAGTATAAATAAGACTAAATACTTATAATTAATTATTACTAATGCATAGTATTGTTTTATTGGCTTGTAAAAGTTTTAATTTATTATTTTGAGGTTTACAATTTGACATAGTTATTTTTATGTTCAGTTCATTGTGTGATTAAAATACAGTCAGGTAATGGATATAGAAAAATAATAGTATATAATGGGGTATGTGACCATAATCGAATTTCCGTATGTCATAAAATATAAAAGTAATATTATAACTTCTTATTATAATAATAAATCTAAACATTTGCCTGCACTAATAATGTTATTATCAATTTAATGTTACGGAGAAGAGACTCGTTACGTTTCTTACGCTCCCAGTCTACCTCTCTTCTTTCACGATTCTACTACGATGACGTGAAAGCATCCCTTCCCCAAATCTTTAATAATTATTATCTCGTAAACTACGAATATAGAATCGATTTAAACAAATACAGTAATTTTATTTTTTTGTCTAGTATCATGTATATAAAAATCAAAATTTGGTCATATACCCCATCCGAGTTACGTATTTGTGAAATCACGAATTCGCCGATTAGTAGATCTTGTGTATCTTTTCCATTTCATATGTAATATGCACCTTACAACTTTTAATATGTTATATACTATAAGAAATAGAAAGCATATTTGTCTATAGAGATCATTTTTACAGGAAGTAATACTATCGTTGATATAGATACTCGTATTTTCGATTTGAAAAATGAGTTTCATTGGTCTCTCTGGTCGTTTTTTACTAACAGTCATTTAAAATTTGTAATGTAATAATAGATTGTATGATTTTAAGATTTTTGCATCTCTCTAGCAATATAAAAATCAACACAACTACTGCGAAATACAAAAATAGGATCAAGTGGCAAAATGGGAAACTGAAATATAGAATATACGTAATATTATCACAAATTTTATATAGCTCAATAAATTAAAATAAATCAAAGAAATGTACTATCGTATGAAATGAATTATGTAGTCTTGTAACAGACTTTTTATTCATTGAATATAATTAATTACATACTTCTATTTTAATGGTTTCTATTTAAAAGTTCATTTGCTTATAGTGAATTTGTATATCATTTGAATTTTAAATGTTATTATTAAGCAACAAAGTGGTTAAAATATTTTGAATTAAAGGTATTATTTATTCCTATAAATAATTATCATTTCAGATGGTTGGCAAGAAGTGGCGTAATTAGAGTTTTAGAAAGGAGAGGGGCAAATAAAATTTGGCAAAATTCAAAACACCTATATGTATACGGATATATATAATTACAAATTTCTCAAAAAAAAATGCACTTTTTGAGACGAAGAGGGGGGCCCAGACCTCATATCCTCCTAGTTATGCCACTGTTGACAAGGGAAATCATTAAGGGAAAAAATATTATACATATGTAAATATAGATAGTTCATTGTATAACAAACATGGAATGGTAGGAACTCATTTCAGACGAGTTTGAAATGAACATTCCAAGCGAGTAGTTCACTATACTTTTTTACGACCACGATATTATTTTTTAATTAATTTATATTTCAATAATAAATATGTCCTTATTACACAATTTTCTGGCAACTAGCTACAAAACACAAATTAAACAATACTATTTTTGACAGAACTGTTAGATATGAATATATGTATATCTCTCGTTGTCTATGATTACAGTGAGATATGAAACTGTTCATTTAAAAATAGTGTTTCTTTGTTGCTTAATTTTTAAAACAAGAAATTGTAAAACTAGTAACGATTTTGTTTTCGGAAAATTAAAGATTTGTAGCTGTGAGTATGAATACCTTGCTAAAGCAAGGTTTCTAGCCTGACGAATACTATTCGCTAGTGTGACTTGTTGAACCCTGTGAGATAACTAAAATGTCACTTGTTAATGGGGACCTGCACCATAACAAAAAATTATAAAATATATTCTATATCTTCTTTACTAGTTTATACAGCTGATCAGCTGATAGCTTTCTCTTTCCCAAACTGGAAGTTTGCAATTTCAATACTTTAAAAATTCAATTTATTAGTTAAATAGATATAAGTTTCCTTACCAAATTGAATGAAATACAAAGGTACATAGAATGATGTAGCTAGCATAATTAATAGATTGAAATTTCTTTTGTTAAATTTAATTTCTGTACACTTTGTTTACATATACAATCCTATATATTTCTATTCAAAATACATAACTGTATATATTAGCTTTTTTTATATAATAAAATAATTAATTTTAAAATGAGTGTATTTTTCAGTTTAATCCATCGCTTGATAACAATTTCGATGCCGTTGTGACGTCACATTAATATTAAAAATCAAATGCAACTAGACTAAAATTAATTAACAGCTTTTAATACTGCGAATTTCTTTAAAATTAAACGAAGTTTCATTTAAAACAATAAAAAAATTGATTGGAAGGGCCCCAGTACAATTCGTACTACCAGCCTTTTGTATTTAAAACGGGGTCACGAGATTTTTTTTAAATCATTCTTTATTTTAAATTTTATAAAATAATACCTTTTGTCCAAAATTTTATTTTTTATGAACAGTATCATACTCGTACATATTAATAAATTAATTACTACAATCTCCATTCTTCATGTATACTTGAACTCTGAATTCTTTCGTTACTGAGACAGGACATGCGCAAAGGGAGTTCATCGCAGGGTTATGATTTTCAGTTCGGCTTTCACGACAGTGTTTTGAAGTTTATATAAGGTATATCTACTTAAAACATATTATTTCTAATACTGATTTTTCTACATTTTAAAATAATTTACGTTAATTTAACTATTTGCTTCATAATTGCAAAAAATCTATAGGTAGGTATATAATTTATATGATTATTCCACACACGCTATTTTCCCCCTATTAGAATGCTTCATTTGAGACCTGTAGGTAGTTTTTTCGTGAATAACTTTGATAAAACCACAGTATCATAGTCATGATTACATTTTGTTGATATAAAAAAATTATGTTTGAACTATTGTCATTGGTAAAATAATGAAGCCAATATAATTCAAGCTATGAATTTAATAGTAAAATTTGCTCATAATTTTTGTGAAGTCATAAATGACTCTTAAATCACTCCAGCTTCACTGTCGTGATCTAAATTTCATTTTTGACATTCGTTTGTCTGTTACTATGCAACAACTATTCATAAATTTTTCCAATAAATTCATGGCTCTTATTATACTACTTATAAAAATATTTGATAACATCAGAGAAGCATCGCCATTGTTACATTTTGTTCATATGAAATATTTTAAGTTTGAACTGTTGTCATTCGAAACATAAACAAGCAAATATAATCCGAGCTATGGATTTGAACGGTAAAAGTTACTCATAATTTCTGTGGAATAACGAAAACACGGATCAAAAATGACTTTTAAATCACTGTAGCTTTGTTGTCGTCATCTAAATAACATCGATATTCAATATATTAGGTATTTATGAAAAAATTAACGATTTTCTACTTTTATGAAAAAAAGTTATAATTTTTTTTCTAACCTTGATTTATAAAACAAATGATTATAATTACTTACATGGACCGATTTAATTTAACCGAAATATATATTTAGATATTTTCTTTGTGAATGTCAATAAAAATTTACAAAACAACCAAAATTATTATATTATTTAAAGGGAACTAATGATCACAATCCAACAGTGTTATAATTAAGTATATAATATGCAAATTTATTACACAAATTGTATATTTGATACAGCGGTACGTATTTCTATTTAAGTATATTTTAAATAATTAATACTACTGGAATATGATTATGAAATTGCTAAAAGAAAAATTGAAGTGATTTATAAAAATACATACAAATGCTCATTATTATGTAAGTTTCTACAATAGTAACATGATTTAGATGAGAACTCAATTAAAAAACTAAGTACAGTTTTCGTCAGTGACATCATCTGGCAGTATGATTGAAGTTGATTTTGGTTGAGTTGGGGTGAATGTGTCGGGGAATAAAAGTAATCTCCATAGTGATAATGAGAGGTGAGTGGGGCAATGTGCCCTTGAAGGGCTGCGAGAGCACGGGAGAGCGCCGTCGCCCGCGCCAAGTACACTCGAGGTCAGATTCCGGAGCTATCGATCAGCTCGCACTCGGGCACTCTGCTCTGCTCGGCGCCGCCGGACCACCGCCACATTCACAACCAACCCAACACTCTTTCCGGCCTAAAAATCATACTTCTACCATACAGTAATTGTTGAATTATTTAGTGATTTTGTTCACTGACTAAATGTTTGCTAAATACTATTTTAACCTTAGATCAGAGTTGTCTAAGTCTACAAATACGTCCAAATTTCACTACCTGCCGCTACAAACCTTTTTCTTTTTAAATTGTAAGATACTAATAATTTTAAATACTCAGACTGTATTTAGTGATCCGACTAAATGTCTGCTAAATACTATTTTAACCTTTGATGAGAATATACAAATTACTATACAGGGAGTGCAAGCAGAAATTAGTGTAGGCAAGTTTCATCAGCTAATAATTGTCAATTCGCCATTTCTGTAAAAGTTAGGAGTCACGCTTTTATTTGTTATATATTATTCATCACCGCTACATTCATAACCAACCATCCAGTGTTTCTATCAGCCATGTTTCCGAAGTAAAAAATCATAATTCTAGGATTCAATAATTATAGAACTATTTAGGGCCGATTTTTCATTCTCTGTTTAAAGTGTTGGTTAGTCGAAATAGTAACTAACGTGTATTTTTGACTACTTGCAAAAGTTCTTCGATGCGATATTTTTCTATTAACCTATAGTTAGCTAACCGGCACTTTAACCAAAGATGGAAAAACCGGCTCTTAGTGATCTTATTCACTGACTAAATGTCTGCTTAAATATTTTTTAACCTTAGATTAGAATATAGAAATTACTGTACAAGCAAAGAGTCATGTTTTCATTTGTTATATGTAATTCAAATATTTTTCTTTATATTGCGGCTTTGGATTGTGAAAACTGAACATCACGTTATATCTTATATAATATTAATTAATAAATTTTACATGTCTGTCGCGAAATAGTCTTCCATTTCTTTAGGAGCCGCTTGATAACCACTTCCGTACCATGGCTAGTGATTCGGGTGAGACGAAATATTTTTCGAATCTCGTTTGTCTCGTCTCGAAATATCTCGTTTCGGGCGAAACGAGAACGATTTTATAATCAATGCTTCGAGACGAGATATTAAAATCAAGATTCTCGAATTTCTATAATTTCACCGAGTTTCTCGAGATTATAAAATTATTTTTGTTCAAACTTCATAAATGTGACATATTTTGTGACTAGATTCACAAGATAGAAATTAAATTTCTACGACACCGAAGAAGAAATATAGCTACTTCTACGCTCCCGGCGTAGAAGAATAATAAACAAGTATCCGTAGGAACTATGTAGAATCAGACATAACTTGTACAATAAAAACTTGTAACTATAAAATTAGATAACCTAAGAATGAAATTAATAAAAACCATCAACAACTGAGAGATTTAAATTGATAAATTGAAAATCCCGTACGCCATCGAACAGTATTAACAGTGTACCAGTAAAACAAAATCGAAAGCCTGAATTTTCGTCATTTTAGTGCTTTTGTATATGACTATATACCATAGGATGACAAAACTTTCGAAAACAGATATTTTTTTGTATTGTCGTTTATCTGCACAACTCCTCTGTAAACAATTCATAGCTCATATTTTTGTCATTTATTATTTCGCTTCTGTAAAACAGATAGCTAAGTTTAGCCGGTGCACTGTCTAATAGCTAAATCAAACACTGTTGAGGAGTGGAACTATTATTTATATTTATAGTGTGATTTAGCTATTGGTGAGTCGACTAGTCATGTCTCTGGGTTATGTAGTGATCCAGTAAAGAATACACGTATACTCGTAATGTAAAGCTGAATAAATTTCCCGCGAATAAAGTATTTACTTCATATATTTCTTCAGTAATTGTTAAATTAAATTCTAATTTTTTGCCTCATTCGGGCGCCCCTTGAGGACGGCGCCCCGATTCAACGCAGCGTCTGCTTACCGCCTGGAGCCGGCACTTCTTACAAGTACCACAAAACAAACTATTTTTTAAAATTTTGAATACACTAAAATAAAACATGTCTATTTTAATATTTAATGACGTGCGGGCTCTCATAAAAGACGTCAACGTTCGTTGCAGTTATTTTATGTGAATTAGGTCACATTTGAATTGAACTTTTCAGTGGACAGGACAGCTGATAGTGATAACTTCGAACCTGCTTGTCAGAAGACAGACTTAACATTTTGGCTTTGCTCACAATAGACAGTGATATTTTAATACAAATAAGTTATGAAGATATAATCATTAGCTTCATTAGTATTAAGTGTAGGACAAACAAATTAACCACTACGATTATTTGATATTTTTATTCTTAACTCTGATTATTTAAATACTGTACTACTCATACACGTTTTGACTACCTCTGAATCCATTTTTTTACATTTCTCTACCTACGTATATATGTATGTTGCTTAAATCTTAACTAACTAAAAAATTATTATCCGTAGAAAGTTGAAATTTTATATATGAGATTGCTATAACATCTAGTTTTGTACCTCCCTTTTTTATTGTAATCCGCAGTGCCAAAAGGGTACTTTATTCGAAGAGTTTTTCGAATTTTTCATACAACTTAAACACAATTAACGGTATAAAGTTGAAATTTTGAATGTGGGATTGCTCCAACATCTAATAGTGTGCCTCTTTTTTTATTGCAATCACTGATATATTGTATAATGCAAATTTAATTACAAATTATACTGTTTTCATATATTTATGTTCATTTACTTTTGCTCCCCCGGTCTTTAGAAATGCCAAAAAGGCACTATATTTTTTTACTTTCTTGTACGAAATAAAGGAACTATTGTAATCAGAAAAAAATACGGTTCTTAGACTTCAAGGGTAATATCATTGCAAAATCTTTTATATCTTCCATTGATATTCTTCTTAAAATAATATTGTTGATTCTCAGAAGTACTAGATGATTTCGGCGTTGTTCGGTCATCAACATTTTCAGCTTATTTTTTAATAATTTTAATTTGGAGAACAAAAGTTAAAACTTTATCCAAACAATTATCAATTACAGGTAAGATCAATCTACACTAACAAAAACATCGAAATATCAATCAACTCTTCAACTCTTGTGTACCTATTGATTCAACAACAAAATTTTGTTATAAAAGTCCCAAAAAACTAAGCCGTTGGTAAAAATAGTAACCCCCCCCTCCAAAGCTACGCCACTGGAAGAGTTGATTGATATTTTGATGTTTGTGTTTAGACGAGTATGTACCTACAAAATATTTACATTATTTTATTAAAACCTTCATACATCATGGTATTCTGTGCATCAACCTAGTTATAATGTAAATAGTTTCGAAAGTAGGAAACAATTATAAACTACCGAAATTCACATCAATTAAAAACTTAATTTAAGTTTTCATATTAAAAAGTATAAACTACAATGATTCCCATATTTCCAGAACTTATAAACGAATAAAAATGTCCATTCTGTTCAGTTTTTCTTCTTTATTATGCTATTAGATTTAACTAACTTCAAATAAAGATTAATAAGGATCAAGGAGGCTGCGTATCTATCTCAAGACCTCAAGAGACCGTCTCGACTGAAATGAATCATTATTTCCTTCATTATGTATTTCACTGGAAGTTATGTAAGGCGATTTGCTAGTTTACACGTATGTATTTTATGATTATGAACTTCTAGGAATTGGATTTGAATGAATACAAATTCAAAGAAAAACGTACGTGACAAAATTACTTGCAAAAAATCTATTGAAATGTAACCTAAATTTATTCTTACTTTATTATATTATAGTAATCAAGTATACAAAGATGTGAATCAATATTTATTACTGTAATCAGTGCAAAACAATTATATACATATGCAAATAAAAACTATCACATATGAACATTGAATACACTTTATTTGAAATGAAAATAGTATTTGCTGTGATTATTAAATACACAATATGCATTTTGTTCGAGTTTCGTTTACACAGTTATTATAAATATTTATGAAAGCAGTTCCGAAATGAAAAAAATATGAAAACTAGTTTTTAAATGCGAAATATTTGGTATTGGGGTCGTTCGGAAATAGAATATAACGTTACTGCGAACACTAGAATGTATGAATTTCTCAGTAGATTGAATAAGATAATTTCGAAGACTGACTGTCATATAACGTGAATAATCTAGCTCTCGATAATATGAACACAGTAACAGTATACATATGTACTACTTATGAACTTCCCTTATTTACTTGTAAATCGTAAAAGATCATAAAGTTGATATAAGTGTTACTGTGTGCTGTTAGTTGTGTTAATATCATTGTATGGAATATTATTTTTAAAATATTTCTATATTTAAACGAAAAACTTTGTCTATGAAAAAAGTAACTATTTTATATGAATACAACAATGGTGCTAGTGCTAGTACAACCATTTTGTCCACCAAATATGTCATAACGAAGTTCAATATTTGTACATAGTTAAAAAAAGAAACTTCGGATAAATAAAACCGTAAGTGAGATGAAGAAGCCGGATAAGAATGCACTCTAAAATTAGCTGAACTGCCAAAAATGGAAACAGTCTTATAAATTCTTTTCTTCAACAACGTAATAGTTAACAAATTTACGTGCGTGTTTTATTAGACATATTATCTTTTATTTTATTAACCTTCGGTGATATGAACAGTTCGATGAAATTAACAATTCTGAATTTATTCCGTTTGCACTAATACGATTGTACTATACAGGGTATTCATTTTAAATGGGTCACCATTACTACTTCGAGAACTAATATCTATAAAGAAGGTTAAATGGAAACAGGGTGAACAATTTCTATTTTACAAGATAAATTTGATTTAGAATAAAAAAGTCTTGTCTTGTCTTGAAATTTCAAAATTGAAATTAAAAAAGTCTCATATTTTGAAAACCACTTGTCGAAAAATATTATTTTTCTGTTCCGAAAATGTGACTTGTATACTAGAAATGGTTTGCTCATTTACGTGGTTTTGTAGCTCTTGTAGTTCTTGAGATAGCAATAATGGCCTATCTAAAATGAACAGCCTATATATTTGCTTGCTATTATGACACTGCATATATCTCTTTTTCTATTTCAAATTCCTTATTTAAATTATATACAATGTCTTATTCTAATTTATTGTTTTGAATTGTTATCAACACTTATAATTTACAAAACTAACAAAAATTAACATACAACTACACAAATAAATACGAAACCGAACTTTTTAGCAAACAATGGTCTACATAATACTGTATACTTCTACACAATGATTTCCACACTCTCAAATTTTATGTCGGCTACTTTGATTTTTTGCCTTAATTGCAATAGAAAAAGCTGAGTAAGATGAAGAAAATTCAGTGCAAGCAAAAAATTTCTTAAGAGTAATTATTATTTAAATTTAATAACCCATACTCGTGGGTATGTAAATGCGATATTAATTCTTATTTATCAAAATTATAAATTTAGTATTGAACTAAATAAAAATTGAAATAGATGATTAGAGTTGGAATAACGCGGAAGTATGGATGTGTTTAAGTTATATAGTGCAATAGAATGTTAGTATAAACAATATTTATCCAACACCGTGTAATTATAACGATATAAGTATGATGTTTTTAGATAAATAAAGTAGATCATAAGTCACTAGTGAGCTAAATATATTAGCTCACTGTTTTTTCGTATCATAGTAACTACGTTATAAAACCTTCTCTATACTATTTTGTTCCTAAATGTCATTTCGAAATTCCATCTGTCAAAAATCTTATATGTATTGTATATCATTCAAATGTGTTGGATAAAACGTTGTATGGCACACGTGTGTTAAATACCTAAGTCACTTGAAAAAATACCACACTGGGCCTAACAGCCTCGTGAGCTAAACTTTTCCCACGTGACGTATCTGTAATGTAACACACTTGTTCCATAAATAACTATAATCATAAGTGTAGCATAAGATTACTCTCTCGCCTTTAGTTTATGTAAATAGAGCTCATCTAACTTTTATTGAACATTCTGTAACTAGCCTTCTTCTGATAAAGTTCTTTTTAAAAACGACACGATTCGAACTTATAATTTAACTGGTACGTGTATGTCTTTCATTTTATCTTATAACCTGTTTGAACTGCATATAACTTTAGTAGTCGTAAAAAATGAGAGAAAAAGAAATAACATACGAGAATCGAATCAACCAATGTAAATTCGGTGTCTTGCTTTTACACTAGTGCCTGTCCTTCTGTTGTCATTAGGTAGTACATGAACTCGGATATTTTCTTTTACAATTTACAAATAAGAATAAATTCAAAATACTACATATGCTTTGAAGAATAAATCAAGTAGACGAATCCGCTCAAAAAGTTGATATTTATTATTTTTACACCTTAACATGCAGCGGTTAGAGACGTGCTATTTTTCTTCATTTTTAATATTTATCTTAGTAGTCATCGTTAGGAAAGTGGTTAAAGCTCAGGTTTCGCAATCCAGGCGTTCTTTTATTTCATTGTATTACCATCACTTGTTTGCATATAACCTTAGCAGTTGATGGGTGATTAAACATTATACAAAAAATATAGCATTATAGAACATTTGATTATAAGAAAGCTGTTTCTTCAAAATTGAAAACAAATACTGAAAATTACAAAAATAAACAGTTCTATTTATTTTAATCTTAAAATATATACTTTTGATAAAAAACAAAAATGTTATTGTGAAAATGTTGAACATTTTTTTTTATTGTTGTAGTATTCCTATTTTAATTTCGTTTTAATTTTTTATAATATTTTAATTTTCATTATAGGGTCTGAATCTAAAACATTTTTGAAATAAATTTTCAATTTCACAGTTGCTCGCGATTCCATACACTAGAATTTAGAAATTTAGATGAATGTCTTTTATTTTATATCTTCAAAATAATATCTAGGAAAATATTGAATCTGTAAAAAACATTTGATAAAAAGTGTTGACAAATAAAATATGCTATGAAAAGTACATACGAGTAAGTGACAGTACAGTAATAATTATAAACGTTACAAAGTAAATTTAGGTGGAAATTTAAAAATGTACACATGATTTTCGATAATAAAAAAGAGGTTATCCTTCAATTTTGATTTTTTTTTATATTAATCTTCAAATAAAAATTTTATATACATAACACACACTCCCATTTTAATTTTCGAATTTCTCTTAAAATATTTAACATTTAATAATAAGTTTTCCTCATTACACTATTTTAACTCAGATTTTAATTTGTCGAAATTACATAAATTTCTTTAAAATACGTCTTGGAAAATTTGAAAATTAAGACATATTATGATTGTTTTATAAAATAGAGAATATATAATTTGTGTTATATCTGAAAATAAACTATATGTCTATTTAAACAACGCGCCATGTTGCTTATAGTGCATTGTTTAAAGAAATTTGTATTTCATATTTCATTCTCATTAATTAGATCATAAAAATCTGATTACTTCATAAGAAACAGTTCTCTGATAGATGACTTAAATTGCCAAGATCCAAAAAAAAAATATGTATATATGTCTAGGGTCCCCCGGAGTTGTAATCCGGACATGACTGCACGCCACTGACATATCATAACCTATAGGTGTTTTGATAAAAGATAGTCAATAATTAAATTAGGAAGTAATCAAAATAATATATTTAAGAAAAAAGAACCATGTTGGGAAATCCAACAGTGTTCAAATATTCATTCATACTAGGGTATCTCTAATGTAAACTAATAATAATAGTGCTTAATAATAATATTGGTGGACAAGTATATTTCCACTATATCTGGTTTCTGTCCAGGTGTATATTATTCATACACTGGCACTTACCAAGCGTCATATTAGAGCGAAACCGGAGAGTAGGGTACAGTGGAATGAGTGACCAGCTGTGGTAGTGACAACCCGATTTCAAGCATGTCGCGAAATGAAAATTATTTATATTATTTCATTAGTTTCAAATTACTGATTTTAATTAAAACTATTAAAGAAACTCATGACCTACTTCATTAATGTATGATAGTTAATTATAACGACTAACATGTTAAGTTGTATGTAAAGGCGTTAATTCTAAATCAAAACTTAAAGGTCATTAGCAAACTAAGTTTGGAAATGATATTAACTCTGGTATGGAACGAAAATTGTCATAAAATTAGTCAAATGGCCATTGTCCTAATGATACACAGGTGACATACTTTCCACAAAATAAAAACTATGTTTTTACTGAAGAAAATTATTTCTAAGAAATGAAGTTGTTTTGTGTAGTGGTAAAAATATAGCAGACATAGGATATTAGTTGTTGGAAATTATTAAACTGCAAAAGACTATTGTATGGATTTTGATGAATCAATTTATTTAATATCAAATATGTTTTTGTATATTTTTTTGAATTATGAATATTAATTAAATATTACCGTATTACTATTTTTTTCGTATAAATAATTGAATTTAATTTTTGAAGTTACAACCCATTCAAAATTTTGGCTAATACTTGTAATATGAACAAGACACATATAAGGTTTTTGGGGGCCTAAAGCTAAATTTTAATTGGAGCTCCCCAAAAATAAACTGCAGAGATTTCTGTAAATTCAAAATTTTAGACATGTCGATCCTTCAGATAATTTAATTTCTTTTAATTTACGTTTTTCACTTCCACGAAGATATTTCCGTTCGTTATTATTACTGTTAGATTAAGGATAATATGATACTATAAATACCCTATACTTTGTACCTGGCCAATACAATAGATAACATATACATTCTGTTAAAGAATAGCTTCGAATACGATGGCATATAATATTTTATCTAATAATATTATAATTTTTAATTATAAAATCTTTAGGCTCAGTCCGGGGGCCCCCCTAGAGATGGAGGCCTTAAAGCTTAATATTCATTCATTCAGGGTAGATTCGACATTGTCCGGAACATACCCGATAATTTTGTACCCGAGTTAAAAATCTATTTCTCGATTACTTGTTTATTAACTGTATAACCTAAATCTATCCATTAACTCTTTATTATTTGATTGTGCCTCTGTAGCACTTTGACGTGTAGTTGTAATAATACTAATCATGACTTGTTTACGGAGGAAAGTACGCTACCAGGATTAGACAGCTTCAGCAGACAGCGACCTAACAAGAAGAGAAATGTGCATTTCTATGTATTTTCATTAATTCATACTTGTTTTAGTTAGCTACATTAGCACTATTAAGGTATTCGAGATCAAAATTCTCAATTCATATGGAGTGATTTTGAGCTAGAAGATTTCAAATTTGTAAATAAAGGGTTTGAGTACTTACAGGAAAGCGGATAATAAAATGATATCGGGTAATTAAAAAAATCGTGCACCTAACGGGTAGAGGGTACTATCCTGGTAGGTGTTTCGGATGTCCGGGTGTTAAAATTATTAAGTTTCGTCGATCCTATTATAAATGTAATTTGTTCGAATAAGATTTATACTAAATTTATGAAATAACAATTGATTTGAATTAAATCATAATCAAATTAATTCAATTGGCTTATATAGCATGCTATGGTGTATTAAATATTGTAAAATTTAAGTAATAATTCTCTCTTCGAGCGATTTTATTCGATTTGATATGATTAATGCAGTTAAATATTAAGATTTAATATATATGTAATATAGCAATAATTGATGTATCTACATTTACCAGTAAAAGATATTCAGTGGCGGATTCAAATATTCTTTTAGAGAGGGACGAAATGTCACAACCAGTGGTCCACAAAATGTGATTTTTTTTGCAAACCATTATTACATTTAGGTACTATTTTTGAAATAATTATTTTTAATTTATGATCATTGCGTCCTAATATTACTCTTAAATTTTGTTATATAGCTTTAGATACACACTAGAATGTAACACTACTTTCAAGTTTCTATACCACATTGATGTAGGTTACAGGTTATATTAAAATCAATATTTATTATTTTGTAATAAATATAGGTTCGACGTGTTAATTATTCAAAAACATAAAAGAGAAGTTTCAGAGTTTTATCAATAGTTGAGCCCTAATTCTCTTTCTAACGCATCATAAAAGTAAACACATGTAATCTATAAATAGAATCGTTTCTAAAAGCAGAACTTGCAATAAAGTTGTAAAACCACTATCTTTAATTAAAAACAAGGCCAACTACAACGCATATAAAAATTGTTCAGAATTTTCCAGGCGATTATCAAGCCGCAGTTCGGACTTTGCCTTGTTTCTATTTAGGTCTCCTTCATTAGTAAAATATGAAGTGTGTTTTAACTTTCTTCGCACATTTAAAATGTACAAAATATATGTCCAGTTGTAGAAACACTCTTCAATATTTAACGAAATGTTAAATTTTTAAAAAGTACGTTAAGTATCTAGTTAGTGGTGCTGAAAACAAATTGTTTTCTGTAGTGTTTGTATTTTGCTGACCCCCTCAATTAATCATTTTAATAAACGTTTCTTTCAGGGAATAGTTCTTTTGTTTGTTTTTTAATATAACAGCGATTGAAAATAAAAATAGAAACATAATACAAAATATGAAGAAAGATGGTCACAGTCATAATGTTTCCATTGTATAAAAATATATTAACGCTGTTTCTACGATTTACAAGTACCTTAAATAGGAGGAATATATTATATGCATATATTAACGAGAGCTCACAAAATATAATCTTTATAAATTTGTACTAATCGTCCTATTTAGGGTAATTATTGTAACTATACAGATTTGTGCAATCTTTTTTTTTTAGTTTATTTTTTTATAACGTAGCATATTTATTCAGTAGTGATGGTCGGTTTTGTGGTGGCCACAGTTAATTTTTACCGAATTTTATTTAATATGGAAGATATATTGATCACATAAATTTTGACAATTCGAAATTTTAAAGGACGACAATTGTTGGCAGTTGGCGTGAAGTTCTTTCTTCAGTCTAGAGATTTGTATGTTTGTACGTACAGAACAAATATGGCTCATCGGATTCTAATTAATGAACTTCATATTTAGGTGTCTGATATTAGAGGCACAAGTTAATTAACTTTTAGTAAAAATAGGTCAACATACAGTTTACTTCTTTAGGTTTTTTTACGAATGTTTTACTTACAAATATTTAAAAAAATATATTTAAAGACATTTGGTGTAAAATAAAGAAGTAACAAGCTGTACGTGATAAAGAATTATTTAAATTTTTTATTGACATTTGTGGTTGGTTCTATAAGGGGAAACAGCTGTTGTTTTGAATTATAACATTAATACGAAATACCGGGAATGTGAAAATCGTCAATTAATTGTGTATAATTATTTGACATGTCGACATACAAATTTGTAACTTTGAAATATGTGTTTATATTATTTATATTACAAAATGGTCTCGTTTTCAGTCACTGTCGTAATTAACGTTTTTAACGCCCAGGGCAAAATATTTGTTGCCCATACAGAAGTTCCGTTATATATTAAATTTAAAAAAGTTACTACAATTTATTTGAGTTTTTTAATATTATACCGTGAGTATTTTTTAACATGAAATATGGGGATTAATCATATCCACGGTTACGACTTGATGTTTGATTGACAGCAATATAGACTTGCTTGTCTCATTTGCTTTTTGGGTTATAAAATTTTCTTTCACCAAGTGCAACAACAATTTTAAGAATCATTAATAACTTTAGAAATGATATAATAGTAGAATGGTCAGCTACACTACAAGTAAATATAATAACTAACAATTAAACAATAATTACAATAAATTTTCAAAAATCCATCCATTAACTGCTAAACAAATAAACTCAATCTGCTGTAAAATTTTTAATTACATATGATAATATTTGGGCAATTGTAATATTTTGAGAAATGTTTTGAATTTGAACTTTTAACTCATCTAAATACGGTAAATCTTCTGATTGTAAAGGTTATAAGAAAATGAATCTACAGATGCACAAGATCGAGTGATCTAGCAGACTATTCTACTATTCTACCATTTCCTCTAAAGTTATTAATGATTCGTATAATTGTTGTTACACTGGTGCAGGCATGTCAGAAAATTTTATTATATAAAAAACAAATGTCAAATTCGTTTCCTGTGTTTAATTTTAAATGAAATAAGCAAGTATACATTGTTGTCAATCAAATATCAAGTGTTAACTATGAATATGAAAAATCCCACGTTTCACATAAAAAAAATACTCATGGTTGTACTAGTACTTGCACTTTAATAAAGTCATGTTTATTTATTTAATTTATGAATGACAAAAACATTTCATATAACAAGCTGTTATAAAAATATTACAAAGAATTTTGCCAGGTAAAAACAAATGCAAAAATTTGAATTTTATCACAGGCACAATGCAATTTTCGTATTAGAGAATTTTCATAATGCATCAAAATAAATAGCGTTAACTTTAAAGCCTATTTACGTTTTTTTTTATGATATTTATTTAACCTGTAACCTTATTTGCCCAGGAATTTGTGATACCTGCTGTCAAATATTCAAGTATTATAAAAATCTTCTTTCATATGAGATAAATTCACCTTGTTATTTGTATACCGGGTGTCCCAGCTCGACCGACACATGGGAGTATTACATGGGAAATCAGTTAATTATGAATAGTATCTCCCCAGTGCAAGATATTAACTTGAAATTTTGTATACTTATCGGAGAATATTAATTCTATGGATCACACTTATATAAATATGCAATTTCGTCTTTCCAGCCATGGAAATAAAAGAAAATATTTATCTGACAGTTTAGTGAAGTATCACTTATTTTAATTCTTATTCTCTGTATTTTAATATTATTTAAGTTGAATTTAGTTTATTTTTGTTAAATAATATACCAATATTACAAAAATATAAATATCTACAATGGCATGTCATTAACTGTCAGAACTGTCACATAGATATTTTCTTTTATTCCCATGGCTGACTGATTTTAAAAGAAAATGTTAGATTTTATAATTTAATAAATCTCGCTTTGCAGACGGAATTACATATTTCAAATGACTGTAATACATAGAAATAATATTCCCCAATATGCATACACAATTTCAAGTTAATATCTTGCACTGGAGAGATACTATTCATTATTAACTGATTTCCCATATAAAACTCCCATGTGTCGGTCGAGCTGGGACACCCGGTATAGTTATACGGTATGTGAAAACATAATTTAAAGTACAAAATAACGTCAATGTTATTTTGAAATATAACGTTAACAGGATTTATTTTTATGCTTTTTTGAAAATTGCTTAATAACCTATTTTTATTTATTTAATTATTTCAGGGATTTGCGTCCTAATTACAAAATATGCTATTTGGTCTGATCATTCAAATTTAATTTTGCTGCCCCCTAAAATGTGGCGCCCTGTTCGCCCACCCTACTCTAGCAACGCAACTGCTTCCAGTATTATGCTGTTTTATTATAAAAGATAAAATAGTGTATCCTTTTGAAATAAATGCTATTAATACGCTGGTAATTTTCATAGTCTAGTGGACAACATTGTTACTCCGTAAACAAAGGTCGCAGATTTTATATGCGATATGTATGAGTGCGTCTATAAATAATAAATGACTAACAATATCATTACGACTTGTTGCTCATCTATTATTATCTTTATTTAAATAATCAGACAAGATTTAAGCTTTTCTTATTTAACATATTGATTATACATTTCCTGTATTGTGTCAAGAAATCTTGAAATTTTTTATGTGAGCTGTAACATGTTTTCAAATAAATAACGAAGTTATAATTGAAGTACTAAAAACGTTTCAATGCAAAATATATAAACAATTGGTTCTCAAAAAATGAATTTTAGTTACAATTATTGTGAAATCAGAAATGAGATTCCTTAATTTCGGTGCTATAACGAAAGACAAATAAGGAATATAACAATGATGTAAAAATATCATAAATTCATTGTAAATTTGATTTCCCGCCATGAAAATTGCGTATCTATAGGTAAGTCTATAACGTCATCCATTGTAACCATGTGATTCAAATCGTTGGGGAGGAAGGTGGATTAATGACATCATCTTGTCGGGTGAAATCGTGTGATTTCCGTAGTAAATAAATGTCAAAACTGACAGTATTATATACAAAAATATTTGAAAATATCCGTTATTGCGGTTACACTACTGTTCCTATTTCATTTTTTTCGTTGGTTAGACGCAGATAGCATATGTACCCATGAGTAACATGTACGATAACGAGATAGCGAATCTATGCTATGCGTATACGGCGAAGATGCAAGATAAAAGATTAATAATTCTTGCAGCAGAAATTGATAACATGAGTATTAACTGCGAGAAATATAGTATACATAGAATAAATGACATTTGTTTTGATATCTTTGATATCAAAATTTTATTAATAGTAAAATACAATACAATAATATATTGGATAAAAATATTTGATATTAAGTTCCTATTTCAAAAAAAAAAAAAAATGATTTATTATATTTTGGTAACTTCAATTGAACGTACATTTCCATTATTTTTCACATAACTGTACAGATACAAATATACGGTATTGAAATCCTAATTAAATATCTTGATTATTTTCTTACTGATGACTTTTTTTTTAACTCGATAAAATTTTCTTTTGTATTTTCTTGTTTTTTTTTTTTTTGTAAAACAGTAGATGAATGTGAAATAGCGACAATTTTTACCGAAGAAAACTTTACCAAAGGAGATACTCTGTTAGAAACTAATTCACATCAAACGAAGTTGAACTCGAGTCATTGGAATCACAATCGGGCACTTTACTTACTTAATCACTTATAAAAGCAATAAAAAGATTGCATTAATTGAGAATATTGCATGAAACCGTCCCTGTGCAGCTGGAAAGTATGCTAATGAAAATGTGGTACTTGTAAAAAGTAGGTGTCCCCTTGAAAAGTGCTGGCTGGCGTAGCCAATAGCACACTTAGCTACATCAAAGAGAATAGATGAATTGATACGGCCGGAGAGTAGAGACTCAGCATTCTGAGAGGTTAGTTTTGAAATATGGTTCCGTGATCTTCGACAATATGTGCTTCAAATAGAATACATTCATGAATGCATCAAATACAACGCTTTCTTTGCAACAATGCCGGAATTATTCCAACACACTTATTGAAACTTTTTCAAATAGATTTACTCCGGAATAAATCGTTTCTCAATTCAGACAGAGATATTTACTGTAATATAAAGAAATACATTTTCATAAAAATTCAGAATTCCATTTTTCAATAATAAAATTTAAATAAATAATAATAATAAATTTAATAGTTAACATTTTAAACTCGGCTAAAACTAGGTTAAACTGTTTGGACATTAATATAATCATTATTAATAATTATTAATTCGCAAAATTGAAAGTACTTGTTGCACAATATACTATTTTCGTTTTTTTCGATTGGTTTATATTTCACACTAATGAGATAAACATGATTGTATTCTTATTTCCGGAAAACAATGGACTGCGTACTGTACGGGAATTCTTTGTCACCGGCCGGAAAAAATATTCCCAGACTGTTATTTTTCGTAGCCTAGCAACTAGACTAATATACCGGAATAATGCACTTTCCGGTTCGAAAATACACCGAAAAGGTGTCAGTTTTCGTCCAATCGAAAAAAAAACTAATTTTGCTCTCTTTTTGACAATTATTTTAGGACATCTTAATTTTTTATTTTATTTGAAACAATAGATGAAAAATGTCAAATTGACATAAGAAGAAATGAAACTACTTTAGTTTATATTTCGTCCGCAAGAGTGAGCTGAACATTTTGAATTGCGACGTTTGGGTAGAAGCGTTCTATAGAAAACTGAAATCGAAGTCTATTAAAAACAAAAAAGGTCTGTAAAAAAATTCAAACAAATGGTATGAAAATATTATTTACATTCATCGTGGCCGCCAGGACTATCAGGTAAAAAATAAAACAGAAAATGGACTACCCCATTCTACCGTACAGGATACCTGTTTAAATATTTATAGATATATTGTAAATAATGTTAACAATAAATTATTTAAAACAAACAATTGGCAACGGTAAGTGAGTCGAAATTATATTGCTTTTCAACTAATTTTTTAATTAAGAATTTATTTTAAAGACTCTTTAGTTACAGATAACAATACGTTTATTAAAAATTGCAAGTCTGACAACGTTTGTATTGTATAATTAAATTTATATTCTCTAAAGTAGAGAACCTAATTGAATTTTATCGTACATGCTTTTAAAAGCTATATTTAATAAAGTTTAATTTTATCGGTTCCGAAGACCCAGTGGGTGAGTCGAAGTTTCTTCACTAAAGGGTAGTAGGTTTGTGTCTCATGCAACCATGTGTCCTTAAACTTTGACAGTAAATAAAATAGGAAACAAAAACGATATCGATCTGCTTTCAAAATAACGTACGTAGTACTAATAATATAGTCTAGGTAGATTCGTACGAATAACTCGATAATATTATAATAAATTTAAAATGTTCTATGTATTTTAAAAATATTCAATAATAAACCAATAAGTTATTATTTAGATATAGTTTTCCAAAGCCTGAACAATAACTATTCACATATTTTTATAAAAATATTATGTCTAGATTTTCCATCACTTGATTATCAAAGGAACGAATATATATTTTATTATCATTAAAAGAAAATTTAATAGACTAGAAAAACGATCCTGTTCACAAAGCCAATACTTATAAAAATATAAAAAAGAACAAAATTAATTTCACGTCAGTTTTTTTCAAATTATTTTATTATGGTCACATACCCGATTGATAAATCTACCAAATTCTTTTTACCTGACTACTGAATATTTATTTGTGAAAAAAATATAATTGCATTATATGCGAAATTCGAAAGTCTTAAAAATTCCATTATAGTCACAATGTTTTTTTTTATTGCAGATATTTGTGTTATTTTCAATTTTAAGTAATAAAATTACAAACATCGATATATAAGTGCTGAATATGGACAAATACACGTCCTGAAAAAATTATTTGTAACACTAGGAAGAATAATCAAAATAGGGACTATTCCCGAAACCCGGGTCACCTAATCTCACTATTAATTGATTATATATTTTTTCGAGCATAAAAACTAACCAGTTGTATTTTTTGGACTGGGACATTGATATATCTTATTTGCGTATCTATAATTTTGATCTTAATTATAATAAAAATTAATAATATTTTCTGTTAGTTACTGAATCTATTTAGCTACTATTTTTACACGGAAACTTCCTCCAAATTTATGTTTTCGTTTATGTTTAGCTGAAGAAAGCTTCCTCCAGTTTTCATACAGTGTAATATATTATTTTGTGAATTTCCTCATAAAGTGTTTAAATCTTATTCCTAAAACTAATTTCGGTTTGTGATTGAACATTTAAATGTGAAACTTATTTTTTTTTTATTTCATTTTTATAGTAATTAATTTTTAATATGTAAATTTCAGTTTACCTATAGGTTAGAAAAATCTGAGACTCATTAAAAAAAATCAGCTTTTTTTAAATATAATTTTACCAAAAAAATATTAACAGTGAATCCTAGATTTGTCCCCTTTTTAGAATATAATAATTGTCTTATATTTTGAACATTATTGCCCTGATCTAACATTTTGATCTTATGAAAATTAATATCAGTTTTGTTATACTGGAAAAGATGATTTGTTACAGGCTAGCTGAGGAAACTTCCTGCAGTTTTTGTACAACAGTACAGTAATATAATACAATATTTGTGAATACCCTCATAAAGTGTTATTTAATTATTAATAAATAGTATTTTCTGAAATACCTATAATACTTGAAATATGGAAAAGTTTGCTATTTTATACTATAATATCTAGTTATTCTATAAAATATTGATTACAATCTATTTTATGCATGTTCTTAAAGTCTTATGCAAATTAATGTGAACAACCGGTAAATGTCGATATTTTAAGCAAATTTATTATTTAAAAATATATCACTTTGATAATCCTTTCCAGCCATTGAATCTATATTTTTTTTTACAAATTTATTTGGTGTCAGTATTACGAAACCGTAACTTTAATCACTTCTATTTACGAAAGGACATATGGGGGATATAACTTCCCCATCATATCTATAACGAGTAAAAACTAAACAATTATAAAAATTAGGAATGACGAAACCTGAAAATTTTGGTACCCGGGTACCCGATATGAATACCCGGGTAGTACCGGATACTCGATAATTACCCGTTACCCGATAATTACCCGATACCCGATAATAAACTGATACCCGATAATTACCTGATACCCTTAAAATATCCGTTATTCTTTCATATTCATCTTTTTAATACAAATTTTTGTTATTTGCATATAAATTTATTAAATGAATAAAAAAATATTATATTTTCTTGTATAGAAATAAAAAACAGTATAAAATTACAAAATTAAAACTTATTACGGAAGGACATTTGATTTAATTACTTGGGAATATCTCATATTTCTATTCGCAAATATCAGCATGGATGATGTATTTGCACTCAGTCTTGATCTTCGCTTTGTTACAATGTTTCTGGCAGCTGAAAACTGTCTTTAACTGGCAACAATAGATTTTAGGTAATGGGTAATAAACGGGTAACGGGTAATAAACGGGTAAAGGGTACATTTCGGGTAATCGGGTACTATTTTTGATACCCGGGTATATTATTATCGGGTAGGTTCCGGGTACCCGGGTACCTATCGTCATTCCTAATAAAAATATCTATGCACTTCATTCTAAAACATTAAGTTGTTGGAACGTAAAGTAAATGTACTGTACACAATAAATAGGTAAGAGTACCAAATAACAATACCATCTTATAATTTATTATACCTTAAACGCTTTAAAGTAATTGGAAATGTGTTTTAGGGAAATGATTTATTTGTATGCATAGTTTGTAATTTAGTGCATATTTGAAGTTTAGGTTATAACTTGTAAGTAGTTAACTGGTTTGGTGGTTTATGGTTATGAGTTGTAGGTGAGAGGAACATGGGACAGGAATATCATCTGTTCCCTGACACATTTCACATGCACTGGTGTGATGTGGGTTGTCAGCTTACAGCTGCACGGCTAGAGCGTCGCTGCTAGTGCTTATAGAATTTCGCTTGGAAGCAGCTGTATTGGATAGCTAGTTAATATGAGCCCTTTTTAATTACAAACATAATATTAAGTATTAAATTTATCTGCTTCATTATGTAGAGCAGAATAAATAAACATGCCTGGCATTACACTCAATATTTTCAGGAAAATTTTTAATATTATTATAAGTAATATAATAAGAGCCATGAATTTATGGGAAAAATTTCTAAATAGTTGTTGCGTAGTAACAGAAAAACGAGTGTCAAAAATGACATTTAGATCAAGACAAAGAAGCTGGAGTGATTTAAGTCATTTTTGGCCCGAGTTGTCGTTACTTCGCAAGAATTATGAAAAAAATTTACCTATTAAATTCATAGCTCGAATAAATTTGCTTAATTATTTCACGAATGACAACAGTTCAAACATAAAATTTTTGATATCAACAAAATGTAACCATGACTTCGTTACTAAGGTTTTTTCATGCAAAAAAGTGTTAAAAATAAATAATTTGACTTAAAAAGTATGGTTTACTTATAAATTATTAAGTGTTTCTACAGAAAACGACAGATACGATGAGAGATGGCGCAGAAAATTTGATGTTTTCTTTGTAAACTCACAAAAAACCTTTTGTTTTTGTAGTCAACAGAGAAGTAGGTTATTTTGTTCATATAATTATAGTTATATTCTTATATTTATATCTTTGAGCAGAAAAGTTCTCTTTCCTTGTTTTGTGGTGAGTTCGTATGGAATTTATGCTAATTTATATTTCGCTTATTTGACTTAAAACAGGGATAAAAATATGCAAAATATTCATATACGAATTTCTATATTTGAAAAGAAATATATATAAAAACTGTGGGAAGAGCCCATTGAAATGTATTAATGTTTGAGTTAAATATTAAGAGACTACTTAATTTTATAATAAATGTACATGTTTTGCAAAAACAAACGTAATTTTTAGCACTTCAAATAGTAGTTATTTAACATAAAAAAGTGATTTTCGTAGAAATTAACATACGTCATACGAGTATACTTAGTCAGGGCTTTTCCAAGCGGAGGTGTTAGGGTTTCTCAGAACCCGGTGGCAGATTTTGAGGTGCGGAAAATAATATAAAATAATTTTACTACCTTGGTACGGCCCTGACTCATACTAATAATGAGTATTTGCGTTTTGAAAAATAATATTCGCTTATTTATAGTACAGTATAATATATAAGAACTGCTTTAGGGCAAATATCGATGTATGCGTTGTTAGAGAGGTACTTGGGGGTGCTAAAAACCTCCAAATTTTTAATTAGCACCGCCAAATAAAAATTCTGTAAATTTCAATCAAAGTTATCTGCATCTTAAAGGAAGCATACATATAGACCGATAAAATGCTTCTATACTTATAGAAGGACAAAGAAAGTTTTTCGATAGACATCACCACCATCGCCGGATCTAGAAGTTGCGAGCACCCCGGACGAAATGAATTTTGTCGCCTTTTTATCTGAGAACGTATATAATGTATAATATAATTATACTATATAGAGAAACTAAATTTATCAAAGATTCTTCCTTTTTTTTAAACTTTAGGTTACTATCAAACGTAAACAAAAGAACGTGAGAAATACTGTCTCCTTTCATAGCTAATTATTATATGAAGCTTTTTGACCAATTAGATTTGGCAACTTATACGATGAAACTTTCATTATGGTTACGATATGTTGATAACGTTTTCGCTATATGATCCCATATTAAGTTCACTGTAGAAGTTGAAGAAAATGGTATTATCCTTTCCTGGATTTATTGCTGGCGAGAAAAGAAGATGGATCTATACTTTATTCAGTCTACAGGAAGCACTCGAACACTAATCAATATTTTAATGTTAAATCACATCACCATCCTTCTCAGAAATTTGGCACTATTAAATATCTAATGAGCAGAGCTTCGGAAATTTGTCATCCTGATAAATTAGAAGAGACGAATTAAATTGTTAATGGTTACCCAATGTCATCAATTAAGCGATACATAAAACGAAGAAGTCCAACAAGCAATGCTGATGATAGAAAGAAGATGTATGCTTCACTTCACTTGAGACAAGTTAAAGACGTCATACCTCTTCAGTCGTCAGGGATTTACCAGATTCCATGCGTCTGTGGGAAAGTGTACATCGGTCAGACTGGTAGAACTATTTCTACAAGATTAACTGAACATCAACGATCGATTAGCTTGAATCAGCCTGAGAAATCATCAGAAAAAGAGCACACTTTGGAGGATTTTCATGATATAAAATTTCAAGATACGAAAATTATTTCAACATCTACATCTCTTAACACAAGAGAAACCATTGAGATTTTTAAAACTAAAAATATTAATCTCAAACATAACGAGGTTTTGAAAATTAGTAAAGCATGGCTTCCTGTATTAAATATGTTATAATTTGTTTCTAAGTTACTTGTTATTATATTATTATACTTGCTTTATTGTATTTGTCATTACCCTGCAGAAGGCAACAGTTTATGCTGCCGAAAAGTGTACTACAACGCATCACGCATGCGAATTCAAATCGGACTTGAAGTGCAAGCTTGGACCTTACTAGCTTTTGAGTTCAAGTGAAATTTAGAGGCGGTGTGCGCTGATTATTTTTTTTGTTGTAAATGGCTACAAATTTTAAGCTTCCTTGAAATTGCTAACTTTGAATTTGATTGTTAATGCACTTTAAATTGTTTGCTGCAAACATTTAATATTTTGAGAATTTAAATTTTTTATGTACGAATAATCAATATGAATATTAAAAAATCTGATGTGTCCAACACATTACCTCTCGCCACTGCAGTAATATATTCTATAAACAAAATTCTTTAGTTAAAAATTAATTTAATTTATAATTAATTATATAATTAAAAAAATTAATTTAAAATATAATATAATAATTAAATACAAATTATTGTAGCTCTCTAATAAACGATGGAATAGCGATATCACCACCACTTCGTATACCAGAGACCTGGGTTCGAGTCCCAGTTAGGGTATAAGAATGTTTGCGTGCGTCTTTTGAATTTCATCTCTCTGAACAATGCGTAAAAATGTAAAATGTTATAACGGAAAGTTACTTCATCCTCATAATTTCATCAAATTATAGTAACTTATCTATGTTGAAATATAATAAAAATAATTATAATTAAAAATAAGACGTAAAATAGCAAGTTAGACACAAATAATCAGGGAATATAAGGAACAATGCCTTTATATCACATTATATTACAAAGAAATAAAGAGTGAAAGAAGTAATAACTTGCTCTAATTTATTTATATGAATTACTTTGATTTAATAATTTGGTATGGCTCTTAATTCGGAGAAATAATGATAATTTGGCCCCAGAACTAAGTAAGATCCCCAATGCCTACATTAAACTACGGATCCTATAAATTTTTGGCCATAAAATGCTTAAAGCCGGATATTTGGTGTGTTGTGTGTGTATTCTTCGATTATATATCACAGAACAATTCAGACCTCTCATTCTACTCATGCGCAGAAGAGCGATGAAAAACGGGCCATTGATGTGATATTTTATTGCCACTCGGGAACTCTCTTTTTTAGAAGGTAATGTGTGGATATTTATGAAATATTGGGATATAATTGTTAAAGGTAAAATGTTAATATAGATGTGAACGAATTAAGATATATGTGTACATAATGTTTTAAATGTTTTAAGCATATCTGCTAATATTTATTTAATTTATGTTAATATTTTTGTTTCACTTGACATTCAAATTATACATTTATCTTTACGCCAAAAATGTGAAATTTGGGACAAAGCTAAATTTCATTATGATTATTCCTCAGACTTCATTTTCACCCAATAAGAATACTTCATTTGATAGATAAAGGCAATTTTTCAGCGATAAAATATGATAAAACGGCAGTAGGATAATCATAGTTACATTTTGTTGAAATAAAAAATTTTATGTTTAAACTATTGCCATTCGGTAAAATTCACTTATAATTCCTGCGAAGTAACTACAACAGTCACTGACACTCGTTTGTCTGTGACTGATGAATTCATGGATTTATTATATAATAAAATTTTAAACTAACCCAATCTTACCTAACCTAACCAGTTATTTTGTCATTCTCTTATGTATTTCAGTATATAGTCCTTTTAACAGAAAATAATATAATACAATGGCGTATCAGATTAATAATATGAAAACACATTTTCAGGAATTACTTATTAGTGCCCAACCCCATGAAAAATATTTACATTTATAAAACAATTCTTCTAAAATATCTGCAATAATTATCATGGACGCCGACTACATGGGGGCATTGGGGCTCATGCCCCCTACGAGTATTTCCTTTAGTGCAGAATTTTTACATCAATAAAAAGCCCTGAATTGTTATTATTTTAAAACATTATTTTACCTCCTTCCATTTTTAAGTAACTATCTCAACCCGAAAATAAATGCGCGTTAAAGAACCTGTATATATGTATTTCATTTTAAAATTCCCACAATTACAAATTGAATATCAGCCAATAGAAATCCATTTCCGCTCTGCGGGGCACCGGGGAGGTAATGGGCCTTTGGGCCTCCGCCTCGCCTGGTGATCTGACTAGACCGCCTTCCAGGGCATCTGATACTGAAACCAGAACACATTCTGGAGCAGTCTTGACTTCTCTGGATTGTACTGTAGTTTCAATGGGTCAAAAATTGGAGCATTCAGAAGAGCTCTAATTCTTGGTCTAATAAAACTAGAGCATATTCTGGGGCAGTTTTGAATTGTGCTCTGGTTTCAGTAGATCAAGAATTAAAGTATCCTAAAATATTTGTTGTATTATTTTTTGATTTTGGTCATTATACGAAATTTTGCCACCAAGGGAATTTTGAAAAGTCGGCGTCCTGTATTAATAGGTATTTTAAAAAATCGTATTTATAGTTGTACTAAGATTTACGTTTAAGTGTTTTTAAAAGAACTCGAACAATATAATGGAAGATACCCACTAGCAGTAATAGCCTACGTTCTTTTGTTCGTTAAACATTGTCTGTAACTATAAAAATTATGTACATTTTATTGATAATAAAAAGTTTTATGTATCAGGATAAAACAGCAGAATTAATCTGCGTTTCATGAATACCAATCCTAATTGTTTTTATGAATTCAATATTCGATAAAATATGCATCCAAAACAAAAACACGAGTTATCTGTTAATAATTCCCCCAATAGATAAGAGCACAAACGAGTTTTTAACTCATTTGGAACGTGTGATAAATATTCCGAAAACAAATGTAACACAATCTACTCGACAACAAAACGTATCCTCGTATCTAATCTTATCTGTCACACACAATACAGGTATAGTTTTAACCAGTTATTATATTTAATAACACTTGACAATGTTGATATACTGCCCTAGTAATGTCTCTCTAATGCAATTTTCATCGATTGGCTGGCAGCGATCGTCGCGCCATCTACTTCCGCCTACGCCGGCTCTCTTCTGCCCACTGGCCGCCTGTATTCAGATTGAAAATGAACGTCCACATTATATTTATAGTGCGGTGACGGCGAGAGTAAAGAATAAATACAGGGTTATTTGTAGTCACGCCGTGACGTCAGACGTGTCATAAAAGTGCAAATGACTGCAGCGTATCAAGTCGCCTCTGTCAACCACTAAACCTATTTTAATCACCATCCGTTTTTTGCAAAGTTCGAACAGGAAAATTAATTGCGTTTGGTATAATTATGCAGCTAAATACAAAACTAAAAACAGTTCGATTGTAATAATTCAATAAGGAATGAAATATACCACTCACTTATGATTATTATCCAATTTTTGGTGTGCTTATCTGCTTCATATAAACGATGATGATATATTTATTCCAAATAGGATGTTTACTACAATTAGAGACATCACAATAAGAGTAGTAGCATAGAGAGCTTTGAATCGGAACTGAACCGAATACCGAAAAACCAATATGGAAACGAAATTATAACGGTTCGAAGTGTTGGTAGAGAATTTTTATTTTTAAAATTAATGTACAGTGGCCTATAGGTGAAAAACAACGAAATTTAGCGGCTGTAAGTAAGATTATTGTTCTAATTTTATTTTTAATATTACTTATATTCTTACATACCTACACAGATATAGCCAGAACCTTTTCATTAATTGAAGATGGACGAAGTTAACTTAAATTTCTGAACATATTTCTCTGAATGACGCTGTCAGGCGAGACCACAGGATTGGAGAGTTTACGAGAAGACTGGGATAGAGTCATAACTAACTGAGTTATTACGGAACGGGGTCATCGATTTATGGGATTCAAAGTTCTTTGAGATCGACGCGAAATAGCAAGTACCGTCTCTAGTCTTAGTCTAGTGTATGCTGAAGATTAAACGAAGCTGGACTTCGATCCAGAAGGCCTACTACGGGGCTAATATTGCTCACAGCTCATCGAATAACAAGTCTTCATTTTGCCCAAAATCATGGTAATTGAAAAATCAATAATTGGCGGTCAATTTATTTACAAATATAATATCTCCCAGAACTCCTTTTCATGGACATTCTTTTATGATGTAGGTTGGTATATCTTTGGAATGACATATGGGCCTTATCTTCATTAGTAATGGCACAATAAATGCTTTCTTTTGTATAAGAGCGTTGTTCCATATGCACCTTTTATAGGGGATCAATTTATTCTAATGTAAGACCACATGTCGCAAATATTGTGAACAGATATATTGATAAAGTGAATATTAATGCTAAGGATTGATCAGCTAGCAACCCTGATCTCAATCCAATACAGCATATCTGGGGCATAATAGAAAGACGTATTCAAAGCCGAGGAAACACTACAGAAACCTTAATTGTTCTTCGTGCTTCTCTAGAAGAAGAATAGCACAGATTGGACCAAAAAGACATTGCGCACAATTCACGATATTAATGTTATGTTAAAAAAGTGCCCGGTTTTTTTTGTCGAGCAGTATAGTTCTTGTACATCAAAAACCGAATTTTTCGATACTTATTTTTCTTTTTTATGTTTCTATTAAAAAAAGGATATTTGCATTGTTAAAAATTACTTAAAGATCATCTTAGTACAAGAGGCTTAAAATATTGGAACTTTTTTCTGATTATCGAAATTCAGTCTCTGCTTGTTTGGGAGCAATTTTTAAAAATCATTGTAATAAAAAAAAATCTAGAAGACGAGTACAAGTCTTCATAAAAAGAATTAAATATTTGGTAAATTGTCATTATCATTACAGTTATCAAAAATGTAGGTAATAATATGTAATAGAATAGACGTAATAGTGCAGTGCCTTGCAATATTTTCTGAACTGCAAAAAGTAAACTTAATACGAAGAACAGCATAAATATTTTACCAAACATCATATATGTAAGGGAGATGTTGTACCGATTTTAACAATGAGCCATTTTGACAGATGTCCAGGATTTTAGGATTTAGGTTTTTATACCATATTTTGACTATTTTCAGCACAACATCTATGTTTGACCTTCAGCCGATTTGGAAGCACAAGACCATAAGCGAATCTGCTAAACGGTTTTTATGAAACGTCTCAAGCTTCTAACATCATTGGCACCATTTGATCAATTTTTGATAGAAATCTGTGAAGCGGAAATCTGTCAATTTAAAAAAAAATGTGTATATTTCCTCTATAGAGATGAAAATTGCCAAAAAGAATGCAAGTAGCAACTTTTAGAAGGAAACCTGCTGTAATTTTATCAACACAGTTATTACGATGGCATAAAAGTAAATATTTCGTGGACATAAACGATTTCCAGTGTGACCAAAACAATGTTTAATTATTTATTACTATTAATTTGAGATTACAATTCTTATAAAAATCAACCAATCACAGTACTTGAAAATGTTTTACCAATATGTGGAAATAATTTATTGCCACTAAAATAATTTGTTGGTGCTGGTAACCAAGTAACAGAACAAACTGTAGAACATCTAAAAAAGGAAAGAAAAACAACAAAAATGAAAATTTAAAAATTAAGTAGGTCTATGTATATTATACATTGTATTTCAGTTACAAAAATAAGTTATTTACTTTTTGTGTAGACAAATGTTAAAATAAAATTTAATTGAATAAATATGAAGTTATATATTGTTGTTCATATATTCAAGAAGAGCAAAAAGCAGAACTGAAGAAAACAATAATAACATTACCTCTGCAAACATATCGATAGCAATTTGCTTTGCGCCAAAGTAAAACGAATTAAACCACGCAAAGTTTCTTTCGCAAAGATGCCGCAATAACTCAGTACAGAATACAAATTTCCAAGAAAACATAATATTTCTTGCAGCACAAATGTTGCGCAATAAAATTAAAACCAATATTCGAACTGACTGAGAAACCAGCAAAAAATCTTAACTTTTGTTCCAGAGGCCGGAAAAACAAGATTTCAGAACATAAATCTCTAGCAGCTACGGAGAATTCTAGGAGCACCGACTCACTTCCGACGTATAAATCCACCATTCTTTCAGTTTCGCCCAGTCAATATTCAGGACCAACATGTCTCAATGTTTTGACAAACTCTGATTTGTAAATTTATATCATGTCTACAACTTTCCTACGTTATACTATCTATGTAAATCCGGAAATATTTCACTCAACTGGACAACCAGCTGGAAATAAAATTGTAACGAATTTTATAGTCAGTTTGGGTGAAAATAATGGCTTGTCTTACCCTCAAATATGTGACATCAAATTTTAAAATGTACTGCACAATTACTTCAACATGCACACTTTTGCTAAGATAAAGTATTGTTGTACACTTATTTAGTAATGTACTCATTAATTATTCAATTTATTGTAAATAAATTAGTGTCAAATATTGAGTAATGTTAAATTAAACAATGTAATTGTTCCTTTAAAGAACTCGTCAGTGAGAATTGTTCCCGAAGCAATATATAATATAAAGTTTAGAGCAAAGATCGTTGTATAAAAAGATTTACACGTCAAATTTAAAACTAATCATGACATCTGATATTGTACGCAATTGTCAAAATGATCTATAGAAGAAATAGGAATTACTTTACTATTACTATTTTTTCTTCCATCGAAATAAAAAGGTACATCTGAACAATATTGAAACAATTTTTCAAATATTCTTAATCATTAAAAACTTGTAGTCTTAACTTAAGTTCAAATAGGTCACCGATCTGTCAGATAAATCATTACAACCTGTTTAAATGTATTTGAATGTCTTTAACAATTATGTCTGGATTTGTAGAAACTGAAAATGTAATAAATGCAGCACCAGATGTTGCAGATGTAATATAAATTAAATTTTAATTCGGTCAAGTCACTTTTTCGCAACTTTAAATACATCCACACTACATAATACTATGTTTGACGTTTAACTATTACGTTTGACCCATGGCCCCTCTGAAATTTTTAAAGATGACATAACTTTCTAATTTTATCATGAAGAAATAATAATTGACCGATTTGTGCTTGTAAAAGATCGTAGAATAGTTTTTCTACTCTAAATCTAATTCAAATATACCTACACGAGGTGTTAAATTAAGTAATAAGACTAGCAACGTAGCCTTCGATCTGGTAACACTTAAAACGCGGAACTTAAAGGAGAGGCAGGTGAACATGTTATCTGCCTTCCGTACAAGTATGAACTCGCTAGTCATTTGGTTGTTCGTACCGATTTTTTTCATGAAACAGATTTTTCTAGTGCTTTATAAAAATGAGTAACATTAATTTAAAATAACAGTGAACTATCAGGTTTTACTTTAGACTTGGACACAGTGAAATGTGCAACGGAAACTTTTAGATAATTTAAGTAGACCTACGAAGACAGTGTTATTTTAAGAGGTCAAGATTTTCGGTGATTTTAGGCATTTTCAGAAAGAAAAGGATCGATTGAAGATGAAACACGCGACAGAAGGCCTTCATCTTCAAAAATTGATGAAAATGTAGACAGAATCCAGGAAAAGTTTAATTTGAGTCATACCACCGTTCATAAGATTTTGACCAATTCATTAGAGATGAGAAAAATATGTGCAAAAATGGTTAACATAGCTATTTACATAAGAATCAGGAAAATGATATATTACTGTCGAGGAGCCACATTGAAATATAAGGCACTTTGTGCCAAGTATTTTATGGCTCCGAGTCAAATACAGTAATTTTTCTGACGAATCATGTATTAATTTTTTTTCTGAAACCTTTCTTTATAATAAAAAAAATATTTTAAACTTAATAAGTAAATCAGATTGCATGTCTATAAATATTTGGTAGTGTGTTTCTTTCGTTTCTAAGGTGACAGAAAAAAAATTGTAAATAAACAAAAACCAAATTGCCAGGTTTGTATTTTTGATGCGTGAGCGTATAGTAATTTGCAATGCGAAACTAATCACAGGATGAGGTTCCTGTAGATACAAAAGAAGCGGCAGCAGAGGTTGTAGCAGATCTACTACCCAAAAAATAAAAAATGAGGTACAAGAAAAATGTTTAAATATTTTCATGACTAGTCAGGGAAATGCAACATTCGCGCCGGATTTTAGGAGCGAAAATAGTACTTTTCGCCTGACTTGAGTTCTTGTGACTTTTAGGGACACTAAAACATTTCAACGGCTGTAAGCGACCAGCTGAAGGTCATTCTAGTTCCAGCATTGCTATGAGGATTGGAAGAACCGTCTCTAGCACCATGTGGCTTCTCAAGGCAGTTATTTTGAGAGAGATAATATTGAATTGTAATTCTATTACATTTTTTTAAAAAAATAGTCTCTTTTCTTAATTTACACAAATCGTGTTACAACTAATTGACGTTTTCTAAAATTAGTATTACAAATAGTATGTAGGTATCTATGTAAGATATGATTCTTATGTATGTAATACTACAGTATTTTTCGTTTCTAATTTATTTTTTAAACAAATCATTTTTTTGTCAAGCTAAATGTTCAGTAAAATATAACAACATTTTTAAAATTTAAACCTCTAGAATTTTTTTTATTGCTTACGGCCCTGGTTTAACCATTGTGTCATGTGTGTATGGGTACGTCTCAAATATGTCTTTATAGAGTTTGTGATTCATGACGTCATGAAAATTCGATGCAGGAATAAAAAATTATGAATGAAAAGTATTATATTTTGGAATATTTTATATTGCAACATCCATGATAAGAGTCGCAAATTTCTTCCACGTAAAGGGAGTGACTCAAAGGGCTAAAGACCTCCTTCCGTCGAAATTCTGTTGAATTTAATTTAAATTTACCCAAATGTATTTAAATGTCTGAATGTTTATTAAAAATCATAAAAAGTGGTCCATATTATGGCTGGGAAAAAGATCGAAAGATTTCTTATTCTTAAATAAAATACTAAATTATAGTTTTTTTGTGAAAACTCGTAATAATCCGTGTTTCATATAAAGGAAAGTTATAATATACTCTCTCCTCCCCATTTCTCAAAATTTCGAAAATAGTCAGCTTCTGAAACTGAGTACAAAGAAATGCTTTGTAAAACGGCTAAGAAAAACTAATGAAAATGGAATCCATGATGTAGTAGGTAAATAAAATGATCGGTTGTGGTTCTGACATTAGTCAACAAAAATTGGTACCATGTCGACGACACTTCTTTATCCGTTGATTCCCATATAAAAATGACCCAGTGGTACATATATATTTAGTAAATATATCATTACCGAAATCTTAAGAGAAATATATTGGAATACGCATAGTTAGTTGATGAATGGGTTTGATACATTCAGGGCCGGATTTATGTTGGTGGGGACCTCTGGGCAAAAGTTTTGTGGGGGCCCTTTTTTAACGTGGAATAAAAACTGAAAATCTATATTTTATGATTTTTTTAAAATAAATTATTAATTTAACAAATACATGAATAATTTTTAATACCATTTATCACTCTGATGGAGACTACTTTACAGTCGAAGCGTTGGTGTATTAGTGGATTTTAATAAATAACTGTTACTTCAAAAGTTTTTTCCTAATACCAATTATCCAGTTGAATACAACCAATTCCGTATTGATAAACATAAAAATTAGTTTTGGCACTATTCTTGCTTTCTTCTCTGTAAAATATTCTATAATATCTTCATATGATAATAATTTTAAAATATCATTGTTGTATTAGATGATATTTTAGGCATTGTTCGATCATAACAGTTCTCAGCCTTTTAATAATATAACAAGGTAAATTCTCAAGATAACTTCCAGGTTTGGAAAAGGAACCTGCACTTTTTTTATATTACTAAATTATACATAAATAGTTCTCGACTAAAGACTATTATTTTTTTCTATTAAAAAGTCCAGGTTAACTTTTTTTTATTTTCCAGTAATATAATTTGTTGACAAAATTGTTAACTTGGTGGGGGCCTCTGGGCCGCTACCCAATCTGCCCACCCTTAAATCCGGGCCTGAATAAATTTTATTTATGTCCAATTACACCGAAAAGACTTAATGTAATCTATATTTAAACAAAAAATGGTTAATAACAAGAGGAGAGCTATCTAAAAAAAGTAACGAAACTATTCCACATGTCAATCGGGCATATGAAGAAGCTAAATGTAACAGATTAAAGTTTTCTTTAATGTCAACACATACATTATTAGATACTATGCTCGATAAGAAATTATTCGCCGTCTGTGTTTGATGACGAATTTTATAAACCTCCTCAGATCAACTTTAGTTGCAAGGGCTATAATAGAAATTTTGGTAGTAATTTTAAACATTTACATATTTTAATATATTGTATACACAAATGTTATTAATTTTATAATGCAATAGTTCCTAGAATCTAGAATAATAACAAATATGACAAAGATGATAAAAACTAGGTTTATTTTTATCCATATTACATAAATAGATTTATGTACAGTGCTATACTCGTACATTAACTTTAATAACCATAATAAATGTCATAGCGCAAGAACATATTCTCTTAACTTCACATATACATAATGTACACCTTAATTATATATTTATGATTCTTTAAATGTCATTGCCAATACTTATATAGAAAACGCTATCTGTGTTAGCGTATTACATAAAAATTTCCTTAATTATATCACAAGTGCAATGTGCAAATAACAAACTTTTTTACCTTAGGACAAATTACGAGAATTTATTTTGCGGCACCCGGGTACCAAAAATAAAAATCCCCAATGGCAATGAAGTAACATAAAATAACATTGTTTTGTGGACATAGTAATGTTAATAATGACAGGTCTCAAAATTAGATAAACAAACACTGAATTCCTCATCTATCACTTGTAATCTTCCTTTCTTTACTATTTCATTTCCACAAATGTCAAGAATATTAAAAAACTCGCTCCTAGCGTTGCTCGTTCTTCAAACTATTCTCTAGTAATGTAAAAAGCTATATAACATTAATTACATCGTAAATTATTATTAATTTCTAATAAAAACAATAAACTATGATATAAATTTAAATAAAAAAATTGAAGAAAAAGTTAACATAAAAGCAAAAATTTGGTTATCAAAAAATATTTACAGTCTTCATAAGCATGTATCATATTCATTTTTTTATGTTCAACTTTTGCCAGTAGAAGAAAACGGAACTACCATAATAAGAAAAGATCAGGCAGTCCAAAAGTTTTAATTAATGAGGAAAATAACATTGACAAAGATTCTATCAGATATTGTAAGTCTGGTATAATAATTTACTTCTTATACGTTAAGAAACATGCTGTATAGTTCATTTTAGAAGACATAACTGCAAGAAAGTAGGCTTCACAAGTGAGAAAAATATGGAAAGGCGCTCTCAGTTTCCTAAAACTTAAATAGGCCTAGAAACACATAATATTTTCTAACGAAAACAAATTCAATTTCCCTTATTCCGAGCTCACTTTTATAATAAAATCGCTTTTAGGAAGCCTGATTTCACATTGTAATCTTATGAGGCTAAGCGTCACTTATCTAAGGCACTCATAAAAGTGAACTCACAATACAGGTCAATATTTTTAAATCTGATGATCAAAGTTTTCTATGACGAAACCTAAAAACGAATTATTTGAAGAAAATACTCAATCAAATGTGCAAGTACTTCCTTTAACCACTGTTCGTATAGTTTTTTTGGTAAGATTAAAAGGAATATTTTTACAAAGACAAGAATTTAGTAGAAAATGTGTTTTGCTACTATTCCCGATTCTTTTCGAAAAATCGATACGAAACCTCTGTTAAAATCACATTAAAATGAATAGCGAGACGAAACATGTGCGCAGTCTAGACAAGAGTTTCGTTAAGAGAGTAGTCTATTGCATTATTATTTTAAAAAATTATATTAATAAAAACGTACTTTTTTCGAAATCGATACTATATTACACGATATCTCTCCGCGAAGTTAGTCAAAGGAGTAGCTACAGTAAAACTTTACAGACTCTTATGTCGAAATTTAATTTTACGGACTCATTTGTCAAAGTGAATTGACCTATATTTTAATAGTATTATATTTTCGCAGATTATTTCAGCACTACCTAAAATAACAAACATATCATTCTACAATATTATTGGTAAATTTATTTATTATTTACCTTTGATAATAATTCATACAAACGACGTTTAAGCAGGTGTAAACATAAATGAAAATTATAAAGAAATATTTGACACTTTGACAGTACATTTGTTATCACAGTCAACCCTGTCTCAATAGCTATAGCTGACGTTTTACAAACACGTAATGCTATTTACGGCTATTTATTTATGTTTTTTTTTTTGAAAAAATATAATGTATATCTAAGGACTAAAGTATTTTTTATTACTCACATGGTACATTCTCTTCGGCTATCGCCTCATAAAATTAATTACATATATGTAATAAAAAATATATACTTTAGTTCCTTAATATACAAATAACTATAAACAACATAAAAATTAATTGGATCTTTGTTACAAAATGGGAAATACGTAAATTATTACTCTGAAACTTATTTTATGTTAAATTTTAATGAACAATGATATTTCTGTGCCTATAAAAAAATAATAAGGCTAGAATTAAATATGTAATTCAGCAATATTTAGAAAGGAAATACAAAAATTAGTACACATAAACTTGTACGGAGATCGTAGTAATTTGTATAAATTCGCAATAGATAAAATTTTATTAAAACTGCAGAAACTAGAATACTGAAGGATATCCAAGCCACTAAAAATTAGAAATTCCTGTCTTATATTTCATATTTTTGAAGCTCTAGTTTTTTTAGACTACACTTTATCTAAATTTAAATCCTAGTATTTTATATTTGGTTTTATGGATTATATTTAAATCGATGGCCCCAGTCGTATCGTGTGAATATGAGTGGTTTTATTTTAAAAAAATACCGTGTAAATCTAGTATCTATTGGAAGCAAGCAACAATCGTATGCGTTAGTAACTTTTCCGTAATTGGATTGCATACGTGTTAGGCCTCGTGTTGGTTGCTCCCCGCTGATTGGCTCCCAGGAGGAGTGGGGGTAACGTTTCCATGTACCGGTAGATTGCGTTAGTGTCCCACAAGTACTTGCATGCATTGAACACGGGCTCTGGGCATGCCGGCTGCCCACGAAATATAAATGAAACACGTCATTTAACGAATAATAAATGAGCCCAGCTATGCTGTTGCTGTGTTGCTCACATCATGTTGAATTCCAAATGTGCTTTCTTACGGATGTTAATTTGATTTTAATTAACGGATTAATTTCGGATAGCCACGTGGACGAGATGTAACCTACATTCAGGGATGGATTTTTATGAACAATAAACAGAACGGGAGCGAAGTATAAAGTTTAACGTTTACTAATCTGCATTAACACAGATAATATGTCGTGATTCATGAGTTAAAAATATGATACAAGAAATATCGAAATAAGCTTATTAACTCGTTTTTACGAGTATAATATTAAAAAATTTGATGGGGATACCACATGACTTCCTTGTACGCTAAATTTTAAACACATACTTTAATGCACTTCATTTAAACTTATTTCACTTGAAAGTGAGATCATTCTACGGCTTCCATTCGTTTCATATCTTCAAAATTCCCTTTGCAATGGATCATCTTTGGTAAAATTTTATTGAAATGTTTATCACTATTCCTTATTGTATGACACATAATTAGTTTAATCGCTCAAAAACTTGCACTGGGCGCATATCCATTTGATTTGGTTTATTCCTTACTTTTTTAGTACTTTTATAATAATTTATTCTAAGTTGAATCAATGAGTTTTAATCCTTTCTTCAATTTATAATTTTACTTTGGGAAGGAGATGAGAATGAAGTTTGCCAACACGAGCGAAAGCGAGTGTTGTAACTTGTAAATCATTCAAATGAGTAATAGCCATTACATACGAATATAATACTATACTTTATCCACAACTATAACATGAAATAGTAATTTTTATATTAAGGGACTAAAGTATAATTTTCTACTATGTATATATGGAATTGTAACCATGTAAGTAATAAAAAATACTTTAGTCCTTAGATATAAATTATATTTTTTAACAAAAGAGTCTGTACAGTTTTATTTTAGTTACTACTTGTTTATTACAACCACATGTCATCACACTTTGACAGATAAATAACAATAGATTACGTCATTGTTTCACACAATACTTAACGCAAGGCAATTATTTCTAGTGTTATTTAGCTACAGCTTAAGTTCAAAATGAAAAGAAAGATATGAAAAACAACAAAACTAATTTAACTTTGTCTTTTTTTGTAGAAAAATTTACTTAAAAATAATTTGGTTTTTATTCTTTTGGCAGGTAAAATTTAAATTTGACATAACGATTGAATAATACTATTCCATTGAATTGTCAATATTATTCAATTAGCAACAGTAACGAAAGTCATTAATTGATAAAAAAAACGATTGAATTATGGCTACATTATTAAACAGTTGTGGATCAAAATATTAAATACATTTTTGAATTGGACAATTTGAGAATTTATACTCTTTGAAATGCTTATGTGTTACTCTGGTTGCATTATACTAAGAATATAGATATCGCTAACTGATACATATATTATGATGTAGAATATTTTGATCTAATAAAATGACTGACCGAAATAAGCATATAATAGTTTCATACAAAAATTAGAGTTTTTCTAATATTTTAAAAACATGAATAAATATAAAAAATTGTGGAATGAAAATTTACATACAAATGCATTTTTATGAAATTTTACAACTATTACGTTGTTTTTTATTTATCTTACCGTTCCGATTAAAGAACTGTTACTCAAACACTCAAAATAAGTGAAAGTGAATAAATATAAATTTATTTTATTTTGTATGTTATTTTAGACTTGGTTACATATGCATGCAGCAGCTCCGATTAACCAGAGGTCCAATTAACAGGAATGGATTGTATTACAATTTGCGTTCATTTACGTAATTATTTAATTAATTCAGCAACAGATCGAGTGATAACACAATAAATCACTGAATCAGTGATAATATGTAATTCAATAGATGCATTCTTTTTACATAAAATATCAACTCACACCAGTTTATTCACTTATGTAATCGTTTTTTTTATAACAACTCAAAATGTATTGAAGTGATGAGATTTCATTTTTCCTTGCCAATGGAGTCTAACTTCGCAAGCTTATGCTTACTGAATTTTTAACGTAACTAATAGAAAAATTGGGTAATGTTTTGCTGTCAATCATCAAATATTGTTTCAATATTAAATATAAAATATTGTTACTTTATTTTTAATAATAACAAAATTGCCAATAATATTGAAGATATTGTGTTACATATTTTAATTTTATTTACAAAACAAATAGTTGAAAACATTTTTAAATTTATAACAATTTTTTAAATTTATATTTTTTTCTCATTTATATCTTGTTTGAAGGTAGTACAGATAGATCTGAAGACCAGAAATGTCGTTCTTTTTTACTTTTCAAAAATTTCAGTTCAGTTCATTTCACTTGTTAAATGAAACATGACAAAAATAATGCTACCAATATTTTATTTACAAAAACATGCAACAATTATTTTCTAAATACTATTTGTTAAACTTTACACTTATTTCCTCCAAACGGGACGAAAATATTGTTTTCGTGACGCCGTGCTATTATAATTAGTATTACAGAACTCAAAATCGTCCAGAAACTCTCTAGGGATGCCAACTTAAATATTTTAGCATTACAGTCTGTCAGAATTTTTAATTTTATTTTATTAAAAATGTAAAATGTTAATTAAACAACTACTACTGATTTTTTATTCATATTATAATCGTCTTTTATGATTATATTACGTTAATTGTTGAAAAATATCAATTCACATTCGTTCTATTTTTTAGATTAGAACAAATGACATTAAATTTTTTTAATAAAACATGTGAATCGAAAATGTTACTAATATAAAATTTTAAGTAGTAAAAATATTTGTTTCATAAATTAAACGTGTCATCGGCACAAAAAATCTTGTATATTACACGCCCAGAAATTCTTTTGCTAGATTTCGCATTATTTGCAGGTCTCGCTTTCAACTCGGCCTATCAAACTAAGATCGCTTTCACAAAAATTAGTTTCTGGACTAGTGATACAAATAACTATTTTAGTCCATTGATGGAAATTCATTTCGGTTTTCTTTGCGTTTAGATTTACGTTGCATAATGCTATACTTTTGTAGTAATATTATCTTTAAACTATTTAATTACTTTAATTAACTTACATAGTAACATTAAATTTCTATTTGGAATAGTTAGTAAATATAAATCGGATACAATTATAAATGAAAATAATACAAATTTATAACAAATATAATAACAAAGAACAATTAAAATAACAATAAATATCTGGGAAATACAGATGGCCCAATGAAAATTATCAACGCAATTTTTGGCTACATAACATCAATTTTGCAAAAAAACGCCTGAACACGTCAATTTAAGTATAAAGGGGGGGCACCTGAATGAATTAGTACTAATGACATAACTTCAACCCTAAAATGAGGGTGGACTGCACCTCAAAAATTTTAAATGGAAAAGGGTGTCAAACACGACACACTTCGAAAGGCTTTTCAATTCTCTTTTCAACAGGTTTTTAATTTTTCAAATCAGGTCATTAGTTCCAGAGAAATATCTTTAAAAACAAATTTTATCAGGTGTTCAAAATTGCAATCAAGTAGACTTAAACAAATGACAGAAACTCAAGTATCAGTTTATTAGGTGTTCAAAATGACTACCACCAACTTCCAACTTTAAGTGGCCAAAAATTGCGTTGATAATTTTCATTGGGCCACCCTGTATTTAGAACATTCGATAATAAAATGTCTAGTTTGTAGACAAACAACATAATTCAGTTCTAAATCTTCCCATAAAAGGATTTACATGTTCCAAATTCGCGGATACGAGAGTTTTACGTCTCGTGAAGTAAAAATAGTTGAAGTTTTCCATGGAGTTGCGAAGCAGGTTGTGACTTCCGTCCCGCTAGTAATTCCCCAGAGTGAAGTAACATTCGCAGAGAGAACGAGTTGGTAATTGTAAAATTACCGCCGGATATAACGTTGGTAACGCTGTATATTGACCCGGAGATTGCCAACCCAACGAATTTTTGTCGATCGAGTTTTGTTTTGCTGCCACCAAAGAGGAAAATGAAATTATGCCAATGTATGAGATACAATGAAGATTAGTATTTTAATTTTCTGCCTACATTAAACAATTTTAAAGAACTTTTTTTACAATTTTTTTTGTAATAGTACATTATACACCAAGATTGAGAAGTTATCATTATTTACCTAAAGCCAAAAGGTGCAAAGCAAACGAGGGATACAAGGCGCTTAATAAATTTTATATTGATAATCACAAAGATGACATGAATTTCTTAATATTCACAAAAATGAAGTAGACTGCATCTATTTATTTTTTGACGTTTAAGTTTGTTAACCTCATTTTTGATTCTTGATTTGATTTTGTTTGATTTACTTATTTAAATTAGAGAGTTATTTATACCACTAATTCAGAAACTGAACTTTTGCGAGAGCGAGTTTATACTGATAGACTGAGCTGAAAGCACGAGGCCTACAAATGCGAAATCTCGCAAGAGTTTCTGGGCGTGCGATACACAAGATTTTTGCGCCGATGACACTTTAAATTTATTAAAGAAATATTTTTACTATTTAAAATTTTATACACTGTAGGTATTCTGAAAATTTAATGACCTAGAACAATAATAATAATTTATGCTTTCCATGCTTACCAAGTAAACGAAGATGAAAATCAATTCCTTATGTCTTATAAAGGTAAATAGTGGTTGGTGTCTAGGGTAGTAGTGAAAAATAATTTTTTGAAATACAGTGGTATATATAAATAATTAGCATATCAATCTACCGTGAATATTTTTAACGTGAAACATGGGGATTTATTATATATTATAGTTACGACTTGATATTTGATTGACAGCAATGTATACTTGTTTGTCTCATTTTAATTGTTTCATTGTAAATGAGACACAAGCTATCAATCAAATATTAAATCGTAACCATGGATATAATAAATCCCATGTTTCGTGTTAATAAATATTCACGGTGTACTGTACAATTTATACCTATTAAAATTTACTTGTATTGTACATAAAACAATTTGCAATCTAAAATACCGTTATATCCGTAATATTTTGTTGGTTAAAATTAGTTAATTAACTTGTTTTATTAATTTATAACCAAACATTCTTTTTCAAAACATCATTCACACATTAATAGTGGCTTCAATATAGGATAGCTAGTTGTTGAACAGTTTGACAGTATTGGTATTGTATTTGTTGTCCTACTGATTGAAGATGTGGAAACTTTCTGAAATTATTTACGAAAGTTGCGCAACTCCCTCAACTGCGAGACAAGCTGTGCAATAGTCACACTGGTGGCAGTCATTCCAACAAAATAGATAAATGAGACTTATCTGAAGTATGACTGACAATGAAAAAAACATTGTAATCAATATTCACAAATATGAGTACCGTCCAGTGGCGTGCACTCCTTGTATTTTACTAACATAAATGTATTTTGCCTATATAGCCTCATATGAATTTTTATTCGAAATATTATTTTAAATGAACTTTTTAAACTGTATTTGTAAAGCTATTGCTTGAATTTCATTAGCAATATGTGTATTTTAGATTTCATTCATGAAATACACTGAACACTTTCTTAATACGAGAATATTCATTAGAAATATGAAATAAAAGTGAATGAAACATTACATAGTGTTATTAAATAAAATTAATTTTAATGTATACTAATTTGTATTCGTATTCGTAACCGATCAGTCCAGTGGCCCAAAAATGTCAGCTCTAAGGACCGTGTGATTATTTATACGAATTTTTAAAAAACTATTATTACACTATACTTAGTGCATCAATTTGTGTACGACCTTAATTTTCTTTACAATACTTTTGAAACATCCTGTATGCATTAGTTAGCGACACCTATTTTTTTTAGTATAATGCAACCAGAGTTACACATACGCATTTCAAAGAGTATAAATTCTTAAAATTGACCAATTCAAGAGTGTATTTATTCTCTGCCTAGGCAGAGAAACTGAATTTCCCTCCCAATTTTGCAGCAACGATAAGATAGATTCCTGAACAATTTGAGAAAAATATTGTACTCGAATAAACGAAGCATGTATTACAGTTTTATGAAAAACTAACAGAGTAAATTGTAGCATTATTAGCAGTATGGAACCTAATAAGTAAAATTAGCGTACTTCATGCATTTTCCATGTTTATAACAACGTGTAGTAACTGCTGCATATTATTTTTAGAACTCAATGTCAAATGCTCGATACAATTGACCAATTAAATTTAGATGTAGAAAGTGCAATTTTTATATACATTTTATTACAAAATTATAGAGAACTTTGATTGTTATACGATTATGTTTTGTTAATAATCTAATTCTCCATTTTATATTGTATCTCCAATTTGGAAAAAAAAATATTCAACTTACAACACACCAATGCTGAATAATATGTACAATAATGATATTTATATTTAATGTGTATATATACAGGATGTTCCATTTAAGTGTGCCACCATTTCTATCTCGAGAACTATAAGAGTTGCGAGGTTGGTTAAATTAGCAAAGAACCACCATTTTACAAGACTAATACAATGAGCAAAAAAATATTATTTTTCTCGATATACGGGACACAGCTTTCTTATTTTAAATGGGAACATAACTCTTTTTTTAGGGTATACGATAGAGTATTTTTGTCTGAATTCAACGATATAAACATATCATATACTACTACAAAAAAATAATTAAGAAAATGCATGTTAGATTTATATGTATTTTATTTATATCTGGCTGAAACAAGAGTGCTATGGATAGAAAACATAAACATATTGTTCTGTCTAATATTGTTTCATTATTAGTTGTTAAATTTTATGTTGTTAAACTGTCAGTTTTACGAAGAAAATGAATTGTTTTCTATCCATATTTAAAAAATATTAAAAGGGACTTTATTTATTGTATTTATAATATAGATTTGAGATATGATTCTCATTGTTGAAATGAAATAACAACCAAATATTTCATCTTCGTGATTTCGTGCAGTGTTCCACAATCGAACAAATAAATAAGTAACACGTACACACATTTTTGCTATACACCAAGTTATCAGATGAATGAACAAAGAAATGATACGTGTCGCGTTTTACATGCAAATAAAATGAAATGAATGTTCTACGGTTAATATTTATCTAGTGTAAAATAATCAGCTGCTATTTCATAGAGGTTATTTATATTTATGGATTATTAATCCATAAGTTATGGCTGAACAGCATTTCCGAACGGCACTCAACGTGGAACACTTACCTGTAATAGGAATTGGAAACCAGGTTAACTTTCGTGCAATCCGGGTTGCAGACATGGCAAATATTGAAAATGGAACGTGTGTGAATGTAATTGACAATTTCACAAACAAAAAAAAAACTACTTTTCTTCTACCTTTAATTTACTTATACTATTCATAGTGTTGCCATTAAAAGTCCCAATCCATTTAGTTAATTAATTGGAAAAATAAGTAAATGCATGTATATTTATTGATGGAAATCGGGACACAATACTATAATATAAGTACCCCGGTGAGGAGTAAGCAAGTTTAATTTTTTAAATGTAATGTACGTATGTAATTTAATATATGAATGTGATTTTATCATTGACCGAAAATATACGTACATTACAATAAGAATAAAGTAAACGAAGAATATTTTTATTACGACTTGAAATTGACATATCCAAATACAAGGATATCCACATTCATGTATAATATTAATTAATAAGTATAGTCTATGTTCCGCAGGTGAATGGTTCAAATCATAGAGGGATTGATGACATCATTTTGTCGGGTGAAATCTTATGATTTCCGAAGTAAATAAATATCAAACAGTATTATTTACAAATATTATAATGGATGATACCGAATTATTTTAAATATTTTAAAATATCCGTTACCGAGATTACAATATTGTTTCAATTTAATTTAATCGTTGGTTGAATGAAGATAGCATATATATTCCTCTCTAACACGTACGATAATGAGATAGCGAAAGAAGTCTCAACTATGCTATGCATATCCGAAAAAGATGCAAGATAAAAGTTTAATAATTCTAGTAACAGAAATTAATGTACCACAGGTGTAAAAAGATTGAGAAACACTGCCGTAGATAAAATAGTCCTAAATGCGATAAATATTTCCACTTGTTTTTCTATACTGCCTACTTATATTACTAGAACAGTATAACAATTTTTTAATAGCTTCTTATTAAAACCTTTTTATATAACCCTATAAAGTATTTATACCTATTGTTGAAATTTGAAATAAAGTATTTTATCCGATTGCAGAAAGCGTGGTTAATTAATCAATTATCTTGATAATGTTACCATGGTACCGTTATAAAAATACATTGCAGTAAAAATTTAAGCAATGAATAAACTTAACAAAGCTTTGTTTAATCCACTTTTTATCAATAACAAAAAATTAAATATTCCAAATTAAATAATATTACTATGTTTTCTCTATTATACACTCACACAAATTTTATTAGAAACAACTCATTTAATCACTGTGTTTTACTTTGTAAAATTATTAAAGGTAATGTAACAAGCTTATTGTCTACAATATTTTCAAAATGTCACGAATGTTAATCCCAACGACGAAAATGCAACGATTACAGACGTTGTCTTTCCCAAAGATTGGGATTAACATGAGTGACATTTTCTAAATATTATCGATTTTTAAGCGAATCACAAGTTCTATTTAGAAAAAGACTACAATGATTACCTTAAAATTCACTAAATTGTCTCTTTCAGTTTTTCTTGTTATTATGTATTGTTATAAATTCATATTAAAAATACCAATATGTTAATTTGTACCAAGATATTTCTAATTGTAATTATTGTATTACGCGGGTTGTATAAAATAGATTAAAAACATAAACAAATAGTATTTACTAATAGATATTAAGGGTAGCAAATGTGTTTATTTATTATATTTGAAATAAAATAAAGAATATTTATGCAAATAAGATAAAATAAATTTGTATATGTACAAAATACCAAAAAAATTGTAATATTCCTGTTATTCTTATTATAAATAGTAATTTAAGCTAAGTAAGCTTTTCAATCTAGAAATTACAGGTTTGATTCCTGCGACGACATGACGCTTGTGTTTTGTCGTTCAGTCCATTGTATCATCCTCATTTAGTGTTGCCACTACTTTGGTTTGTCCTCTCGGCCTCCTTTTAATAACAAGGTTCTCCTTACTTGTAAAATTCAATGTTTTTTAATTCAATTTAATTTTTTTTATTGGCTACGATTTAGTTGATTGTATTATATATATTATGATTTTTAATATGAAGAGAAAGAGACAATTTTACTTTACTAGTCTATGTTAATGTTGACATAACTTAAGAAGTAAAATACATGTAATTATGCCACTAATTAGAACATAAAATTACAATAAAAAAGAAATACTAGATCAAACATGTTAGAGTACACTAATTCATAACCTACTGAAACCAGAGCAACCAAAACTGCTGAAGAATGTGCTCTGGTTTTAGCGGACCATGAACTAGAGCACACGCTGAAGTATGGTCCAATTCCCGACCGGCTGAACTAGATCACCTTCAATGTATTATATACCCTGCAAGGCGGTCTAGCCAGAGCACCAGACGGGGCAGAGGCCCGAAGGCCCACTACCGCCCGGCGCCCTGCAGAGCAGGACTGAGTGCTAGCATTTCAGGATCTCTGGTATATTCTGAAGAGCACATTATAACCAGTCAAATGGATTCCTATTGGCTGACATTTAATTTGTAATTGTGGCTGTACTAGTGGCATTTTATAAACAAAATTTGAATACATAGGTTCTTTAATGCCAGTGACTGACTGGTAATATTTTTAAGGGTGTAATTCATACATATTTTAGGCTAGGAATCAATTACTAAAAAATTGAAACTGCTCATTTGGATTCCTATTGGTTGATATTTAATTTTTAATTGTGGCTGTACTACTGGGAATTTTAGAATGAAAATTTGTATACCTAGGTACTTTCATGCGAATAATTCACTGGTAATATTTTTAAGTTACTTAAAAATGGAAAGAGATACAATAATTCCTTAAAATAATAACAATTCAGAGCTTTGTTACTGATGTAAAAAAAAAATGCTGCGCTGAGGATAATGACTCTGTGGGGGCATTGCCCCTAGGAAAATAATCAGCGCCCATGTCTAAAACAAGCTATAAATGAAGTAATTCAAAGATGAAGGAATAGTTTGTCATTTTGCTATCCTGATGAGTTTTTTTTTTTATAGTTGTCAAATGTCTTCCTTTTTTGTATTAAGACCATACCCTCATTCAACACCATATATTCTTAGTAGTTGAATGGTTGTTAAATAATAGAGGAAAAAATATTACACTAATATTTCACATTTCGAAAACATCTGCTAATATTTAGATGTTAAGATTTTTGGCTATTGGCTCACCTGTCATATCATTTTATACATTCTTTTATTTCCTGTGATCATGCTTATTCGATTGTATATTCATGGGCGCCCATAAAATATTTTTCAAAGGGGGGCAAAATAAATAAAAAAAATAAATAAAAAAGATATATTTTTATGTTCAATTGTACTAACAAGGCTTAAATTTTAAGCAAAACTTAACATAAAATACTAATAGAAATTTTTGTAGCATTTTTGAATAGTTCATTTAATATTCTATTCCAATGTAATATTGTCCATTCAAGGAAAACTTTTATATTATAGAGATAGATTGCAAACCTATATTTACTAGTAAAAAAAATAGAAATGTTAAAAAAATAAATAATCAGACATAATGTAATTTTTTTGGATAGGTTTGTATGGCAATTTTCAAATTCATTTCATCTTTTGAAAATTCCTCAAAAATTTCATTAGGAACTTCTTCAATAAAATGAAGTTTATTGTAGTTAATTGTTTCAGATTTCTCTATTTTTTAATGACAGTTAAAATAAATAAACACAAATACTAAGGGAATTATTTGTCCCAAACACAAAAATGCTAAGCGCTAAGATATAGCAAACATTAATAAATTTCTTATAGAACATAACTGTGGTGATAGAATTAAATAATAAATTTGCGAAAAGCCAGGGGAGGGCAAGTGCCCCCTCTTGCCCCCCCTTATGGGCGCCCATGTGTATATTACTGCAGTATTTTAAATAATCGTTAAACAGAAATATATTATTTACAAAGCAATATTCTACGGCAGATATTTTTAGATCTATTTATAACTGTTCCCTATATTTCTAACACAAATTTAATAAAAACCATTAAGAAACCTTAGAAGAAGCACTTATAGGTTTACTACTAGGTTACTTCCATTTTCAGACCACAGAACGAGTTGTCATGTTTAATTTTTTGTGACGTTTCACCAGATTTACATAAAAAAATCCCCACGCATTCTAAGAACCGCCCCATTTCTCTAATACCATATTCCTCGAAACGAGTTGTGCGAAAGAATTAATTTGCAAAATGGATAAACAATTTTTCAAACATGAATCGCTGTTTGTGGAATGAATGTGTATAAAAATACGTACAGTATATATTTGGTCGTCTGTGCGCAATCAATAATTCTAAAATAACATTTTCTCGTGACCAATAGTCACCCTAGCCTCAAGTCGATGGCAATTAATTTCGAAGAATTGTGTGTTTGTGTTCATGATATATGAAAATTAAATAAAGAACGATATATTAAATGAGATAAAATATTAAGTGTTACTATAAATACTTTTCCCAATTATACCATCAACTGCCACTCCTGACATTTTTTCAAATAAACGGGAGTTTGAACGTAACTATTGCGTAATTTTCGTTTTATCATAAGTAATATAACGAGAGCCATGAATTTATCGGTATACTTTAAGAATAGTTGTTGCATAGTAACAGACAAATGAGTGTCAAAAATGACATTTATCACTACAGCAAAACTGGGGTGATTTAAGAATAATTTTTGAACTCGAATTATCATACTTTGCAGGAATATAAGTAAATTTTACCGATTAAATTCATACCTCAAATAATATTAGTACGTCAGTGGATTATGGTTATTTTACTGTACATAATTATATTGTATAGTTTTTTTGTAAACGCTCCCTAAAATCATTACTTTGTGGACTGTTTGGAGTCCGCAAAATGCTATTTTGAATGACTTAATCCTGTAATGGTCATTTTCACAACACTGAGAATCCATTTCTTTTTCATATGTTTAAATTAAATAAATCCAATTTTTAAACATTTTGTTGTCTTTTTCATTTAATTTAATTCTATACATTTTTATAATTATTTGTATTTCAATACTATTTTTTTTTTTGACAAAAGTTCATGAACAAACTGGTTTCCACTATATCTACATTATCGATTGTTACAAAATATCGCTTCTTGGAATATATTTTTATAAAATTATTAGTGCATTAATTTGGAGTGCTTTTACAAAGAATTGTATGTAACATGTACGCAAATTAAGTTTTAGCGTACATATTTGATATTAGCTAGCGTCTCGTCTGTAAATATCTTTATTCGCTAAAACTATATTTTGAGTTCTAATTACATATTCATTATCTTTTATAATCCAAATTACTAAAAATATTAACTCTTAAAGTATCTATTTAGAGTTATCTATAATAAGGTACATATAAAGTTTCCAAAATATAGTTACGTATTATGATTCAGAAATATTGGATATTTCAATTGTTTCAATCATATACTAAATATACCTATTTGCGTAGCCCATAAAAATTCACATTTTAGTAAAATGATCTACTTGATATAAGAGGTTACTTTATTGTTGAAGTTTGAACGAAGTAATAAAGTGGTAGGAGAATTAGGTATTGTTTATAGGATAGTTTGATGATTTATGTAATTAAATAGTGGAACGTGATCGCATTTGTTAATTAAGGGCAGAATTATCCCGTTATTCTAATAAAACCTTCCATTTTTGTGTTATTAATAATGCAAATAAAAAAGGAAAGGTTACTTTAATTAAAACTGTAATTATCCTTTTGAAAACCAATATTCTTAGTAAAGTTTGAGAATTGCTGACAAAAGACGGCGCTATGAATACAGCAAACAAAGGAGGGTGATTTATTTTCTCAGACAAAAACAGAAATTATACAAATAAACACAAGTAGAAAAGTTCACTGCGGGTGTATGAAAAGTATTCCGGTTTGTATATGTTATCAGCGTGTATAATCAATGAAAATGATATTATATTACTATGTCTACCTTTATCAAGTACAGATATTATCATTCTTTCATTACTAACACAGTTTCAGTAATCAAGTAATTTCGTAATTACCACGTGAAACATATTATTACATTTATTGCAAATATTATGTATTTTATTATTTACTAATAAAACTAAAAATCTAATTTGTTGCCTTGAATATCAGCTGATCAATAATTGAACAAGGATTTTGATAGTATCCGTACGATATTCACTATTAATGTACAAAGTGTATCACAGGAGACTTTAAATAATTAACTTAACTAATGAAACTAGTTGTGTAATAGTAAAGTTATTGTATGGAATTAATTTACAAAATTATATTTGCTGTTTGGTAATTCTGTTCAGGATGAAGTGTTACACATTTACTTCACAAGCGAGAAATGAGGTTAACAAAACAATCTTCTTTTTCTTGGAACTTTAGTAAACAAAGATAGTTTACTTTTACAAATTATTTGCTTTATTCCATATCGTAGTCACCTGTAAAACATTTGATGTAGTGTTCGACTGAAGTTTCAGTTTCGACCACAGTTGCGGTTTCGACTAAAAGCTGACCGAAACTAATGATCGTGTCGTATCGGGCGCTATCGGGTTTGTTCTTTGTTTGTTACTTAATTATTTTTATTTGTACGTTATTTCAATTTTTTTCCTTACAAAAATTATTATCGTTATTCTAAGGCTGTTAGTACAAACGTACTAAATGCAAAATGAGGTAAGATCTCATTAATTTAATTTGTAGAATTAAGGTAGACTAAAATTAGAAAAAATAATAAAATTATTTTAAGAGAATAACATATATTATAAAGAATCTGTTAGTTAGTAACAAATATCTTTTGAAAACACTACTTATTTGATTGTGATTATTTGTGACATTTGTGAGGTGAGGTACAAAAATAACATGATTTTCTTTTATTGAATTTAATTATTGAATAATACCTTAAAACGTAAGAGAAACTCTAGATTTTCGTGTTTAATAAAAATGTAACTAAATTTGAACTTAACTACACAAGTTTCTGTTTCGGTTACCTTTAGACCGAAATTAGAAAACGGTTTTGTTTTCGGTAGAAAATCGTGTTCCAGTCGGACATTAACTTAAAGCAATTGAAACCAATAGTTTATACTATAAAATTTTTCAATCTCTTTCCAAAATCTATAAAAAATGTTGTTTCATATTGTTATTTTAATTTAATTCACATAAATAATATAAATAACAACAAAACTTTTAAAAGGAAATGTTTGATAGATATCTAAGAAATGATTTAAAATGAAATAATGCAGGAAAAATATATGAAAGGAAAGAAAAAAAATCAATTTTTGTTGTTACTGAATTTGAGATAGGTGTTTTTCCGTTATTGATAAGGTGAACATATCGGTTAAATGAAGTGAAATGAAAGATAATTCATCGTTAGCTGATAAGAGTGGACATTGAAGAAAGAATAAAGCGTCAGTGCGGGTGATTCAGCGAACAAACTATTTTTGTTCTGTCAGTTTTCGCCAGGTCGTGACCTTAGGTCATTGAGGTCATTCTTAAATTACCCCCAAGTCAGCGCTAGAATTTTTAAGTGGTTTATTAATACACCTCTATTCGATTTTCAATTAATTTTCTTATTTTTTAAAATGACTCAGCAAAGAATACAAATATTAACATAAATCATATTTAATTGTACATTTCCATTATTCATGCGGAAAAGAACATTAAACGAGTAATAATAAAAATGTAAAACTATGTTAAATATTAATATTTATGCCATTACAACCCACACGAGTCTAAAATAGGGGTTTCATTCATAAAGATGTGCTGGCCTGATTCTCAGATATGTGGGACACTGTGTGCTCCACATTCATCATATATTAAATGAAAATATTTGTGAAGCCGACAAACAAATGCAAATTTCCATCGTTTCTACCCACGGGGAGTCGCCTGCTCTTTATTATATGAACTTCACGTTATTCTACTCTTAATTAAACAATATTTCTTACCCTATATCAATATAAAACAAACCAAAGGTTAACATTACAACTTATAATTAACATATTGTTTATTATACTGATGAGATAATATTTCCATTGGCTGTTTAAAATAGTCTTTCTTTCTCAATTATGTCTATTGCTGCAGTCGAAATTTGGAGATTTTGTGGACATTTTTACCAATATTATAATGCAGAAGTTGGCAGTCTACAATAAGGGGACATACAGTTTATAGTGGGATCCTAACTACTTCTGGTAAACCTAACAGGTTTGTTAAAATATTCTTTTTTCTTTAATTATTTCGTTTGATGTTAAAAATCAAAAATTGGAGTTTTTTGGAAATTTTCACCGTAATGGTTGGTAGTCAACATAAAAGGGACTTGCAGTTTATAGTAAGTTCCTATATTCACTTTGAAATAGCGGTATTGATGAATTATACATTTCTATTGACTATTTAAAAATATTATTTACCATATTTAATTGTCTTTCAGTGCTAAAGTTGTCAGTAATAACCTTAACAAAGGACCTAAATTTTAAAGTGGGTTTCTAATTATTTCAACAAAGCAGTACTATGTATTATACTTTTGAAATACTTGACATTTCTATCGGCTGTTTATGTGAAAATAGTATATTGTACAACAAGCATGGAACTCATTTCATACAAGTATGACAGTGTACACTATTTCTTAACAACTAGATACAAAACAAAAATTAACCAATATTATTTTTCTACCCCCTACTGTATATTGGCAAATGGCAACATTGTTTCGTACTGTCATGTACAAATATGTATGTTATATCCACACCATTGTGTTGTTCTCAGCTTATTCACTCTTACAGTTTACAGGGAGGTTTACAGTCATTTTCAAACATCGTGGTCATAGTACATATTTAATTAGCAGTTTTTTTCTTTCTCAATTGTATCTTTTACTATTAAAATTAAATAATTAATACTGTTATTATTTTACGATATTATTATCTATCTTGTAAAAACCTTCAACGTTTTAAATATTACTATAATAGTATTTGCTATAAAGCTATGAGTAATTTATTTATTTATTTACTATTAAACATCGAAATTTGGAGATTTTACTTTTTTTTATCGCAGCAGTATATTATTTGGTTAATTGTTGCAGACGTTGGGAATCGAACCCCCTAATGTCAAACTCTACTTAGTTCGAGTTCCAGTTTTCCTCTGATTCTAATTAATTGATTAAAATTGCAAAATAAAAGTAGTGTGTTTTCCAATCTAGGCGTAGGAGAAAACAGAACAAATCAATTTATTATCTCGGCTTATCGGTGGCATTACTCTGCGAAAATAGTGGAAAATTCTAGAACGCTTCATTCCATGATGACTTGTTTAGAGCTAATTAAATACTGGTGCGGTGAAAATAGCTTTTATGTTAATCATCAGTTTTATAAATGCATTTAGTTGTCGCGCCTGCGAGTATCTGCAGTGCTGTACGCAGTGAGACAATGTCATTTGTTGTGTCATTACCGCACTTTTTGATAAACGTTTTGTACAGTTTTTTATATACCCACCAGCCACTGATTGAGTGAATTACATTTGAATTTGGTTTATTGATTTCAACAAATTTGAGAATACGAGAAACTGGTAAATAGGTCAAAATGAGGTCCATGCTTTTTAATAATTCAACGAAGCATCTTTAGAAGTAAAATGAATGTGAATAGCTAATTATTTTAAATTGTTTATTAATAAAGAGGGACGCCAACTGCTCTGGTTTTTGTGGTTTGAATTAATAACAACTCATGCTGGAAATGTTACTTCACTTCTACCATTTCATTTGAAAAATTTAACTGCATAACACAACTCCCGGAAAGTTAGTATAACTACAATGTGTATGTGAGTATGAAATTAGGTAATTTTAGTGAAAAATCGAATTTAAATTGCTCATATTACAGAACCGTCGTTATTTTTTCCTTGTAAACATTTTCTAAATAATATAATCTCCAAAATTGAATTTGGAATGTACTTTTCGACAAAAAATTAATTGCTGGAATTCTCACCTCCAAAGAAACGCCACTTAGAAACTGTCAAATGTCAACATTAAATATGCTTCTTTCTTAAAAAAAAATGTTTACGCGATGTGTGTAAATTAAATAATAAGACTGGGGACCTAACGTTCGGTCTAGTAACACTAGGGACGCAGGACTTAAAGAGGAGACAGGTGAACATGTTATAAGCCTTCAGTATAGTTTCAACTCGCTAGAGTCATTTGGTCGTCCCTTGTCCGTAGCGATTTTTTTCGTAAAACAGTTTTTTCTTGTTCTAAAAATGAGTAAAATTAATTTCTAACAATGGTGTATTATCAGGTTATGCTTCAGACTTGTCCTTAAAGTAATTGAAACTTTTATAAAACTTAGGCAGATCTACAGAGACAGTGTTATTTCAAGGGGCCAGGTTTTTGGTGGTTTTAGGCATTTTTAGAAGAAAAAGAGTCGATTGAAGATGAAACACGCGGAGTCCTTCATCTTCAAGAATTGATGAAAATGTCGACAGAATCTGGTATCTTGTGCATACAGATCCTCGATTGACAGTACAGAATGATTGGGGAAGATTTAAATTTGATTTACACCACCGTCCATCAGATTTTTCTTGTTCGAAAAATGAGTAAAGTCAATTTCTAACAATGGGGTGTTTTCAGGTTTTGCTTCAGACTTGTGAATAGTGCAATGAAAACTTTTACAAAACTTAAGCAGATCTACGGAGAGAGTGTTATTTAAAAGGTCCAGGTTTTTGGTGGTTATAGGCATTTCTAGAAGAAAAGGAATCGATTGAAGATGAAACACACGGAAGGCCTTCATCTTCAAAAACTGATGAAAATGTCGACAGAATTTGATATCTTGTGCATTTAGATCATCGGTTGACAGTACAGAATGATTGGGGAAGAGTTAAATTTGATTTACACCACTGTTCAGATTTTGACTAATTCATTGGGATGAAAAAAATAAGTTTTTGGCCAGTAAAAACATTCCTGTGGCTCCTCAGCCTCTTTATTCGTCTGACTTGAGTTCTTGTGATTTTTTCCTCTTCCCGAGATTGAAAAATCACCTCAAGGTAACTCATTTTGGGACACTTCAAAACATTTAAACGGCTGTAACCGACCACCTGAAGGTGATTCCAGTATCGGAGTTCCAGCACTGTCATGAGGATAGGAAAACACCGTCTCCAGCACTGTGTGACTTCTAAAGATATTTTAAGGGAGACATTATTAAATTGTAGCTATTAGTACAATTTTAAAAAATCTTATTACTTAATTTACTCACTTCGTAGGTATATGAAATATTTCTTGACTGGAATGTAAATAGGAAACTGACTTAGCTGAAGTATTGATATTTTAAAGTACCGCTATTCAAAAAAGGATGTTTTTAACGAAAATCCATATCTTCATTTCCTAAGTTTGATTCTTGATAGAGACTTACATACGATTTTGATTTCGATGTTTAAAAGGAAACGGGTTTCAGTACCTATATTTGAGATTTACAAAATTTGTCATCAAAATTCTTCTATAGTCTATTTTTTATAAGAACGATAGGTGCAATTCATCTTGTTTTTTGGTTGGATAATATTGGGATTATATCCTCGATAATATCCAATCTGCCCCACATTTCATTCTTATAAACAAATAGACTATAGATTAAACTATATGTACGAATACCAAATGGCATTTTTTAAGTTGATAACTATAAAAATAATTTCCAAAAAGAATAAACCTTGTATGTCGGTGTTACTTTAGGTTTCGATGTTTTATGTTCAATATTCTGGTGTGGTTACACTCCCTATATACTTATTTAATGAATAATTGTAATATTGATTACTTTAGAATACATTAGACCTAATTAATACAATTTTCTGTTACTAGGGTAGGGTATAATATATGAAAGCTATATTAAAGGAAAAGGAAAAACGCAAGAAATAATTTTATCTAAATAAAGGTAGGTATTATATAGCTTATGTCTTCGGCTATAATAAAAATTTACGACAATTATCCACTAATATAGACACAAACGCTAAAGTTTAGTGAATAATCTATAGATGTTTTAAAATATTAAATATATATGTAGGTACTTACTGTATTAAAATTGTTGAATGAAATATAAGATATAAATCATATTTTTCCTTTCATTTTATCTCCATCAACTCACTTAAATCTGTGTTATGTACTAAAAAGATCATTTAAAAATAATTTAGTAGAAAAATGTTTCTGACTAAATTTTTATGTCGGCGTAACTTGAATTTTGTTTTTAAAAACAGTTTAATTTACTTCGGTTTAAGTTCCGGTGTAGCGTAGTCGTTTTCATTTTCCAATGCAAACGAAAATGTAATTAAGCTTGATATCTTCCTTTTTTATAACAACGTATAAAAATAAAATCAACTAGTCCGTCTAGTTTAAATCTAACGGTGGATACAGTAAACTCTACTAACTATCCACTATACACTAAGCGAAGAATTATTGTATGACAATTGAAACTACTTTGCCAATACTACCCAGACAATTCATTTGGAGCAATAAACTACCATAGACAAATTTTTCTCATGCTTTGCAATGCTTGAAAATTGGGTATTTCCTACACATCAAATATGAGTAACCATTTCTCACCAGAGTTGTCAACAATGCGCATGCGCAGAATAAGAAATCATTTCTCACAGTAGATTCTAACATTGCGACTGCGCATAGGTACATCAAATAACTTTTGGGGTTTTTCTGTCTGTGTTGTGACACTCAAAAGTGCGGTCTTAGTGTAACGAAAACGATAAAATTCAAAAATAGGAAAATTTGGACGACAGGCATATGAACTGGACAACCGTAATTTCATTACACCTTGTAAATATATAATAACAATTACATAATATAACCATCATTAATAATTATTTAGTAGGACACAACATTTTAAAGAAATTACCTAATAGATGAACGGATTCGTAAAAGATGTTTTCATAAAATCATAGATGATTATTTCCAATAGTGTGTCAGTCGTGCTGTACATACGTATTTCCCAGTCGTGTGATTTAAACACCCGATATCGCTTTGTGTTGGAACTTTGAAACCCCTTAAGATATAAGTAACTTTCTGCATTACGATAAAAAAATTGTCACAATACTGATTTTGTTTATCTATATATTTAACTTAATATTACGTTTTATGTTATACCTAAACCATTTTAATAAAGCATGACCTACATTTTTTTCAGATTTTCTATTTGTCTACTTTATTAACATTTAGCCTCGTATTTAGCATTGCTTTTAATTTTTTTAATAATCTAGGATTTTTTTTTAATAGACTTACCTTTTGTTTTACCTTTTTGTTTAATAGTCTAACAAAGTAAACTATTAATATACCTAATAATTTAGAACAAGAAAACAGGAATGTAAAACAAGCCTCTTACAATTATTTTGAATTAATTGGTCAGTTATTTATATAAATATAATATTCCAGAAGTAAATTTAAGACATTTTTTTAATTTCAAAATCTTTTCTTTGTAATACGCATATACTGAAACCAAATATAATTTTAAAAAACGAGAGCGAAAATTGGATTTTTTTAAGTAACCGGATAGAAAATCCGAAAGAGCTAATTTAAACGGTTACCAACCCTAGCTGTCTGTAATTTGTAATTAGTATACACATGTTGAATAGATTAATTTAGAGTAAATTTTCTAATTTAAATCAAGCAATGGTTTCTACTGCGAGACTGCGACCTGTAATTGCAGAAAGAGGATTCCGTGTATTTGTATAAAAGTCCGTGTTGCCCACTTAATTTCCAGAAGGAAAACAAGGTAATCTCCTGACTCATTTAAAATAAATATGACGTGTTTGCAATCACAGGGAGTACAGGAAACAAAGATACAACCACGCATCGCAATTGTCTCTAATGGACAAAAGCCAGCGAATCGCAGGAAGTATTTGCATCTCAGGTTATGAATGCCATTAGCCATTACATACAATTTTATAAAACTTTATTGATTGTTGCGATGCGTTTACAGATAGTATTATGAGGGAAATGATATTTAATGAAGGTTAACTCTTCAAATGTGAGTAATTATGAGCTTTTGTTTCCGCCATTTACCTCCGTTGATATTTATTATGCATAATAGTTGAATGATGAACTTTTTGATAAATATGTGATTTTATATATCTATCTTGCTATGTTATTAAAAATAATTTTTAATTATTATATGTACATAATTTGGCAGTAAAGTTTTCCAATACTTTTAAATTGTATAAAAAAATAAAAACGAAAAACATGTAATTAAAAAAAATCATTACTATTATACATGCTAGAATATTGAGTTTTACTTGTTCAATTTTTATGTTACATGCAGCAATTGTGCAAATTAAGAGTGTAATTGCTTGAAATACTAACAAATATTATATACAAAATACGTAGAATTCATGTGCATGCTGTTAGAAATTTCTACATACGAGTACATACATAAATTAATCTAGTGGACATATAATTAAAACAAGCCTATGTACATTGTAAATAATAAATTATATAAAAACCATTCGATACTTCATAATATTTAAATTAAGTTCTAAATAATATGATTTTTGATTGAAATGATGTGAATTTTTGAAGTAGATATAAAAGGCGCCCCTTGTAAGAAAATGTTAGATGGAGAAAAGGCTCGTGTGACCTTTGCTGACGGCAGTGCTTGCGCTTAGTTTACAGCGAGCAGGAATGAATATATTCCTGATATTCTAGAAAAGGAGATGTTTTCGGATGAAAATCAGGGTCAGACTCCGTGTGGGTGTTTGAAGAGTAAATTGATTGAGAAAGCGTGAAGCTATGACGTCAAGTTCCAGCGAAAGAAAACAAATAAACTAGAATACATAGATTGTTGAATGAATCAGACCTTAACTAACCCACACGAATCCATTGCAATGTAGACGCGTTGTTTGCGCTTGTTTTTATCCCCATGTCATAATCTCGTGGAGTGGACGGGAAATTCCCTGGAATTCGGTCAATAATGGAGGACAGAGATACCCAAATCACTACTAGGTTAGTGATCAAAACCGCGGCAAATCAATAGATTTTGTTTGTTAGCGAGTTTGATAACGACTTTAGTATGAATCGGCTGCAAAGCAAAAATGGGCTTGGGGAAGGTTTGAGGGGGAACTGGCGAATGACCTTGATGCGTGAAGCCGTTTAATTTGCACATGTTTGACGAAACACAAGGTCGTAAAGCTCCATGTGGCTAGAAATCGGCGTTGGCTGCAGTGAATCAATGGGTAAGGCTGTAGGATGAACTGAAACTGGGAGCGCTGACATTCAGCGGCGTTCAGTTCGTTACGCGCTATATAGGTCACACACATTCCCATTACACGGGGCGCTCTCAGCCGCCGGAATCAATGTGAACGGAACGCCACGCACCCGACAACACATACATTTTTAAACGTCAATTAGCCAAGCTATACGTGTACGCAGTGGTATGGGTAAAGGGAAGGTTCTGACCTGTTTTGTCAATGTTCGCTCACAATAACATTCCTCCTCCATGTTGCGCTACTGTCCTGGCGTGGAAAGCGAGGGCGAGAGTTGGTTAGCTGTCGTCTCCATAGCCCGGCACTCACACATTCCGGCACACGGCACACGGCACTAGCAGCACGGCCACCGCGGCCACAACCTCATTTTCCCGATTTCAGCACACAGTTACGTATGTCAGTCCGCACCCGATCACCGTATGGGCTTGAAAAACTCTCGGATTACTTCGGCCCACTTCGGGAGTCACGATCGGCGTGCTGAGGCACGAGGTGGTAGCTGCAGAGCCTGCTGCCGACGCAGTGGCGGAATTAGAGGGAAAATGTTAGGTGGGCCACGCGGTGGGCACCGGAAAATCTTGGTGGGCCGTGCCATTGTTATATACCTAGTGTCTACTTTAATTTCTGAACATACGAAATTCAATGCTACTTTTTTCATTTTTCAGTTAGTCTTTATTACCTATTAATTTAGAACAAACTGTGAGATATGTATTTGTTTAGAAATAAAAACTGCATCCAATGAGGCAAAAAGAATTGGCCAAATGTCCTTATATATTTAAAAAATAATAAATAATTTTTACAATATTCAAGCAATTTTCAGTATGTGTCATGGAAACTGAACGACAGGTTTAATTTTTTTTTAAGTTGGCGCGAAAGAATCTGTTATATTACTTTTACTCATTTTAACTAGAACTAATCATCAAAATTCACATAAACTGCATGTTCTGAAAGACACGAAAACTACATGTACACTGATCTATTGTAGATGTAGTGGCAGATATGAAGACGGTCAGTTGACATCAATTATAAATCAAATCGGCATGCTTTTTAAAAGCGCGCGGCAATGACTATCAGTTTCTACGTAAAAGAGCGGCCTCATCAATCGGCTTAGTCCTTAGCGCAATTTTTTGGTTATACAAGCACTACCACCGTGCAGACACAATAATACCAATTAAATATTTCAAGACAAAGATTACGCCGTCTCTTTCTTTTTACAAATTTTTAGAAAAATTACTGTAATAATGGTATTATATATTTTGTTGATGCCTTCATTGTTTACGGGTGGGCACGAGGGTGGGCCAACACTTTTAAAGGTGGGCACCGGCCCACCCTGGCCCACCTATAGTTCCGCCACTGTGCCGACGCCTGCGCACTGGGAGCCCCACAACGTGTAGGCGAAGACTTCCACGGGTTCGGCCTCTGCCACGGGCTCCAGGACCTCGCCAGCCTGCCTTCTCTCCGGGGTTCCCGCAGCCTCGGCTTCCAGTGCCCGGCCAACTACTCCAGCACGCACTGCTGCCAACCGCCCTCCCACGCGCCACTTTCAAATCTTTCATTCATTAAACCCACCACTATCGCTTTACGTCAAATACATCTGTTTTGCCAAATATTTACTTCCAAACCATATCTGTGCATATAACAATATTTAACAACAATTATATTTGAACCACAGCTCGATATTTGCGTAGTCTACCATAATTTAAAAAAATACTCGATTTTGCTTACCTTTTTAAATGAGATACCTATGACTATAAATATCAATAGTCGTTCAGAACTAAATATTTCACTGAAAAACATATGTTTTCTAATTGTAGAAAATTAAGAAAACAAGGGATATTGCAACTAATTTCATTTTTATTTTGTATATTATGTAGTATTATCACATTATTTTACTAAGAAAATATGTAATTAATAAAAAATAATCATTACTTTTTTTTCATATAAAAAGAAACAATTTCGAGTGTGGAACATATCAGAATTTGCGTATTTTTTAATAATCTTATTGAATGTGTTTCAATTTTATTTTCGAAATTATGTCAATCATCCTATAATAGGTAAACCGCATCATCAATCAGTGTTCTGCGAGGTTGAGAACAAGGACATTTCTAGAACTTGGACGTCAATGATCGCTTGATGTGGAGCACGTTGCGTCGTCACGCGGTTTAGACAGCGCGCGCCATCATGCGGGAAATCCTCCGAACTACAATGTTCCATTTCCCGAGTTTCCCCGATGTTTTTCGAATATGTAGTACAGGGTGAACGACCGTTAGGGAATCGATCTTGGACTTGAGGCTTAACGCGTCTTTCCACGTGGTAGAAATGGGTGGCAGAAGAAGCCTAAGAAGTCGAAGATGGAATCCAATTATCAGTCGAGTTGATCCTTTTGTAACAAATTTTCCACAGAGAAGATACTGACGTTTTTATTTCCATCGTATTCAATTTCCAATTAAAATTTTTAACTTCAACAATATTACCTGACTCCTTTAACCCAAATTAATAAATTCAAAGAGGTAGAATATATTTGGCATTTTCTCCCTACTTTGGTGTAAGATTTAAATTAAATCATATGCTTTGCTTGAAAAAGTGTACTGGTATACAAAAGCAAAATTCGAGACTGTCTTAAGTACGAGCATAGTAACAGTCAAACATTATAACAAAATTAAAGCAACAAAAAAATAATATAAAAGTATAGAAAGCAAATTTTAATAGCATTTATTTTACATAGTTAAGAAAATCATTTCTTTTATAAATGTTTTACATTTCGCGACCTTGAAAATGATTTTCAAGCTCAACCGTGACAAGCTCTGACGGCAACACAGCTGCCATCTGTAATCGAATTGAGAGAGTAGAAAGCTCTGAAAGCTTCCCTATGTTTCACGGTACCGCACACAGATGGCGCAGTGACATTACGAGGGAAAAGGTCGTCACGTACCTACAGTAAAACAAGGTTCTGAACTTTCATAATTAAATTGTATTCGCAATTTAATTAAATTTATTCTAGAAAAGGAAATTGATAGTAACAGGACACTGTCTGTTTTCCTTCATAAGATTATCTGGTGGTTAGAAGCTAGAAATTGGATATTCGCACTTTAGCGACAAAGATTGGAGAGAAAATATTTTCAGAATTTAAAATTAAACTTTAACGGACGATATTATCTTTAATCAATTTCAAAATTCTGGTTAGCCATTTGCTTACTCCTTTCACAGAATTTTTACAAAATATACTGCAGCAAAAATAGGTCACAGACAGTGGTGGCTCAATTAGTTAGCGCGGTTCGGCTTGAATCCAGGGGAGAGTGAGACGAGGTTCAAATCACAATGTCTCGAACTACAAGGTAGGGCAAAGCAATCTCTGTAGTAGACATATAAAAGTTTTATATTTAGTTTATAATACAGTACGGGAAGTTTTAAATCACCTAGTTTTAAAAATAATTTCTTGAAAGTGGCCGTTATAGTCAATAAACTGCAGACGGATTCTACGATTTTGCATAGCTCTACGAAGAATATCCTTTCATATGTATATATTTCCAAGCGGGTTGCATCCTCTATGGTTTTTAGGGTTCTGGGACGATACTTGAACTCTTCAGTCTTTAGATATCCCCAAAAGAAATAGTCATAGGGCGTTAAATCCGGCGACATTGGTCAGTTAGTCGGCGAACACATCCCTCAAAATAGCCATTAAATTTCGAGCTGTGTAGCCCGTGATGCAATCCTATTGGAATCAGACATTTCTTGCATTAAATTATTCAAGAGCTAGCGCAAAAACTCTTGCCTCATTATCATGGTGACTTACCGTATAGGGTATTATTATTATTTTTCAATTCCTAACAACTGCACTTGTTAAAATATCAATTACAAACGTAAAATGTCACATGTCACCATGACAGAAATTTAAATTTGCAATGAATTTCCACATCAATGTAAACTTGTAGAATGTTCTTTATAATGTACGAGTATATATAAGTATAGAGAAGTATATGGGATGTCTAAGTGTGAAGCCGAAGTATAGGAAAAGGTATTTTAAAAAACTTTTTTCGGGAAAGTCTTATTATTTCAAAACTGTGTGAATAAGACTTTACCGAAAGATGTTTTTTAAAAAACCTTTTTCTATATGTAAGTATGTATTAATCATAAATAACCATTACTGTTATAAAATAGTAAGTAGGTATACGTTGTAGTTGATATTTGCAATGGATATCATAACAAGTCTAAAAGATAGCAATCGAAGTTGTAGAATCCCACTCCAATTCAATTCAGGATAACGCGCGAATTTCTTTATAAAAAAGTAAGAAACAATTCCAATTCTTTGAAGTTGTCAACCCTCAATAGAACAGATTTTAGGTCGCAATTAAACCCCAACAACACTCCACACACCACTACGATTCAGTAGTTTTTCGAAAAGTAAATTTCGACGGCTAAAGTGCGCTGCTTTTTGGACTACGCCATATTTACGATTGAAGGGATTATAAATTATAAACATAATTTCCGGACCTGTTATCCTCATCATTCTACGACATACCCTCCCTTCACAATTACCTATTAAAAATAGGGAGGTTACTGTGTCCCACTGTTAAGAAGTAGTTATTTGTTAAACTAAAAAGGAAAACGTATCTTTTTACCACTCAAGTTCGAGTTTGAAGCACGAGCGTAGTGAGTGGAGCATTGAAGAGAGAATGGAAAAGTTATTTCTTTCGTTTTAGAGTCAACATTTTTGTCATATGTTTAAAAAATCGATTTATTCGGACGAAAAGGAGCAGCAACATGATAAGACAGAAAATTAGGATATGTAAACTTTGACGTTTAGCAGTGCAATTGTTAGAGTATTGCCAGTATGCCAATTCAAGTTCAATTTGTCAAATTATGAAATACTATGAAAAAATCTGATGTATTGAACATGTTACCTCTCGTCACTATAGTAATACATTCTATAAAAAAATCTTCAGTATATTAATATTTAGTTTTAAAATTAGTTTGTTCAGAATAATTCAAACCTGAAATTTTCTTGCATGAAATTTCTAATACTGTATGGGAAAACAATTATTTTTGGTGTAACTAAAATCTATTCCTTGTGTTCCATCTTTTTGTATTTTACAATAAAAAAACTTCATATTTACTCTTCTATCTTTGAAAATTATTTACCTCAAATTTAACAACAGCATTATGTCAAATTTTGTAATCATAAGAATAACTCATCTATTTTATTAAAATTCATTAGCTTAAACGTGGTGTAAAGGTAATATATTAATTTTTTTTTTTTATTTTGCAAGAAGTTATATATAAAGAGTAATTATATTATAGGCCGGGAGAAAATTAAATAATCTTTATGTTACAAACAAATAACATAACTTGCGAAAAAAAAAAGAAATTTAGAGGTATCTTTTTGGGGAAAACGATTTAATGTTTCATGTAAAGTACTACATCCGGTTAAACAGTTTTAGTTAAAATCTAATCAGTTCATCATATTTGAATATAACACTTAAGTATCAAATATATATATTATAATTTTTACATGAATTGTATTGGAGTTGGACGAAAAATCGCCACAGACACACATATACACATACACTCACAAACGGACACGCACATAGACATACAGACAACACGGTAAAAATAGTAAAATCGTATTCTAAGGACCCCAATTCGTGCTCATATGTTGAAAACTCACACTCGAGAAATTTGACCAAAAACAATACTTTCCTTATCTATATATTGATAGGCAGGAGATAAAATGAAAAGAACAAGATATAATTGCCATATTTTTTTAAAAGAATATCATATTAAATAAGAATGTTTAATATGAATTTTTTCATTATTTCATTCCATAATAATATCCATGTTATACTGTTGGAAATACTGAACATTTTTGTCGTGAAAATTCACGGGTCAGCAGTTCGATTCCTATATCTCCTATTAAAAATGATATAGTAACGATTGTTATTACCATATACTGTTGCCCATTTTTCGAGCCTAAACATTGATACTTCGAGAACTGTAAAAGATAAGAAGTCGATTAAATTGGGGCAAACTTATAACATGTTTGTTTTTTCCGAAAAAAATGCATAAGTCACTAAATTGGGACAAAAAACACATTTTGCTCTATTTAATTTTTTAATTAGCACGTTCTACAGAGGTTTTTTTAAGAGGAATTTTCAGCGGTCTTTTTAGAACGCATATACTTTTTGAGAAATTTATAGGTACTAACTTTCAATTTTCATATGGGGATCAAAAATGGCTTTAATACTATTAATACTCTATATATATCGTAATCAATCATACGCGCAAGCCCTACATCTGTATTTCATTTCATAATAAAAATGGGGCTTTCGCTTTATTCCAACAAGTAACAATACTTCTGTTATTATTCTGTATCTAACAATAAAAGTATTACGACTCATTACATCAACTCGGCAATAAATCACACATTAAAAATAAAATTCAAATTTGTTTCCTTAATTCAGTATTGACATATTAATGTAAAATACATGTTTCTTTAATTCATTTTCCAAAATTTCAATTCAATTACTGCTATTGCATATGTATGCGGTCAAATAATTAATTAAACATCAAATATTATTTATGTGTGTTTCAAGCAATTACTGAACATTTAATTAATAATATTTCTGTTCATTTAAAATACCACATTATTTATTAAACAAATATTTTGCAAAATTTTTTGGACAGAAAATAATTTCTAACTGGAATTAATTAATATGAAGTTAAAATTTGTATCGCCTTTTTTCACATTTAACAATAATACAATATTCTTATTCTTAATTAAAATATTTAGATAATCGATTGGTCCCTACTCTCCTATGGTAAGTAATTTGGTTCTTACTTGTTATTTTTCAGGTAAATTTGAAATCTTAGCAGCTCGTATAAACAGTCTTCATTTTAAGTGACGCACATTTCATTGCTATCTCCAGAAGGAGAAGTAAAACTGATATGAAGTTGATTAAATAAGCAAACAATTTTTATTTTATAGGACTATTACAATGAACGAAACAATATACATTAATTTATAACTATAACTAATAATAACTAATTGAAGCGAAGACAAGAAGACTTCCTTTTTGGCGATTCTTAAAATAGAGTATAAAGAAGCTTAATCTTGATTCTCGGATTATTCAATTAATAAATTAGCATTCCCCATTTAATTTATTAAAGCTAGTTTTTAAATAGTATTTTGAGTTTGTTGAATTATTATTTTCTTTTTGACATCTGATCTCATAATGTGTTTTTGCTTATTAAACCAAATTTATTTAACAAAGTACTTAATTTTAATTATTTAAGTATTATTTATTGTTTGTTGTATGATAGTATTACTTATTTTTTCAAGTTTTTTTTTTGGGCCCAGTATATGTATATTTAGCATAGTATAGTGTGTGCAACGAAACGCGGAATATAAGAAGATTTGGAATAAAACTACCAGAGTACAAAGTTGTTCGAAATTAAATGCTACATTAGATAAGATCATAATTGATACATGCAGTACGAGATTTATTAAATATAAAATATGACATTTACGTTATTACGTTCAAAATCAGACAGTCATGAAAATAAAAGAAAATATCTATGTGACGGTTATTGACATGTCATTAGTGATAATGTAATTTATTTGATGTACTTATCTTACTTTGTATTTATTACTTTTTTTTATATATTTTTATTTTATATTTTTTAGTTATATTTGTAATGTTTTCGTAATATTTAAGAAAAAGAATATAAATTCAACTTAAATAATATTAAAATACAGAAAATAAGAATTATAATCAGTGATACTTCAAACTTCACTAAACTGACAGACAGATTTTTTTTTATTTTCATGGCTGTCTGATTTTTAACGAAAATATTACATTTTATATTTAATATATCTTGTGTTGCACTGAAATCAGAGTAGAATCCAGAACAGCTAAAACTGCTCCAGAATGTGCTCTGGTTTCAGCAGGCTAAGAATTAGAATACTAGATCACCTTCAGGGCATCTCATTATTTCTAAAAATACAGAAAATAAGAATTATAATCAGTGATACTTCAAACTTCACTAAACTGACAGACAGATTTTTTTTTATTTTCATGGCTGTCTGATTTTTAACGAAAATATTACATTTTATATTTAATTTATCTTGTGTTGCACTGAAATCAGAGTAGAATCCAGAACAGCTAAAACTGCTCCAGAATGTGCTCTGGTTTCAGCAGGCTAAGAATTAGAATACTAGATCACCTTCAGGGCATGAGATGCCCTGAAGGCGATCTAGCCAAACCACCAGGCAGGACGGAGGCCCGAAGGCCCACTATTACCCAGGTATCCCGCCGAGCGGGACTGAGTGCTAGCATCTCAGGATCCCCGGTATATCCTGAGACGTGTATTGAAACCGATCATTTAGACTCCTGTTGGTTGATATTCAATTTTTAACTGTGGCTGTACTATTATAGTGGGAATTTTAGAATGAAAATTTGTATACCTATGTACTTTGATGCGAATAATTCACAGGTAATATTATTAAGTTACTTAAAAATGAAAAGAGGTACAATAATTCTTCGAAATAATAATAATTCAGGGCATTTTTACTAATGTAAAAAAACGATGCGTTAAGGTAAATGTTTCCTTAGGGTATTGCCCTATGGAAAATTTTCCTTAGGGGCATATAGTCAGCGCCCATGCTTTCGTGTTTGTTTTGAAGCAGAAAAATTTTGAAAATAATAGTACAATATTATATAACGGATTATGATAGTCATTATTCGCGAATATGAAGTTTGCGTCATGGGCCGTAGGTGAGTGATGCAAATCATCTGGGTGAATAATAACCATAATCCATTATATAATATTGTACTTTTTCTACTTTTGTAATTTCGGAAAAACGCATAAATATTTTAGAAAATGACAACATAAAAATACACAGATGACAAATTAATGAACCGTCAAAAATTGTTTTCTCATTCTGTATTGGGCCGAGTACAGTGAATTATGAGTCACATTTCACTATCTTGAAATATGGTTAAAATAACCGAAAAAAAATTAAAATTGGTATATATTTGTACAGAAGTAGAAAAAAGTATATTGATAGTAAGAACGTCTTGTGATATTACTTTTGAAAATTGTAAATTAAAATAAGTCGCTCGCTGATATCCTGATGATCGAAAACTAAAAATTTAATTGCAGTCCTAAAACTTTGGAAATGCCTGCTGTAGGCGTTAAGACCAGCGAAATGTAAATGTAAGTAAAATATCCTGATTTATGAAAATGGTGTATTTCCTATCGTTGGGCTAATGGACATGTATCTCACGTTCATGTTTGTACATACATGTTAGAAAATTATTCCTCAAAATCACATTAAACAAACAGCACCTGCTATACTCATGCTACTGGAAATGAGATTCATTGTTCGCACTGTAATTACATTGTAACTAAGATATTCGGAAAACGAAGTTATCTACCTCTTTTATAATTTTAAATATAAATATTTAAGGAATGGAAGATTTCTTGACTGGACGTTGATTTAAAAGGAGGAATTTCTGGGTTTCAGTCAGTAAAAAAGATTAATTCACATCGACGATTCGATCCTACTCGGGATCATCATCCTCAGGATGTGAATCTGTTGTAATTTAATATACATTATTTTCTTTATATATTCACTCTTTGTCATACATTTATAGCATAAATTATAAAATTTATGTTCGTTATAATATATAAAATTCGTTTAAATATATATTTTAAAATCTTTTTTACCATTAAACTTTTATAATATTAAAGTATTATCAATAGGTTGCTGAATATTTCTTTATATTTAGATTCAAAGAAAATAATTTTTCAATTTCTTGATGGAAAAAAATTATTACAAGAATAAATCACAGATTGCAACAATGATTAAATAATTAAATCTTGATGGCAATTTTTTCAAAGACTTGTCCTGTCAAAATGCTTTTCATAAATTGCCAAGCAACCAAGTGTTCATATAAATTAGTGCTATTCTATCATCGTTAATATTTTTTTTACTTTATAATTACCACTGAAAAAATAGTTCATATTGAAAAATGAATATTTGTTTAATTGTTATGTATTTTTCGACTATATCTACTACCTACTTGAGTTTTTAGAATTTTATGTTTTAACTTTTTAATATTTCGACTTTTCTGATATTTTGACTTTTAATTATTTCGAATTTTTCGACTTTTTTAAATAGTTGACGATTTTCGATTAGTCCATAAAAATCGATTTTTCAAAAAGTTGAAAATCGACTTGCTGTTTTCAAAGTCTGCTAGCCCTAATTTTGGCCGTTGTATTTGCAGTTATTCAATTATTACAAGTGGGCAGGGGCGGACCGTGAACTTTGGGGGCCCTGGGCTTATACTGTTTGGGGGCCCCACCTTAAGTTTTTTTAATAAAAAAATATGTAAGGCAACGAGCGTTTTATATTCTAAATTAACATTAACAAAAAACAAAAAAATCTGATGTGTCCAACACAATACCTCCTGTAGTAATTTATTCTATATGTTTTTCAATACATTTAATTTGTAGTTTTAAAATTAGTGTGTTATTGCAGTTCAGAGAATATTTTTAATTCATTTCATACCTAAAATTTCGTTCTTAAAATTTGTATGACCAATATTTTTAAATTTTACAATAAAATTACTTCATTTTTACTTATTTTATCTTTTACACTTACTTACATCAAATTTGACATCACATGTCAAATTTTGTGAACATATGAATAACTCATCTGTTTTATCGAAATTCCTCAGCCTAAACGATATGTAATAGTACATTATACGCCAAGGTTGAGAAGATAATCATTATTGACCCAGCGCCAGGATTGTAACACGAGGGCGAAGCCCGAGTGATACAAGGCGAATGGTCAATAATGATCTTCTCAATCGTGGTTTATATACTATTTTTTTCACTACTAGCTACGAACCCTTCAACAAGCCCCATACCTCAGTCAATGATGCCAGAAATTCAAAATGCGACAATAAATATAGGAAACACTCAAATCTCATTGAATACGGGTTCTGCAGCAATAAATTTGACTTGTCACAATTGCACTATCAATTTCAACTATAAATAACAAATAAATGTTACCCGTTTTGTGTTTTTACATAGAAATGTAATTATAACCCTAAAAAAAATGTACAAAGTAAGATAATTAAAATGATATAACAATTAACACTTACCTTTTCAAAGATTTAACAATAAATATTGCAATAAATAAATAAATACATAAATTAACATTTTGCATTGTGAATATAATGTGAACGCACGAAAAATTTGACAAGAAATAAGATCACAGAATAAGATAGTTAATTTTTAATCTGAAATTTAACTATTGCCAACTTGAAATTAGGCGGCAAATTTAAATATAATATTTTCCTTGCGTTCAGTGAGTTAAATAAATTCAGAAGCGTGAATTTCTTTAAAAAGTGACAGTTCGCATAATTGACCATGGTCAATAATAATCCATTATTGACCGTTGTTAAGCGTTGCTAAGGAAGCGGTAGAGAAAAACAATTTCACAACTCAGTAACAGGTTAATAATGATATCTTCCTAGGCTAGTAGTGAAAAAAATAATTATAATTTATATATTTTCTAGCTAGAAGTTATGTATAAACGTAATTATGCAGATCGGTAGAAAATTAAAAAATCTTTATATTTAATAATAACGTAATTTGTGAAAAAATGGTTTTTGAGGTATTTTTTAGGAAAAACGGTTTAAAGTTTCAAGTAAAGTACTACTTCCGTTTAACCAATTGTAGTCAAAATCTAATCAGTTCATCATATCTGAATACCAAATATTATATTTTTACATGTCTCATATTGGAGATATCGTGGACGAAAAATCGTCACGGACACACACACACGTGCACACACAAACGGACATACAGACATCACGTTAAAAATAGTAAAATCGTATTGTAGGGACCCTAATTCGTGCTCATATGTTGAAAACTCATACTCGAGAAATCTGATCAAAAACAATACCTCCCTTATCTATAGGCGGGAGGTAAAAAGAACATTTATTCTTATAAATAATAATAATTTAAATATATATATGGGCAAATTCATAAAAATGATAGAACTAATCCTCAATTTTTGATTAGAGAATTCTATTTTATTCAGGTATTTAAAATTTAATATTCACTGTTATACAAAAAGATAGATACTAGGATTAGATTAAAAAGAAATTTATTTAAGCATGCATGCAGAGAATGCTAATGTCTGTGGGGTTATTCTGATTGTCCGAAGAAGGGGGCCCCTCGTATCGCGGGGCCCTGGGCTGCAGCCCATAAAGCCCATGCCTAAATCCGCCCCTGCAAGTGGGTGGCAGGTGGCAGGTTTTTGAAATCCCATGTTAAAGTTCTATGTTCCGCGTTTCGTTGCACATACTGTATGTTAAAATAGTAAAACGTTAATAGTTACTTATGTATTAGGGGCATAATCAAAAGATTATACCACGTGAGAATGTTTAAAGCTCGGCGTGAAGCAGAGAGCTTTTAATTTCCTGAGGACTATAATCTTGATTATGCCCGTGGTACATACAACATACAACGTTTTATTTAATTTTGTTACTTGAAATGAAAAACCTCTGTAGGTATACATTCTATGCCGAGGTTTTTTCATAGATAGTTGGCATTGTTAGATTGTTTATTCTTAAACAAATTTATAATCGAAGTGTCACTCTCACTGTCAAATACAGGGTGAGTCTGGGAAGACGCCCCCCCCCCCCCCCTTTAACTTTTTTATTATAAGTAATTGAAAAAAATGGCTCATATAAAAGTTTTATTATTTTACATATACTATTTGATGGCAGATGTAGATATTTTTTATAAAGTCAGGTTTACAAGATACGACTATCAACTTTTATTTTTCAAATGGTAACCTATAATTATTTTAATAAAATAGACACCGCCATTTTTTTCTCTTTTCAACGATGTATTAATATTTATTAATGTATTTGAAAAATTTCGAGAAAAATGAGAATTTAGAAATATTAAAAATCATTTTTAAACAAATATATAGGTGGCCATGTTTCTCGAAACCGGGTAAAACTCCTTCTCAGTGTTCTTAAACTCGGTTGCCAACGTCTAGGAGACAGCTCCCGCTAAATTAACCAATTATTAGAATCATATCAATTAATTCGTTCTTCGTGAACTTTTCAAAATGTTTTTTTTTGTTTACAAAATAAGTTAAATTAAGTAACAAACAAATGTATACATTTTTGACATTAATTTAATTGTTTTACATTGTTACGTTTTGTTTATTTTGTGTAAAAATGATTTCTAATATTTCTAAATTATCTCATTTTTCTCGAAATTTTTCAAATACATTAATAAAAGTTAATACATCAATGAAAAGAGAAAAAAATGGCGGTTTCTATTTTATTAAAATAAATATAGGTTACCATTTGAAAAATAAAAGTTGATAGTTGTATCTTGTAAACCTGACTTTATCAAAAATATCTACATCTGCCATCAAATAGTATATGTAAAATAATAAAACTTTTATATAAGCCATTTTTTAATATTACTTATAATAAAAAAGTTAAAGGGGGGGGCGTCTTCCCAGACTCACCCTGTATATATGGAACTTCATGTACAAATTATTTTGGCGAAATATTAATGGAATTTAATGCTGCTCGGACCCAATTGGATTCTAAAAATTCAAAAGATATACATGAAAAGGAATTTAAATAATTCTGTAAATACTACATACTTACTTAATCAAAATGAAAATTTATTGTATTGGTTGTCATTTATGCACAGACCAAGTTAGTTTCTAAACATTCAAAAGATTTACATGGAAAAAAAAATTGAATAGTTGTGTGAATGCTACATACTTACTTAATCAAAATGAAAATTTATTTTATTGGTTGACATAAACTACAATTTTAATTTGTTTGAGTAACTATTGCTTAGCAACTTTAAACGCCCTCGGGCGATAAAGCCAAATTACGCCCTAATTTGTTAAATCATAAAATAATAATAATGTAAAAAAAAATTGCCAAACTCAAGACATCACAATAATTATGTACGTATCTATATATTTTTATGAAATTTATTTAGTATTTTTGTAATTAAAAAAAATCTAATTTAAACACATTCGAAAAAGAAACTACTATTCTTAATTATGTGTATATTTAACTTGTTAAGTAAACATCTATCTTTGTTATACAAAATATCACTCCACATTATACAGGATGTTTGGCAAAAATATAACTAGACAAGGGGCTCATAAAATGATCGTAGGAATAATATCCGGTTTTAGCGGAAATGTGTACAACTTTAATTCTAGCGTAGGGAATCGGCATTATTATATATTTTTTTGAAATTTTGAAATGGTTGAAGTACAACTATAATATTTTGATATGATTGTAGAGCTAATTTTATGTACATTACGAAAAAACTATAATAATACCGATTCCCTATGCTAGAATCAAAGTTGTACACACTTCCGCTAAAACCAGAAGTGACACAAAATTCTTACTAAAATTATTTTATGAGCCCCTTTGACTAGTTTAATTTTGTTCCGTAACATTTTTCTGTATCTCTCATAATAAACGAAATATTCTGTATAACCTTTGATAATTCGGAAAAGGAAGAACTTGTGATAATGATATCAGTATATTTGATTGAAACAATGTATATTAAATGATAAAACACAAAATATAATGTATAATGTATTATAATATAAAGTAACATTTTATCCATTTGTATTATTCTATATAATATAAATATTATATATAATTAAACATGGAATTAGACAATTGTGTGAATATGACTAACAACAATCCGTTCACAATTACTGACTTTTACTTAGATAAATACATATGCACATGAAGTTTTGAATTTTTTTTTTAATTTTCGACTATATTTATTAATTCTAATGTAGAAGATTCAGCACTTGTTTTGGATTTAGTTTTTTTATTTCTTTTCAGAACAGAAAGCATTTTCTGAAGGATTAAAGTAGTAATTGCCAACAGTATAAGAAATATAAATAATACAATAAATATCCCAATAATTATGATATGATAATCTAGACCTGTTTCTTTATTCTTAGTGTTGTTCGTGTTATAGTCACTTGTTTCTCCTTGGTTTATTGGTTTGGTGACTTCGTACACATCTGAGTAAGTACATAATATTCCTCGTACATTGGAAACATTGAAAGAATTCCCTTCTACAATGAAATTTTTATGCAGCGTGATCATAGCTTTGTATAACCAATCGCATTCCCATTTATTATTGTTTAGTAATAATTTCATGCCATGAATTTTAAAATTTGTAGTTAAATGATCAATATCTAGAGTAAAAAGTAAATTATTTTCTAAATTCAGTACCTTTAAATTGTGAAGAAAAGAAAATTCTCCAGATAAAATATTTTTTAGTCTATTATTAGACAAATTCAAATTTTCTAAAATATTTAAGGCAGAAAAGAGTCCTAATTCAAGAAATGATATTTTATTATTGCTCAAATTTAATACTCGCAAATACTGTATATTTCTGAAAGTACCTATTGGTAAATGTGATATATTATTGTTTTGTAAATAAAGAAATTGCAATTTATTTAAATTTTGAAATAGATCTACGTCAATTTTGAATATTTTATTTCGAGACAAATCTAAATGCGTCAAATTTGCTCCATTTTTAAAAGTTCCTTTTTGTACATAAGTAAAATTATTATTTTGTAAATAAAGATATTGTAAATTATTTAAATTTTGAAATAAATCTTCTTCAATTTCCAATATTTTATTTCCAGACAAATCTAAATTAATCAAATTAGCTCCATTATTAAAAGTTCTTTGTTGCACATAAGTAAAATTATTATTTTGTAAGTAAAGATATTTTAAATTATTTAAATTTTGAAATAGATCTACGTCAATTTTGAATATTTTATTTCCAGACAAATCTAAATGCGTCAAATTTGCTCCATTTTTAAAAGATCCTTTTTGTAAATAAGTAAAATTATTATTTTGTAAATAAAGATATTGTAAATTATTTAAATTTCGACATAAATCTTCGTCAATTTCCAATATTTTATTTCCAGACAAATCTAAATTAATCAAATTAGCTCCATTATTAAAAGTGGTTTGTTGCACATAAATAAAATTATTATTTTGTAAGTAAAGATATTTTAAATTATTTAAATTTTGAAATAGATCTACGTCAATTTCGAATATTTTATTTCCAGACAAATCTAAATGTGTCAAATTTGCTCCATTTTTAAAAGTTCCTTTTTGTACATACGTAAAATTATTATTTTGTAAATAAAGATATTGTAACTTATTTAAATTTTGAAATACATCTTCGTCAAGTACCAATATATTGTTTCCAGACAAATCTAAATGAATCAAATTTGCTCCTGTTTTAAAAGTTCCTTTTTGCACATAAGTAAAATAATTGTTTTGTAAGTGAAGATATTGTAAATTAATTAAGTTTTGAAATAAATTTACTTCGATTTCTAACATTTTATTTCCGGACAAATCTAAATTAATTAAATTGTAAAGAGAACTAAAAACAGTATTGTTTAAATTTATAATTCGGTTATTACTTAAATTTAATGTTCGTAGAACTGTAAGATCTTTAAATGTTGGATTATAAATTTTGGTAATGTTATTGTCTTGCAGATATAAATGTAATGTTGTTGCCTTTTTTTCAAACGCATATGGTTCTATTTCTTGTATGCTGTTATTATTCAAATAAAAATCTAAAATATCGTAACATTTCTTGAATTTTCTGTTAGGATATACATTTACGGTGGAATTTGTGACTGTTACTCGTCTAACATTTTTTAAACTGTTGGGATAGACTATCTTTTCTTGAATATTATTCATTAAGTTAGTACATGTTATATTTTCGTCAACGAAATAACTCCAAACACAATTTTGGTTACAAGCATATCGATGTCCACTCCATTTGGACAAAACGCAATCTTGATGTGAGTAAAAAATACTATTTAAGCAGTATAGCAAAAATATGCATATTTTGCGAAATATCATATCTGAAAAAATATTTTTATAAATAAGTGAAGAAACGTGTTCGCTTTATATTCAAAACATTTGATGTGTTGAACTCATTACTACTATGTATTTTTTAATCAGGAGGGCGTAGTTTTTCTACAAATAATTTTTTTTTTTTTTTGAAAATTGAAGATGCATTCTGGTAAGCTTTTAGTTTTAAAGATCACACTGGGGTCCTACATTATTTTTAAAAAAATTTTAAATAAAATTTTATTTAATTTGAAACGAGGTGTAGTTTCAGAAAGTCTTAATTCTTATTTATTAAGCAATAATATTTTTTTTGCAATACCTGCACAGTAAGTTACCCATTAATAACAAAATTTAAACACAGTAAATGGAACTGGAAAAGTATGCAGACAAAAGAAAAGGACACATAATGAAAGGAGACTGAAAGAGATAGAAGACAAATTTCAAAGCAAGGAAATAAGGTCATTTTACCAGGAAGTCAAAAAAGTTGGAAAAGGGTATCAAAAAAGTAGCAGTTACATTTTATCCAAAGAAAATGGGACAATGGTTAGTGACCCGAAGGCAATAATGAGCGAATGGAAAACTTATTTTGAAAATCTTTTGAACGGGGAAGACAGGGGCGAGGCGGAAAATAATATCTCAATAGGAGAAGATGAAGTACTGGTAAGAAGACCCACTGAAGAAGAGGTTATAGAAGAAATTAGAAAAATGAAAAATAATAGGAGCCCGGGAATCAGTGAAATATACGCTGAAAATCTGAAGACAGGAGGAGAAAAGCTGTGGAAAAATATTTACAAACTGATAGACCGCATATGGAGCAGTGAAAGAATGCCAAAAGACTGGACAAAGGCACAAATATGTCCATTACACAAAAAGGGGGATAAACAAAGATGTGATAATTACAGAGGTATCGCGTTACTAGAAACAACGTACAAGATACTGGCTAAAATAATAAGAAAAAGGTTGAACGAACAGGCCGAAACTGTCCTACAAGAGTATCAAGCAGGGTTCCGAGGCAACAGGTCTACAACAGACCAAATTTTCGCGCTGAAGGAAATTCAATCTTCCTGCTACGAAAATAAAGTTGCGCTCCATGCATTATTTATAGATTTCCGTCAAGCATACGACTGTGTGGACAGAGAAAAAATGTATCAGGCAATGATAAATTTAGAAATTCCAAGAAAATTGATTCGTTTGATAAAAATGACACTAGACGAGTCAACTAATGAAATTGCGTGGAAGGGTCTAAGATCAGAAGAATTTACTGTGAGAAAGGGACTAAGACAAGGTGATCCGTTATCAACCACACTATTTAACCTAGTGTTAGAAACGATAATCAGAAACATTAGTCTTAAGACAGACGAAACAATTTTTAAAAATGAACACCAATGTTTAGCATACGCGGATGACCTAGCACTAATAGCAAAAACCCAAAAGGAGCTAAAGAGAATAGTTAAGAGAGTGGCAGAAGAAGCAAAGATATATGGGTTAGAAATCAATACAAATAAAACAAAGTATATGATCATGGGAGCAACAGAAAAAAATAAAGAGAAACAGCTGGTTGTAAATCTAACAAACAACATAGAATATACCTTTGAAAGGGTAGATAAATTCGTATATTTAGGGGTAGTCATTGATGAAGAAGGCAGGGAAAAACATGAACTGGAAGCTAGGATTATGAAAGGAAACAAGAAGTTAGGTACTCTAAATTCACAAATGAGGTCAAAATATATTTCAAGAAATTGCAAACTAAGAATCTATAAAACGGTAATCAGGCCAACAGTAACATATGCGTGCGAGACATGGGTACTAAATAAGACTGAAGAAGAGACCCTGGGCAGATGGGAAAGGAAAATCTTGCGAGCTATCTTTGGTGGGAAAAAGACAGAAAATGGATGGGAACGAAGAAACAACCAAGAGCTAATGTTGGCATACAACGAACCAAGCATCATGACTATAGTTAAAACACAAAGAATCAGGTGGCTAGGCCATGTAGAAAGGATGCCGTGGTGGAGAATGCCCAAACTAGTACTGAACCGAAGATTTATAGGTCCAAGAAAGAGAGGCAGACCAAGGAAAAGGTGGCGTGACAAGGTAGAAGAAGATCTAAAGAGCATAAAAGTGCAAGATTGGAAGAAAAAAGCATCAAATAGACAAATGTGGAAAAACATAGTGTATAAGTTCCAACAAAGCGAAACGAAATAAATATGAGTATTATTAGGTATCTGTATTATAAATGTATATATTGTGAGTATAATTGTACAAATGTTTATTTTTGCCCTAGGCCTTCATGGCCTGTTGAGCGTTAATAAAAAAAAATGGAACTTTTATTGCAGATTTGGTTTCCATGGTTATAGTAAACACTTACCGTGTACGGTGGACAGTAAGAGTGTTACTTACAGTTCATGGTGGATAGTAAGTATTTAGTAGTAGTTACGCAGAATTTCAGGAAACCAAATTGCGGCTTTTTCTACATTCATTTTATCCAACTTATTTACGCAAAGAAGTAGCAAATAAAACTTCACACCGTCGCAAATGTCAATTTTTTGAGAATTATTTATTTACAATATTTTTTTTTTTAGTTTCCACAACATCATAAACATTCATGGCACTCTTACTCTCAGTTGCAATTCAACTTTTATTTTTGACATCAATCTGACAGACGTTAGTTTTGAAACCTATTTTTCTTTTTCTATTATTTTTGTAGGTATTGCAAAAAATAGCTTACTAACCTTGAATTGTAGGTGAAATTTGAGGTCTTGAATGTTTAGGAAATTCTCGACCTAAAAACTGTCACTTATAGTTCACGGTACGTAATATACTATTTAAGTGTTCTGTGACGTAGATGTTACGGTAATTCGGTTCTCAAACAGTAGGGTTCGCAAAAATTTCAATTACATAAACTCATCTATATTTCCACTGTTATAAAAACATTTTTAATAAGTATTGTGTTCCCTTCTTGGAAATAGGCGTAAATAGCATGTATTTTAATAAAATAATTTTAAAATGATTACGATTATTATAGTCCGGATTTTGACAGCCACTGGTATGATTTTGCTGCCTGTCATTCAACATATTTTTCATTTCCATATCGTGAATATTTTTTTTGCAAATTTTCCTGGTCGGATATTGATTAAAACTATAATTTCTAAATTTACGTTAGCACTGAAATATATTGTGTTTTGTATTTAATTACCAGCTGTAGATTAATTGTCAAATATGACATCTGACACTGATATTAGGGTTGGAAATATCAAGAATTTGGAATTAGCTAAATGTGTGAGAGAGAAAGGTTTTGATGTAAATGTTAAGGGTATTAAAGAGTCGAATAACTTTGAAACGAATAATTTTTTTTAAACTTTGATATTTCCTATCATATTGAGTTAAAAAAGACTAATTGATCAATTTCCTAATTTGCTACTATGGTGAAGGACCCCATTATGTTTTCAATTTAGAAATCAGTGGCGAAGAGTGATCTTTTAAGTAAGGGTGAATTAAAATTGCGCCCCTATATTAAAAAATATGTCTTACAGTAAGAAATCCGATATAATTTTCTTGTTTTACTAATTACTATGACAATATTCTACTGTCAAAATATGTTTACATTTTTGATGGATATAATTCAAATTGTTTAGTATGAAGAAATAAAGTTAAGGCACTGTCAAAATTAATTTTTCTTCGCGATTCATTTCAAGTCAGTAAAATTTGTGGTTATATTTATAAAGTGACAGTTTACGAAGAGAGAAAACTATATGAATCTATTGTATACTACCTGCTTTACTATTGGTCCATTCTTAAACATGAACTTTTTTATTATGAATTTTATGAGTTTAATCACAATTGTGAAACTTAAATCTAAAAACTTATGTGAATGCACCTTAAAAACAAAAAATTACCACTTAAATAACTAACGAATAATAATGTTCTGGCCACATCAAAATATTTGAAAAATAACTTTGTACTTACTAGCAGTATGTAGTTACTATTTGGTGATTCTCATATGATTCTTCTGGTATGACTGTCATATGTTATGGACTCGATATAAATATTGCCTGTACGGAAGTCGTCTATTGATAATTTATTTTTATCACTTGTTTCACAGTTTAGTGTATCAAATTATTTTTTACACATGTAAAATTATAAAAATCTGTTCATTTATTTACCTAATATTAATTAAAATGACTAATAATTTATTTACGATATTCATATTTTAATAATTAATTAATTTAATACTACTATACATACAAGGTGTATAATTAAGTAATAAGACTGGCAATGTAGCGTTTTATCTGGTAACAGTTGAGACGCGGGACTTTGAGAGGAGGCAGGTGATGTAACAAGATGGAAAATACGGCCCTGGTTTCCATCTTGTTTTGTAGACTGCATTTCTTCTGTGAACTGTGATTCTTTTATCGGCATATAGATGTTGACATTTTTGTAATAAAAATTAGAAATTATGGGGCCATATGCCGAAAAGATCATATTTCACAGACAACATTTTTGTATTTAGATAAGAAGTTGAGAGGGTAGATTTGCCTCTCAACTTAGTTTTACAGTCAGTCTTAGTTAGGTTTAGCAGTAGATCGGACGTAGTCATAATGTAGTCCGTTTTGTTTAATTTGTTTAAATTTAAATTAGTTTACTTAAGTTTGGTTTTCTTAAATTTAAATATGTAAATAAAAATTAGTTAAGTAAAATTTAAGTGTACGTGTGCTCCCGTGTTCCCAACAAACGTGTTGTGTTCCTGTTATTATCGTCATCATCGTAAGTTATAAGTAATCATCATCATCGCTTCTTTGTGATCCCCCCGTGTTACAGTGAACATTTTATATGCCTTTAGTAAGAGTTTCAACTCGCTAGTCATTTAGTTGTCCGTAGCGATTTTTTTTGTAAAACAGTTTTTTGCGTGTAAAAATATACAATGTCAATTTTATACAACGGTGTGCTATCAGGTTTTGCTTCAGACTTGGACACATTACAATGGAAACTTTTACAAAACTTAAGCAGACTATGGAGACAGTGTTATTTCGAGGGGCCAGGTATTTTGGTGGTTTTAGGCATTTTCAGAAGATAAAGAGTCGATTGAAGATGAAACATAAAGTGGAAGGACAGAATCTGGGATCTTGTGCATTCAGATCATCGGTTGACAGTACTGAATGATGGGGAAAGAGTTACATTTGATTCACATCACCGTTCATCAGATTTGACTAATTCGCTAAGGATGAAAAATCTACGCCAAAATGGTTAAAAAAAAATTAGATTTTGGTCAGTAAAAAAAATCTGTGACTCCTCAGCCTCCTTATTCGCATGACTTGAGTTCTTGTGACTTTTTACTCTTCTCGAGTTTGAAAACTCACCTCAAAGTAACTCACTTTAGAACACGGTACTGCGTGGCTTCCCAAGGAAGATCTTTTGAGGCAGACATCATTAAATAATAATCTTATTACTTCATTTATACACCTCGTATGGATGGTTATCGGATCCAGGAAACGGACATATTTTTTTTCGAAATAATAAACATTTTATTTAATATGAAAATGTGAAATAATATACATATATTAAAAAAAAAATATTGTAATACTATTCGAACATTTTTTTTTTAAATCAGTCTTATTACTTAATTTACACACCTTGTATACCTTGTTTTTTTATTAGACGAATATACCTATAAATATATATTTATAGGTATATTATTAGACGCTCCGTTTTAAATTTTAACCTTGAAAACTGTCGTTTCTAGTTGGCTAGTGCTTCGTCAGGATTACACTGTACATAAATTTTACATTCGGTGTATCAGCTGTCATACCTTTTGATGAGGGTATCTGTTTTCTTATTGGTTGTATTTCAATGACTTTGAATAAATCAGTTCTTTAAAAACTAATAATATCTGATTTATGAATATTAAATATGTACAAAAGTATAAAAAAACCGCGAGTGTAAATCTGACTTTCGTATTCGCTCCTCGTAATTTTGAAAATAAATAATTTAAAGAACTGTCCATTTCTCGGCATTAATACTACGTCATTAATCTTAAACTTGAGGTTCAAGTCGATGGAGAGGCTTTGGTTGTGGTTATCGCGGGATTTCTGAAGTATATAAATATGAAAATTGACTGCTTTATAATATAAAAATATAATAATGAACGAAATAGATAACAAAAGCTGCAGATTAAACTAACGTAACTACCATCACACAATGAAGCACAAATTGTCTACGTCGAAATCATCTTAATGAATGACATTAATGAAATATTCAAATTTTTAAATATTTGAAAATATCCGTTACAGCGGTTACACTACTGTTCTTATTTTATGTTTGTCTTTAGTTACACGCAGATAGCATATCTACTCTTCTGTAACACTTACGATAATAAGATAGCGACTGAAAGTCTCATCTATGCTATGCGTTACGACAAAGATGCAAGATACAAATTTAATAATAGGGCACTTGCATCTACGTCACAACAACAAGGCGGACAATCAGCTGATTAGCTGATTGTAGACAAGCAAGTTACATGCAAGTATTGTTTCATTGAGCGAAAATGTTTGTTTCATAAAAAAAAATATTGGTATTTTTTAATGAATCTTGTAAGAATTTAAGATAAATGTGATGAAATAGTAACGTTTATATTTTACTTCTGTCGGTATTTTTTATGTAAATAAATAATAATACAAATTACATGATAAGAACAATAACACAAAAGGAAAGGCAAAATGAAATTCACAGTAGCATATTCTAAATCATATTCAAATATTTGTCAAAAATATCTGTAAACTCATAACGCCATATGGGATTTCATCTGTAAACGGAATCAGCTCACACTATCTGACAAATAACCTGCTTCAACTTTTAAGTTATTGATTATGGTTACGGTGAGTTTATTTTGTAAAGGAAAATGAATGGATATAAATATGGCATAGATCTTAGATGAGGTATAACATAGAGATATGGCATAGCCCAAATATATTGTCGAAAGATCTAAGGTTTAAAATCGCTTGCAGCCAGCTGTTTGAGAACAGTGGACCAGTGGAGTAGTTATATGGAAAACTCAACCAAACAAATAATGAGGATAGGTGACTAACACTATGACCAATATTTCGTTCTTCTAACTGTAAGTGTGCAGTACTTAGCTGGCGTTCGACGATTCTCGAACATACAGTCAAAAAAAGTCAAAAAGGTATTTATTTCATAAAAGACGTACATACATGGTAAGGTACATAAAAATACAGTTTGAGCTACTATAGGGCGTCGCCCTCTTCAGCTCAATCGAACATACCTGTTTTGCTTGCTCAGTAGTACGTAACTATAGGAGTGTGCCATATCTCTATATTATACCTCATCTAAGGCATAGATTATGGTTTCTGACATATGTATACATAAACCTAACCTGTATTTCACTACTCATTATTCAGTGCACATGTCAGTTTTGAGTTATGTGCGTTCCCATGTAGCTCAGATACGATTCCAGATTTTGCCGTATCGACCTTGGACAGAAATCGAACTCAATACCCGTTCCCATGATTTTGAATCCTTCATGGTAACGTAGCAATTATATAAGTTAGTAGGTATACTTGTACATGCAAAACGATAACTTAAAATAAAGAATTTCCTCCATTCTTCCGCCACTGACTTAACTTGATCATAGATCTTATTTACTTAATCTAAATCAAGATCAAGAAAATTATTAAAAGATCTAAATCAGATCAAAAGATCATGGAAATGATTTTGATTATTGAATTATATCATATTCCCTAACAAAGTAGTGAAATCCACTTTGTGTAACTTTTGCTCCATTGTTTGTATCTATTTCTGAGCTTTTGCAAATTTAATTATGTCTGCTATTTATTAATTTGCTCGTACGCTGTAGTTTTGTTTTCTCTATTGTTTTATTATGGATAATGACTTCATATGTATAAGTACAATATGGATTATAACAAAACAGAAAAATGACCCCTAAAATAGGTCATTTTTAATTTGTTTCTTGTCCAAAAGTTTAGTGTGATGCATTTTTTTAAATTGTAATTTGACAACTATTATAAGTTTATAATAAAAATTAGTATAGATTATAAGGACACTGGCAATTAGGAATATGTTTTACTTGTAAGTAATTCCATTTTAGATAGTGTATATGTATGTGAGTATATGTAAAATAAAGCAGTAATAGTTATGTGGTCAAGATAAGATTCAGTTTTGTGATATTGTACCTTCAAACTTCAAAGACTATATAGACTGATCAGTTTATATCACTGCACTCCAAACTTCACATACGAAAATCGGAAACTGCTTACCAATATGACTAGCTAATACATTTAGTAGTATGTAGTTTAGTTTATTTATAATGTAAAGAAAAATCAGCTGTGGTAATCACATAACTGCCAGCCACAACTGAATACATACGTTAAATAATAAATATCACAAAATTATTATCATTTCAACTAAAGGTTGTTACTTCTATATTTTACAGCAACTTTCTTCAAACCTAAAAATGGCAACTTTTTCACCAAGTCGTGCTTTGATGTTACAAGCTTAAATATAAAATTCGGCCTAGGGATTGCTCGATTAAAATTTTCTTAGTAATTGATTATCGATTATAAAAAATAATCGCTTATATGTTATAAATGATAATAAATGATGGAAAACTGTTGATTGAAGAAAAATGTAAATAGTAGTTATCTTCAACCTATTTAATTCAACCCCTAAATATTACAATATAATCAATTACAAACTATAATGCAGCTATAGGGTCCTGATCTTAACGAGTCCTATTACTTACCACTCCTTGATCCTAGAAAATGTAAATTAACTAAGCACAAAGTTCAGTGAGGAATTACCCAAATACTCGCACATTCTCACACACAATCGTATCTCGTGGGCAGCCTGGTCAGGGCCACTACTGCACAAAGCTGCTTCAACCTCTCGTTGGCAACCTGGCTAGGGTCATTATGGCCCATAGCCGCTCGCTGCTCCGTCGGCGGCCGAGCCACGGCACACTACAGCCCAAAGCTGCTCGCTGCTCCGTCGGCAAACCAACCACGGTTTACATCAAACACTCTCATAGGCTCAGTACAATATCTCACTCACTAACTAAACTCATATCATCCATTGCAATTCAACTCACATCCATACACGGTAACTCAACTCACCTCAAATCTATTTGCACTAGAGCACTATCAAAAAACTACACAATATCTATGCGATCGCTCTGAAGTCTAGAGAAAAACTAAAAGAATAATTGTAAATCCCTCTAGTTTATAGTCATGCTACTAATTAAATAAGGAAACATATCATTATAAAGGAAATAATAATTATCAACAAGTTATTTAATTCTTCAATGAAATATTCCTAACATATCCTACATTTATACTTTTATATTAGGAAGAAGAAATAATTTTTCAAGTAATAAATTATTCGACTATGGATTAAACAACGAATCGATTAATCATAAAATCTAATAATTCAATAATCATTTAATCAAATAATTGATTAACCAAACAATAATATTTTAAACATATAATCGATTAATCAAATAATAGTATTATTAAATAATCGATTTATCAAATAATCTAATTAATCATATCGTTGATTAATTGATAATTTTTAAACTATAATTAAATTACCAATAGATTATATTTGATTAATCGATTATTATACACAGACCCAATATACTTAATATATGTACCTATGTGTTAGGAATATTTCATTGAGTTAATAAATAACAAGTTGGTAATTATTATTTATTTTATAATGATATAAGTTTCCTAATTTAATTAGTAGCATGAGTATTATGCGGAAGGATTTACAATTATTCTTTCACTATTTTTCTAGACTTCAGAGCGATTGCTTAGGTATTGTGCAGTTTTTTGATAGTGCCTTAGTGCAAATAGATTTGAGGTGAGTTGAGTTACCGTGAATGGATGTGAGTGAGTTACCATGGATGATATGAGAAGAGTTAGTATGATTATAGTGAGTTGAACATAGCATGATGGTAGTATGTTGAGATAATGAGGATGTGTGATGCAAACTGTGGTTGGCTACCGACGGAGCGGCGAGCAGCTTTGCGCTGTAGCGGACTGTGGCTGGCCGCCGACGGAGCAGCGAGCAGTTTTGGACTGTAGTGGATCTTAGCCAGACCGCCAACGATGCAGCGAGCATCTTTGGGCTGTAGTAGCCCTGACCAGGCTGCCCACAAGATACGATTGTGTGTGAGAGTGTGCGAGTGTTTGGGTAATTCCTCACTGAGCTTTGTGCTTAGTCGCTTTACCTTATCTAGGATCAATGAGTGGTAAGAAATAGAAGTCGTCAGGATCAGGACCCTAGCTGCATTATAGTATATTTAGGGTTTAATTGAATAGGTTGAAAATAACTACAATCTACTATTTTTTCCAATCAAACAATTTCTCATCATTTATCATCATTTAAGAGGATTCCCGGTGTCTATTGGTATATGGTAAAATACATGCTAAGCATTTTTCTTTTTGTTCAAATACCAGAAAAGAAACTGATATGAAATAAATTCATATGAATTCTTCAAATATAGATGCATCCGCCTATATCAAATATATTTTAAAATTTACAATAGAATCGGGAAAAAAATATATTATATATCAGACATGCACTACTTTATTGTAAAGTCTAATGGTTATCTTAAGTATTTTTACGACAAATAAGAGACATAGACTTGTAGAATAAAGACCTATAAATCATTATTTCTAATCAGAAAACTATTTGAATTAACCATTCTTCTTAAAACAGAAAAATTGTAACATACAAGTTTCTTGCATTTTTCTCCAGTTTTACTTGTAGGGATTATGTTCTCCCACTCAATTTTCCTATTGTACGGGTGGGTGGAAGAAAGACAGAAACTTAAGTACACGTGTATTGAAAAGATTCGACCGAAAAATGATCTGTTGTTCTTGTACAGTAGAGGAACTTGTGAACGTTGTCGATACTAGAAACACAAAATATGAAGTTAGAATTTCTAGTTTCACCGGGAATCCTCTTAACATATGTATTGGCGACAAAAGCAACACAACGCTTAAACTCTCGTTTTAATTCAATTTCAGGTAAGCATTTTTCGAAATCTTGCAAATGAAAATCTAACAAACAATGAAAGTATAATTTATCAAACATGCCAAACAACATACAATACAGGATAATTCAGAAGAATGAAACAATACATTAAAAAATAAGTCTTCATTATTGTCTGTAAAGATTGGAAAAGTTCGTATGGAACTAATATTTCATTCGGTGCTTCATTCAATTGGACATAGCTTTACAGATACTACAAAATTAAGTCAATACAAGAAAAATATGTAAAGTTTAAAAAGAAATTATTCCTTGTTTATATGGCGCAGTTAATTGCCTGTTTTAAGAAAATTCAAAAGGAATAGAAAAGAAAAAACCAACAAAACGTTATAATTCAATTAAATATAATCTAATGAAAAAAAAAACATCAATATTATTGGGATTCAAATACACCAAGATTTCGAGGAAAATAAAATTAAAATATATCCGTAACTTGTATTTTCAATTTTTTGGTATATACAATATAATAATTTTCCATTTCTTGCTTATTTTATGATGTTGTGTAGGTATATTTTATATAGTTTTTGTGTAGATTATATGAATGTTTAGTTCCAATGACAAATTTACATAAAACTTCAACTAAATCCTGTCTTGATGAAGTGAAAAAGTAAACACGAATAATAAACACATATTTTGATAATTTGTACATAAACGGAATTTGAACTCTAACAGAAAACTTTGAATAGACGTTCAATTAGCAACAATGTGTAAAGCATTTTTGTAAATTTTATTTCTTTATTCCAGAAATCTATTACATAACATCGGAAACAGAGCACATATGTATATTTGAATACTGAAATTGACACATTTAACTTTGAAGCTTTAAAGAGTGCATGAAACCTGTCACGTTACTGACTTCATACCAGCTCAAATCCAATCAAGAATAAGCAATGTGAATCACGTTTGCTCCCGAAAGACCAAATTGGAAAAAACTCACTATTATGACCGCGGGTCATATTCGTACCCCTATTATAATTGTTTACTTTTTTAATGTCGTTTTTTGTATAATATAAAAATTATCGCTTATATATTTGCATTTCTTAAATTAAAATTATTTTTCAAACAAAAATAAACATGCGGGCGTGTATATGAGTAGGTAATGGTAAATTTAGCAACATTCGCACGTTCACGTCTGATCGTGATTAATAAATTAGAAAATCATTACGTTCCAGTAGGTCAAGTGGTGCAACACGCTAAAATTCACGACCATTGCTCAGTGCAACAAATCTCATTTTTAATGCATATGTTCTTAAAATGTATCTACATTATTATATCCAATTTCTTTTATTTAAATTTTACTTGGTATTTCATATTTAGAAATTGTTAAAAATGTATCTGTAGGGACTGCAGTGACTCCGTTGGTTGGGGAGCTCCGACTCGAACGAACGGAGTGTGAAATTTGGAGCACAATACCAGCGTCGCCTATCTTTAAGAATGAAGTTATTGAGTTTTGCAGGGATTTATTTATTGTTGCGGCAGGTAGTTTACATAATTTTAATGGTTGAAATATTACGTCTGATTGGCTGTTTATTTGAACGTTTATTATTTGGTTGGGTTATTTTTTTCCTTAAAGATTTTTAAGTTTTCTGCTATGTTTAATGCCGAGTCGTATTTGGTTTATTGCATTGAATCTTACTTTAAATTGATCTTTATATTAAATTCTGTATGTACTATATCGAATACGTTACTCATCGACGAATTCAAAATTGGAACGATTATTGTATTTAATTTAATTGTGAGGATGAACTTCGGAAATACAGATATCTTAAATTTTAAATGAAAATACCGCTAAGCTTCAGGCTGACAACCTTCTCTCCTAAAATGGTAGTAAGTATTTAGAACCGGGCGAAATTCTAATTTCGATTTTTCAGCTTTCCTACGCACATGTATCTGTTCTTAGGTTAATTGTTTTAATTTGTATTTGTAATATTGTTTAAATAATTTGGTAAACTGAAACAGCATTCTTTGTTTGTAGAGCTCATGCTGACAGGAAATACGGTGTTTTTAGGATTTATTTTGGTCATGAATAGTTCACAGTTAAGTTTTGTAAGATTTCAAATTCCGTTTAGAATTTCGGTGTATTGTCATATTGTCTTCGAAAGTTTGTTTGACACGGTCATAAACCATTAATCAGAGACAGGAAACCGTTCTGTAATTCCTGGTACAAGCTTAAGAGTTCTCGTTTTTTTTTTTTTTTTGAATCTCAGGACTGTGGCATTTTGATGCTTGGCTTAACTTCAAACCCAGGAAGAAAATGACCAGTGTATTAAGGGAATAACGAAATAGGGATGAACTCGAAGGGAGTAGACCATCTCAAGCAGATTTTCAAGATTTGCAGTTGAGTATCAGAGAGCGAGTTGTTCGGTCAGTAAGAGCAGAGTGTGTTTAATATGTAATCATGTACGAATCAAGAGAGAGTATAGCTGAGAGATTTATTATTAAAAATATGTATGGATGTAATTTTGTAAGTAAGTTTTGTACATATATTTGCACTGCTACTGTTAGTTTAAAGTTTAATAATAATTTGTTTATGTTCTATTTAGCATTTTAATATACTTTTGTTACGTCTTTTTTTTAATTGAATTTGAATGACCTGGTATCCTATTTAATATAAAAATTTGTTTTGGTTATTTTAATTTTAAAATAACTTGGTGGTAGCTTAAAAGAATCTCTCTCCGGCATTATTAATTCTAAATCATAAACTAATATTTAAAATATATAAATAACTATTAATTTCTTTTTATTGTTACACATCTAACTAGAATACAAAACTACTTTTTTTTTAACTAACCTCAATTTTACAAGAACACTTTTGGTTTTTTACGACTAGACCGACAGCAAAGTATTTTCCGAATAGGATTTTTTTCATTTTATGTAATTGCATTTGATTTTGTATAAAATAAACCATTTAATTATTTTTCTGTTTTTATTTCTATATGTAATTAAATACTTACTGGTACCAGATAACACAATTCTAGAGGAAAAAAAAAACACTGCTTATAATAAAATATTATCTAAAATAAATTCCTAAACCATATTTTGTTTCATTTCAAATTTTCAATCAGCCATTATAAGCACGAACACTTTTATTTTATTTTATAGATAATAATTTACTAAAAATTTAAATCTATAATATCTAATATACCAAGGCAGTTAGTAAAAGTAGATACATATCTATGTATTTAGGTACATAATTAAGAAATATAAATTTGAAAAAAGGTAGGTAGCATGTTTTATTTTGTTTAAGGAAACTCTAAAAGTTACAGGGAGTGTTGAGCCGCAGCCAATACTGGCAGGAATCATTGATAGGTAGTTTGGGTGTTTTGGATATACCTAGTGTTATGAAAAATTCAGTTAATTTGGGTTTTAGGATAGTTGTCTATTAAATATATTTGTCTTATCTTCATTTCATTCTTCCTATGGAAACATTTTGACGTTAATTTCAGTTTTCTTTAATTTCACAGCCAGATTTACCAATTGATGAACTGTATGGTGTGATTCATAATTCAGATAACGTGTAGTGGATGTCGGTTTTCTGTACCATCCTGTTGTAATTTGTAATGTACTTCTTTGCAGCTTAAATAACTATTGTTTATTTCACTATTACATATGTAGGTATTCATTGGAACAGTTTTTATTGAAATCTATGCAAATTAAATAATTAAAGTTTTTTGTATTAGTTGTATTTACTTCTATAGTAGACTATTTTGTATTCTGTTTCTCTTATTTGAATATAAGAGTTTTTCTACTCCTGTATAAATATATCAACATTATTTCAATTTATTCGATTAATTATAGTAGCCATATTTCAGGACAGAGAGAAATCGATTATTCGCATTAATTTTAAATTTTCCATGCTGTGGATCACCCCTTCTATGGCCGCCTGACTGCTGACGGAATAGAATTTGTCATTGTGTATTTTTATATAGTCAGTTTCTAAAATATTTATGCGTTTCTTCTTCTACAGGAGTAGAAAAACTATAGTATTATATTTCAGATTATGTCCATAATTCACTTGGATGATTTGCATCACTCATCTGTCATAATACCTTACTTAATAATATACTCTTAATTTAAAAGAAAGTATACATTATTCTAACTACAATTTTCATATAACTGGATTTTTTATGTGCGTTTTTATTAATGGGTTTTTCAAAGAGAAAATCCTGCTATTTAGAAATATTTAATAAAAAATATTTGTTAAACACTTTTATATCTATAATAGTTTACTTTTTTAATTGAATTGTTTGCAACTTTATCGTAAAACATGATACGGATTATTGTAACACGAAAGTTCCAATTTCCTTCGTGGATGAATTAATAGAGCTTAGGTTGAAAACCAACAATTAATCAATTTTTCCAGAGAAGATTCTTATCTCGCAGGTAAAAAATGTTATAATTTAATGCGGGCGTCGATTTCATCCATCAGGAAAAAATTCTGAAGGATAGAGATATTTTATGTTCTCGTAAATTTCTCATACTTAACATCTTGTTATAATTAATGACTTACTTCATGCGACACAAGGTCGATCACGGCAAATATTTACCAACAAGATAACCCCAACGTGTTAGCATATTGTTAGTGACCTAAAAGTCCTAGTTTAAACAATGTTTTTTTTTTATATAGAAAATAATATGATGATGTTAATGTTAGTATCTAAAAAAGTTTTAAATTATTATTGAACAAATTTATTTGAAACAAAAGTAAATAACAACTGTCAGATTTAAATGACGGGAGTAATATATTGTACTATAGTAATATGTGTACATTTCGACAAATAATAATTATGTAACAGCTATTTATGTAATAACTAGCGAAACAAAGGTGGTTATTTAACGCATTAGAAAATTACAAAACGAGATAAGGCGAATTTTGTAAGAATAGAAATTAAATAACCACCTAGTTTCATTCAATATATTTTCTACTTCTCTTTGAAAAATTAAAAAAATGTATTTGAATTAAGAATTTGTCACTTTTTTTTTTGAAAAACTAGTCTCTATCAATCTAAATTAAAAAAAAAATAATTATAACAAGATATATTCTAGATAGCTTTATTATATGTATCCCTTGTCCAGAAACTAAACTTTTGCGAGAATGAGCTTATTTTGACAGGCTGAGTTTCTCGCAAAAGTTTAGTTTCTGAGCTAGTGATACAAATAACTATTTGTAGCTATCAATATATAGTTTAAATTTTCTTTTATGGGCGTGTGATACACAAGATTTTTTGCGCCGATGACAATTTAAATCTATTAAAGAAATACTGTTACTACTTAAAATTTTATATGCTTATAGGTTTTTGTGTCAGTAACATTTTCGGTTCAAATGGATATATAAACAATTCACTTCTTTTATTCAAAAAAAATAGTCTTTACCTAAAAAATATAACGAAAGTGAATTTATATTTTTCAACAATTAATGTAATCATATTCATAGTATAAGCGAGTATAATATTAAAATGAATAATAAATCAAAAATAGTTGTTTTAATTTCCAATAAAATAAAATTTAAAAAATTGACAGAATGTAATGCTAAAATATTTAAGTTGGCATCCCTACATTTTGCCGGCCTAGGCCTGCAAACAGAGTTTTTGGACGATTTTGAGTTCTGTAATAGTCCAACTGCCCTCCATTATACAGGTGAGAAGTGAGAGAGAAGGCTATGGGGATATGAACTGGTTACCATATTGCATTCGTTTGGCTTATGTAGTATACTCATCAGGCAAACAGTGACAACAAATTACAAATTTTATCCAAGTATCCTTCACTATCGTTTTTTTTTTTTAATAATTTTCTTTGCATCCCACATATTCCTTTTTATGCCATCACTTTCTTATTAATCATTTAACAACAAATCTTCAGAACTCGTGGAATAACAATTAGATCGTCTACCTTTCTATGTGCCATGATTTATTTCCTGTTTATCTTTTTAAGAATAAAATTCCTTTGGTCCATCTCTCCTCAGCATAAGGTGGTTTATCTATCCTCAGAGCAGAGGTTAACATGGAGCACTAAATTACTGTGTGCAACTTTGCATTTTTATAGTTTTGCTCTTAATCTATCAGGAGAGAGAGTATCCGCAATTTTTTGAAAGCCCATTTTAAACTCCAATGTTCCCCGTTTCGTTGCACACCCTGTATATAACTGTATCTTTTTTAATACCTATAAATTGAAAATTACGTAAAAATAAAACTCTAAAATAGCCTATATTCGTTTTTTTAGACAGATTTGACATTAGATATTTTTTGACAATTAAATCACTAAATGAGGTATTAACACTCTGTTTTGGTTACTCTAAATAACTTTGTCGGAGATTCAAAATAATAATTTTAAACGAGCCTATCGCAAACAGAGGTCTAGATGAAGTATATTACCATTTTGATGTCTAAATAGATACTGTTTTGGACACTTATTAACTGTTGTCTCTTGGTAGCGGGATTTGTGTTCGCCAGGTCGTCCCGTAAGAGATTTGACCGGCATCAAATTCAACTTGTCCAAACCGCAACGTGACACTTTATCTGCCACCGCCTGTTCTCTACTATCCTCATTAAATTCCTGAAAATTTCATTCCTTTTACACATTCCTTTTACACGTACAAAGCAATAGGCTCTTCTCACAATATCTTTTTTATTTTATTTTTCAAAAATAGAAGTTTATGTATGAATATTTTTTATATTTTTATTTCTGTTTTAAAAGAAATAAGGGAGAAATAAATTATTATAAATTTCCTATAAATTCAAATTTGCTCGTGACGTCGTGACATACTGCCTTTGACGTTTCGACAATGCCGTAGTGGACATTTATGGTACCACTAAATAAGAAAATGAGAACTATTTTGATCAGATAGATATATAATGAATACGAAGTATAAAAATATAAACATAGTTATATGTAAAAATAAAAAACGAGTTTTCCCTGTTGACAAAGAAAAAAATGTTTTTGTGTGTTTGTAAATGAAACGTCAAATTATCCGTGCCATGTTACATTTAATGAAAAAAATCAGAAGCTTTCATTAGAATATCCACCATATATAAATTACTTCGGAAAAAGGATAATTATCCTTATTTGGTTCCAGAAAGAATTCTCTATAGAATTATAAACATAAGTATTTTGATGAGTGAAAATAATGGATTACACACCGAGCTGGGAAAGGCTTGATTTACAGCCGAGCGCTGATTTAGATGATTGAGGTGCGTAGTACCAAAAGTCAGCTATAAGCGCGTAGCTGGAAAGCATTCCCGTAAGGTTTATTGCTTTTGCATTAATTATGAGTGTTATTTTCAAAATTTTGTATAATAGTGAGTTAGAATATTTTCTACCAAAAGTGCGTGAAGCTTAGAAAAATGTGACTGAGCGTATTATAAGCTATAAGTTTGACTTGTCAAAATGGCAATGACATTTAAGAGGTTAGAAAAATTAGCCGGGAATAAATTTCCCTTTCTCTTAGCCGGGAAGTGAAGCACGTAAATAATGAGCCACTTCCCAACTGTTTGGTTGGCTAGAAACAGACGTATTACGAACCGATTGTGAATAAATAGTATAGGTTAGATTAGATTAGATTTTTATTGACTGTAATACATTGTGTAATGTTTCAGTACGTTATTATTATATAAGGGATTATGATAGTCATTATTTGCGAAAATGAAGTTTGCGTCACGAGCCGTAGGTGAGAGATGCAAATCATATTTTGACTCTGAATTCATAAAACAGATTAGTAACTAACTCCACTTACAGTTAGTCCTAAAGTTATATCCTTTCTTAAATCCAGTGCCAAATCATAAAAAGATTAATTATATTATTTAGTTCCAAACATAACTCCTCTTGTTTGGTAGAGTTAACAGTATTTTTTGTAGGTGATAATCAAAATCTGTAAGTGATACAGAGAAATGTTTGTGGTGATATTTGATTACCTAGAAGTAAAATTCTTTGACTCAGACGCCCGCGCAAAGCATTCAAACCATTTACCCGCCGCTCTGTCATCCGCACATTCAACTACTTTGAAACTTTTACCCCGATATAATTACAGTATTTTAAACAATATTTTGAAGAAACAAAAAATTTATGAGACGTAGATTAGCTTATTTTACATGTTACCATTTTGGGAACGTTGGCGTTTAAAGATATCAAAATATGGATATTCAAAAAATAATTATTATTTAATTCTTCTGTTACATAACTCAATTTAAGCATATATTTTTGTGCAACCTTATTTCACATTTATTGCACCTCAATCTTGTATTAGATTGGCAAAGTGTACATCTACTTTGGGAACATGAAAATGATTGATACCATCATATCGAATATCAGAAATTACTGATGTAATTGGCCCGCCCAGTTTACCTCTCATTATTGCACCAGATTTCAGGAACGATATGGCAACATTTTTTCTAAATTGAAGATGTGTAATTTTTTCTTCAGTATGTAAATATTGATAGAAACGAAATGCAGCAATAACAGCTAAATTCAATCCATGCGCGTAATGATTCTACCACCATTTTTTTATCTAAGTCTAGGACGGTAATTTGAACACAGTCTGTCCAATACATCGACACCTCCCATTCCCTCATTATATTTGCAAATTATATTTGGTTGAGGAATTTCATTCTTAATTTATTATTTGACTCTTCTTGTAATTTTATGCAAAGGATATACTGTATAATAATTACTTGTTATTATTACTACAGAACTATCATTCCATTTGACGCATATAACTTTACTATCTGATCTTTAGTCATAAGAACCACGTTCTTTTTTTTAATATCTGATTTATTGCATAAAGTACAATTTTTAGTTCGATTTTCTTATTGTTCCACATGCTCGAAACCCCTTTACAGCTAATTCAGTTACAAAAGAATGACTCGTGAAAAAATTGTCAAAAAATACTATATGACTCGCAGGATCTTCAACAATTGCTAACAAATTATGAACTACACGACTTCCTATAGAGGACTTTTCATCCAAGCTAACCTACATAGTGTATTTCCCGATTTGGATTAGGTTACGCGCCAACGTTCCCAAAACGGGACATGCTTTTATATCTCATTATACAATTCTAATGTAAACTTGTAAAATTTTATGCAACTTATGCTTCGATTCTTTATACTTGAGAGAATTAATTATCAATAAAATAATTAAAAATATAATGCTGGGTATTTTTTTATATGTTTTTTTGTGAATTCATATTTTATTGCAAATATTTTTATATTTCTGTAAACCATATTACAAATATGTAAGCATGCAGCTTGCAAACGAGTAAGTTTTATTAACTAAGCAACCTATCTGTACAACATGCTAGGTAAAAACCTATTATTTTTACCATAGATTACGGATAATTAATTAAAAAGCATGTGTTACCATTTTGGGAACGTTGGCGGGTAAATGGTTAAAGTATGATTATGATCTTTTTCAATTTAGTCAATTTATTGTATCAATTAAGTTGATTGTGGCGACAAGAATTAAAGCGGTAAAAATAGTAACTAATGTCTGAGTTAACTAACTCCGAACTTCAGTCCGGCTATTCTGTGAATATCTTTAATACTAAAATATGTAATACGGAGTTAGTTTGTTACTTAAATCGGAATTTAATATCATATTGTAGTATAGAAGAACAATTTGATAGTTAGAGGTTAGAAGTTTTCATCAAATAGTGTCATTTTATTTTTATTTTTGTATGTATTTTTTACAGTGTTTTACTAATTTTTGTAAATGGTTAAAAATAGTTTTTATATACTCCATTTTCCTTTAAAATTTGTTTCTTTAAATTCGACTATGGTTACAGAATACATTATACGATACAAATATTTTGGAGAAATATGAGTAACCTTAATGCTAGCTTGTTTCATATGCAATTATACCCAAAACAAAACAAAAAATAATTACTTTTAAAACAGGAAAATTTTAATTTAATGTATTCATAATTTTATATTGTTATTTTATTGTACACATTCTATGAAATTTACTGTAATTTTCATAAAGGTTCCTGAATATTACACATTAAAAGTTATATTTGAATAATATATACCATGGACTTATGGATACCGTTCTATTTAATACCAAACATAATATTCCTTCGCAATATTTAATACACATAAAATTCCCAATTTTGCTTTAATGTCTTTGAAATATTTAAATTTTTTCTAAGAGATCACACTTGAGTTTATTCTAAACAAAAATAAGTACACTCCGCAAAACATTCCTGGTATTGGTCAAATATTTTTATGACGCAGAACAGTAATTAATTGTAAAATAATTCGGATTTAGCGTTATGGGATTTAGCGACAAAGTCTCCTGTAACGTCTAGATGTGTGACAAGGGCATATGTAGCGTCGTACGTTTATAGGATCGCTGCACCCTGAGTTTTTGTACCTACGTATGTCTAATGTATGTTTATTTATTTTTCTACAAATCAATGGTCATCTTTTATTTTTTTTATGAAATTTTATCTTTATCTATTTTTATAATATATATTGTAACGTTTATTTATTTAGGTTAATTGTAAAAATAATTGAAATACGAATATTTATATAACTAGGTTTAATAAACGAATAATAAATTATAAAAAAGTAATAAAAGTAAGTAACAATACAAAATAACAAAGTAGTGTTAAACTAATTTAGAAGTAATTATTATTAATAAAGATTTAAGCACTACGAACATTTATTTAAACACTTAAAACTACGCAATATTTATTTCCACAATATATTTATATCATCAACGATTTATGTATATCACCAATTATTCATTTATATCATCAACTATTTATTTATTTCTACTTCACATGTCGCTGACATGTACTGACCCACACTGACTTTCTTCAGTGACTCTCTGTACACTCTGACCGATACTAACTCTTGAGCCACCCGATGCGACCATTTAATACTTTCGGACAGCTAATCGTTAACAATCCAGAACCTTCTGGACTCTATAATATACCCGAACAATAGCGGCGTCACTCCTATCCCACTTGACCTGTAACGCGACTACAATATGTACGTATTACCGACTAGGGATGTTCGATTACAGTTTTTAATTTTTATTAATCGATTATTTATTATAAAAATTAATGAATTATTTTGATTAATCAATTGTATTGATTAATCAATAACCGATTAATAACCTCATAGATTAAGCAAACTGACAGCTGTCACAATTGTAATGTTGTTTTGAGCCTATTTCTCATTAGTTTAGTAAAAAAAATAACCAATTATCATTGATATTGATATATTTATCATTTCAGATTACATAGCGTGGAAAGTGTCGAAGTAATTTAAAAATCAAAGATCGGAAGTGTTAGGTTGATGGTTGACACAGAAGATTAGTAAAATGGATAATACTGTTAGGGCCACTATTTTTTATCTCTGGTTAAAATCCCGGTTGGCTTAAACGTCGTTTAATAAAAAATATCGCGTTGAAACCGTAAATAACTTATTTTTCCTACGACCGTTAAGATATTTGCTTGTTGTATGTTTGTTATTGCTGCGGATACATATAGTATATTATAAACACATTTTCATTTCCCACGGTAACCATAGACAACGTTAAGGTATAAATTCATTTCTCACAGTTCTGTCAAAAATTATTCATATCTCACAGTTCTGTCAAAAATAAATTGTTCCAAATTTAATTTTAGAAAATAATATCGTGGTCGTAGAAAAAGTATAGTGTACAACTCGCATGGAATGTTCATTTCATACTCGTATGATTTGCAGCATTCGCCTTCGGCTCATGCTACAAACTGTTATATTCGTATGAAATGTGTATCATTCCATGCTTGTTGTACAATATACTATTTTTAACAACTTACGTCAGTTTTTCGATGCGATATTTTTCTATTAACCGACGTTTAAATTTAACTGGTACATAAACTAGACAGTATTGACTCTCTAACTCATTTAATGTTAAAAGTGCATTGCAAATGTGCATGTACAGGAAATTCCAGTATTTTAATAATTATCATTTACTTGAAGTGAAAATTTATTGAATGATAATTACACATACCAGATGTACCCAGCATAAGTTTCTGAAGATCAACTTTACTACGAAAGGAGAATAAGAATATTCTAAAAAATTTGCCTAAAAGGAAGTTAGATTTTAGCGCAAGCTGACCATTCGTCCCGTATTATGCGGGACAGTCCCGCATTTTGGTTCATTGTCCCGCAACAATACATGTCCTGCAAAACGTCCCGAATATTTTAATTTACCCTTTTTTTCTTTAAATTTACTAATTTTCAACTTCGTTACATAAATGGTTTCCGAGTTTCCGCAACAAAATATTACGAATTGATGCATCATATCACCGAGGTACAATTTCGGAACTCGCGACAGTACGTGTTTGTTTTGAACTTAGTCTTAAAGACTATTGCATTTAATAAATTGTTTATAATTAAAATTGTTATATTAAAAGCCATGATTATTGCAAGGTGTGATATTGTAAAGGCCTGTGAAGATATAATAAATGAAAGCAATACTATTTTTTTAAATACATCTATAATAATACAATAATAAAAATATAAATAATGTAATAAATATTAACACTTTCTATTGAGTCGAATATAAATCACTAAAATTGATAAATTTTTTTAAAAAAACTTTTAACTCCCTTAACAAACCCTCTCTCAAAGGATTTTTGCGTCCTACATTACTGTGTCGGGAAAATGGTCCGAGCAAGAAGTAAGTTCTGCGTCATTTGTTAAATAGAAGTGCTGTTGTTTTGTAATCTTTATTTGAGATAGAAAATGTACCAATTTGTTGATAGTTTTCATTTTAAAAGAAAAACAGTGAATTTCTTCTGACCTGTTTTTGCGTCTGCGCACGTGGTGAGTATATAATTTTTATTATTTAATTTATTTTTACTACAGTCGTAACTATTTCATTTTATGCTAATAACTATTGCAGGCATAAATCAATGAAGTATTTATACACAAAATTGTTTATACCCATACTTGTTTTGTCAATGTTTTCACAAAATATTATCTTAAATAATATTAAGATATTAATATGTTCATTTAAATTTTAAAAAAAATGTTTAAAAATATGTAATTACTTCAGTATTTATTTCTGTAATTGGTATCAGCAGCAGTCGTTCAAAAGAAATAGTCGTATTATTTAAAACGGCTTAATAATGTTGTTTTCCAATGTGTATTATTCTCCTAATTTATTTTTGTTACACCCTATGGACATTTCTGATCCCGATAACCTCCATGAATCTAATAGCTTCATTATCGTTTAATTTCATTGCAACAAAGAATAAAACATTTCATGCTGTCAGTGTTACCTATTTAGGCTTAATCTACCTCCTGTTGCAGTGGTTCTCATACTTTTTGATGCGAAGGTACTCCAATTCTATTACATAACATTTCCGGCATCCCCGTCATGTGCATTATATTTTAAAGACATTTTGTTCATCTTAGGAAAACATAAAGGGTATTTAAAAAGTAGTATGATTCGTAGCAACATAAATTCATCATTTTTTCAATTAAATAAATAGGTACCTTAAACAATACAAAGTTAAATAACTAACACAAATCAAATTTAAAAATATTTCTCATATTTCGTTATAGATACTAATGACTTTATTCATATTTCGTTTGGAGCAGTTTAAGGGTACGAATCCAAGTGCTAGTACTCGTAACATCCGTCGTACCCTATCTGTAGGCGCCACCAGTACTTTTTCTCATTCGTGGCGAGCGATACAGAATCAGTTTGAATCAGTTACCAAAATTTACTTCTGTCTATCCCCACCTATTACGGTCTTAAAAGTGAGGGAATGAAGGCGGGCGTAGAACCCTCGAAACATTTCTTTTCTATATGTATAAGCGTAGCAAGTTGAATGGGGGTTTCCAAGTTTTTTTGATTTTTTTGTATGATAAACTTTAAAACAAAATATTGGACCCATATTTTTTTATTTTTCCAAAAAGTTGATAGTATGCGAGAAAAAAATTAATAAAGTTTACGGACAATGGATGTGACGTCATTCCCCTGACTAGAAAAAGATAGTCCATGTGCGCTATGAGATAGAACTATAAGTAGCTAAAAAACTGAAGTGAAGTTAGGCTACGAGTACCGCTTAAATTCAAACATTGAATATAAACATAACCTGCTTTCGTGATTCATGCTTTCGATAGATGCATTTACCAGTTACCACGTGTGTGTGTTCTCATATATTTTGAAATCCAGGCAGGATATAAATATCAGGTACTGAATTTATAATAATATTTAATGAAAAAATCTGGTGTGTCCAACACAAAACCTCCCGCCACTGTAGTAATATATTCTATATAAGTTTTTCAATATATTTAATTTGTAGTTTTAAAATTAGTTTGTTATTGCAGTTCAGAATATTTTTAATTTATTTCATACCTAAAATTTCCTTCATAAATTTTGTATGACCAATATGACAGTTATTTTTGACGTTACTAAAACCGGAACTGAACTTACTTTGATTCACGCATGCAAATACATTCATAATATATTTCTTCCATCTTTTTAAATTTTACAATAAAATTACTTCATTTTTTACTTATTTTATCTTTTACACTTACTTACATCAAATTTGACATCATATGTCATATTTTGTGAACATATGAATAACTCATGTTTTATCGAAATTCGTCAGCCTAAACGATATGTAAAATTATTATAATTTATATATTTTTTTTATATCTAGCTAGAAGTCATATATAAACGTAATTATGCAGATCGGTAGAAAATTAAAAAATCTTTGAATTAATAATAACGAAATTTGCGAAAATATGGTATTTAGAGGTATTTTTTAGGAAAAACGGTTTAAAGCTTCAAGTAAAGTACTACTTCCGGTTAACCAATTGTAGTCAAAATCTAATCAGTTCATCATATTAGAATAGAACTCTTAAATACCAAATATTATATTTTTTACATGTATCGTATTGGAGTTATCGTGGACGAAAGACGTCACAAGGTCATTTAAATAAAATTTTAATTTCAATTTTTAAATAAAGTATTCAACAATTACATATTATTTTAGTTTTATTACAATATACTCACGACCAAAATTGATATGCAGAATATATATTTTAAAAAGGCGTTGTATTGGAAACCCCCATTGTGATAAAAAAAAATGTTTCAAAGACTCCCAAATATACAAAATGGAATATCACAAACTATAATAGATAAATAAAAATTCTGTAGATATGTAGGTACCAGGAAATAATATTTGAATGCAATTCGGTAATTTTCATTATCAATTTATTTCTATTTTCCACATACCAGACTTATGATAATAATAAACACATACTTATATACTCATTATTTAGGATTCCGTCATCCAGTAAAAATAATGTGGCAGACGCTTTTGCAACCCGCGTTCAAATTTAATTATGACACTCAGGAAGTGGGATGCTTATGATACTTATGTAAAAATTTTGCTATCATTACTAAAATCTGCGACAATGCATATTGACACACCTAGAATTATTAACAAGCCATGTTGCACTGTTTTCAAAAAAATACTGTAATTCGAATTCTTAATATCTGATATAATATAATAGTAAAATCGTACCTACGAGTATATATTTGCAACCTGTAGGAACGATGTAATGATGTAAACGCGCGTCCAGCAATAATAGGACTCCGGAAATGTACTTTATTACATATTATATATTTTGTTCGATCGGACGAAAATGGTACTGTTATTTTTAGTTGCATAGCAATTTTATTTTAGCATATTACTTGAATTTATAACTTTTCAGCCAGTAAGCAAACACGGAAGGTGCATGTTTTCGTTCGATTACATAAATATAACATATTGTTTCTCAAATTATAAATCTAATAAAAAAATAAACTTACTTACGAATTATTGCATGTGGTTAATATCGAATTTTGGAAGTGTGATAAAAAGAAGAAAGTATATACAGGATGGCCCAGTAAAAATTATCAGCGCTGTTTTTGTTATTTGTTTAAGCCTACTTCTACTTGATTGCAGTTTTGCACACCTGATAAAATTTGTTTTAAACGATATTTCTCTGGAACTAATGATCGGATTTGAAAAATAAAAAAACTGTTGAAAAGAGAATTGAAAGGCCTTTCGAACTGTGTCATGTTTGACACCCTTTTCCATTTAAAATTTTTGAGGTGCAGTCCACATCCATTTTAGGGTTGAAGTTATGCCATTGGTAGTAATCCATTTAGGTGTCCCCCTTTATATTAAAATTGACGTGTTCGAGCGTTTTTTGCAAAATTAATGTTAAGTAGCCAAAAATTGCGCTGATAATTTTCACTGGGCCACCCTGTGTATCATCCGTTAGTTAAAAAAATTCTTTACGGTGAAAATATTAATAATGCAGCTATTCAGTTTGGAAAAACTAAAGAATCTGTAGCTAGACGGAAATTCGAAATAGAATTTGGATTACAGGTTGCAGACAGTGGTTTATTTGTAGATAAAGATCATGGGTATTTAGCTGCAACTCCAGATGGTTGGTTGGTTGAGTATTGCTACATCACTCATAGTTGAAAAGGAATGTCATTAGTACTATATTATATATACACCTATATATACCTATATATATATATATATATATATATATATATATATATATATATATAATATTTTTTAGGATTAATTGGCGACACGGATATAATTGAAATAAAATGCTTATATAGTTTAGCAAACACGACGACGACAATTAAAGAAGCTATAGTTGAGAAGAGAAATTGTTGCCTGCAAATTTAAAATGATGTAGTATCTTTAAAAAGAAATCATGATTACTATTACCAAGTAATTATAAAAGTATTATTTTTTCTATTTTATTACTTGAAATTGACATTTTTTTTTATAGATTCAAGGGCAAATACACATATCTAATAAATTATTGTGTTATTTTGTTGTGTATAGGAATGACTACACAGATTTATATGTAGAACAAATAAAAAGGGACGATGTTTTCTGGGAACATAATATGTTACCTAAATTAACATTCTTTTATAAAGAATGTTTATTGAAAGAAATAATTTGTAGAAGAATACCACGTGGTCTTTCTTGTATTGAACCAAATCAATAAAAATGTTCATAAAATATCTATTGCTTCTCATGTAATTGTAGCATATTTTTCCCTTATTACTAAAATACTATTAATAGAAACATAGATACTTTCATAAATTTCATTTGGATTTCTCAGTTTGTTTAGGCTTATACTGATTTATTTCGTAGAAAGAAACAATTTCTATTGTAAGTAGGGAGTTGAAATTTATAGGCTACTAACCAATCACAACTCATATAAATATCAGCGATACTATGACTACCACCACCATATTCGTGGAAGATAGTTTTGAGTAGATATTAATATAAGAGCCTCTAGCGGACAAACGCTGAAACTTTTAACATTGTAGTATATGGAAGGAACAAATTACGCAGTTTTCTCAAGAAGCTTGGCAAAACTGATAATTTTTCTTGTTGAATATTGCAATAAAAGTTATTTTCTATGTCTTGAGATAGAAATGAATACTTTTATTAATTTTCTTCGTAATGAAATATGATATCTAAAATCAGAAAAAAAGGCATGCACAATATGAATTAATTATGACAAAGTGGTAAATAATTTCAACTGCAAATTGTATTCATGACATAGTTTAACCATCAAAGATTGTGCATACAAAATTTCGTGGAATTTAATTCAACCATTTTTGAGAAAACTGCGTAGAAAATTAGGTCAATTTTGGACTAAAATCATACACTAAAAGCAGTAAGGCTGCGCGCCCTTAAGCGCAATTTATCAGAGTTTTTGCGTCGAGTCATAATTGTTGATGAAACCTGGATCCACCACTAGACTGTTTTATCGGCTGGAAAGGTGATGGCTACTGTTTATTGGGTTGAACATGTAATAATTTTCATCGACTATTTTCAAAAAGGGTAATGTATCAACGGCGTTCATAATGCTTATATACTGGAACGTTCGAGCGTGGAAATCGAGAAAAAAAACCGCATTTAGCGAGGAAAAAAATCAGCTTCATCAAGACTAATTCACACGTGTGTAGTTGCAATGTCAAAAATTCATAATTAAATTTCGAATTGCTGCCACATCCACCAAATTCTCCAGATTTGTTCCCCTGCGACTACCATCTATTTCCAAACCTGAAAATATGGTTTGGTGGACAATGCGATACACAATAGTGAGCCGATTGATGTTATAAATAACTTTTGGATTAGACAAATCGTTTTACAAAAATAATTTGATGGCCTTAGAACACCATTATCTGGTTGTAGAAAGGCTAATTAAAAAATCAACTGATTAATTTAACGTTATTACCATGGCCACGTTGTTGGCCGAGCTAAGTGTATCAAGTTGAAGAGTGACTGTGATGTTGAAAAATAAAATTTAAAAAACTTGATTTTCTGCTGTTTTGTTTCTCGTTTAATTTACTTATCAAACAACCCTCAAATTATCATACCTATCGCAATCCTTTCAGTTTCCGCAACAAAATCATCTGATTAAAAAATCAGACAATAACCTCTTAATTAAAGCAGTTACACATTAATCCCGTGAAATCTTTTAACCAGTAATAATAAACATGAATATTTTATGAATAAAGAGCGGGTCCAATTGCATGTGTGTTTTTATTAGGCATTTCAGCAAGCTCTTTTCATATATTCACGTTTCATCAAAATTTATTCATTTGTTTTGCTTTTTCTCAAATCAATACTCTTTTGTTTTCTTCTTTTTTATAATATTTTTTTGCTCACTAAAATAAAATTTCGTGAAATAGGAGCGTAAATCGGGAATTTGTGAAACATTTGCGGGATTATTTCAGTAAATATGATCGTTCGCAGTTGCGCAGAAGCAGAAGGAATAAACTGTCCTAAAATAATTTATTAGTAGATGTTTAATTTTTTTAAACAAATTTCCTTCAATATTTAATTTTTATACATTTCACGAAATTTATTAATATAATATTGCACATAAAAACGGAAATAAGAAAAAATAAATAAGCACCTGGCATTAGTTTTTCTTGCATATTTTCATGTTAATGTATATATTTACAGTATTTTTTTGTATATATCGTGCATATTTTGATGATATTTATGGCATATTGCATACATATTTTGAAAGTTCTTTACTGCATATAATTATTCTATCATATAACTCATTTCTTATAGTAATCGACGTAACTTAATTTTAACTATCGACTATGTTTTAGGAAGCATTGCTAAATTGCTCAATATATAACAAGTATCGCTAAGACAATAGTTAAATTTTAAATTTTACCGACGTCGATAACAAATAAGAGTGGCGGTAGTAACAATTTAGAAAAAAATATGTTTAACAACACTGTAAATTTGTACATCTACGATTATTTTGATGTTTCTGTTGTGAAATCTATTATCAAAAGCAGGATGACTTTATTTTAACTCGTTTTGTTCTGCCATCTGTCGGTTGCTTCCAAGAAGCTTAATAAAAATAATAATTTAGTTGCCATTTAATTTTTACACAATACATTTGATTTTTTATAATAAGTTGAGTGCGATTAACAAAATTGACAACTGTCAGCAAATAATCTATTTTGCAAAAAATTATCCATTTGGAAGGGAAGTTCAAATATGAGAAACGAATAGAAGTTAAAGTGATGAAACATCTCGCTAAAAGTTTTGTTTGTCTTATAAATATTTGTTACCGAACAGTTAGATATTTCTAGATGAATAATATGAAAGATAAAGACCAAAAATTTGTAAAATTGTGAACACGATGTTCATTTTAAATGAGCCACTATCTCGAGAACTATAAGAGCTACGATGTCGAGTAAATTAGAAACAATTTATTTTACAAGACTATTAAAATGAGACCAACAATTTTTTTTAAACCAGTGGTTCTCAAGATATGTTGCCCAACTTATTTTAAATGGAACAGCCTATATGGTATATTTGAAGTTAATTTTTAATTAAAAAACAAAATCCTTATGTTGGTATTAGTTTTGTATACTTTTACTTGAAATTGAAAATAGCAGTTGCCAGGAATAATTAGAAAACAAAAGTCAAATTCTGAGTTCAAATAACTAAATTTTTAATTTAAAGATAGAATTGGCGTGATAAGATGTGATGTTCTTTTTTTAATTATTCACGGCAACTGCTATTTTCAAGTAAAAGTATACAAAATTAATGCCAACATATTTTATTGTTTAAATAAAAATTAACTTTAAACCAGTGAGTATAAAGCTTTAATTACTTTATACTCACTGCTTTAAACATATCATTGTATTTCTAATTTTATGTAGATTCCAAATATGTACAAATATATATTCAATTAAAATTTTATTTTAATAGTCTTATAAAGTAGAAATTTTGCCAACTTAACCGACCTCGTAGCTCTTATAGTTCTCGAGATAGCAATGGTGCCCCATTTCAAAATGAACACCGTGTATATACGCATGAAACGTAATGTTAACTTTTATTTAAAAAATTGAAATTTACTGCCATTATGCAATATTAGATTAAAAATTAAGAAGAAAGAAGAATATTTGTTAAATTTTTATTTGTCATTAAAAAAATATCTTTAATATTTTAGAGACAATTCGTAGTTTGTCTTTAAATACATATTAACAAATTAGCGAATACTGTAACCCATAATCGCTTAAATGATTCAATGGTAAGATTTTAATATCAACGTTTTTAAAAACATTTGACTAGGTCGATTAATATAAGCGATGTATTACATGAGGAAGTCGATAAACCGGTCTTTATTTATGACGCATAAATAGGTAATTCTGATTAAGTTTTCCTACGTCCATGTAGCTTTCTATTACAGAACATAAATGGTTTACGACACTTAGTTCATGTATAAGTATATTGAATATCCCCATTAGTTTTACATGCTGTAAAACGTGGCATTTTGTACTGGAGACCACGGACTAAATAATGTTGCAAACTTAGACTTAAACTATATTGATCTTAGGTCTATTCTATGAAATCTTGAAAAGAGCAATGTAATATGGTGTTGGATAGAATAAGTTAGCACCGTGTGCACTATATACACTATTCACTAGGTCATTATCTCAAAAAACATAAAAGTGCATCAATGAACTGTCCGTACTGTAGCACTTGTGATAGATGGCATATCAGGAATATATTTAAGAAATAAATAGTTGGAGTCATTTTACTGTCTAAGGTTTATGATAAATTAATAAACAGATGGTTGGTTAAACCTCTGGCATTGTTTTAAGCAATATAAATCATCTATTAATTTTGCAGATATACTATTGATGAGAATTTAGTTCTCGAAATACTTATATTGTATATATTATGATACATAAAAAATGTAACAATTACATTTTTTATAAATATAGTAGAACCTCCATGTAACGAACTAATACGGGTAAGGGGGTATCTGTTAAAGCCAAAAATTATCTGTTATTACATAACAATAATTTCCCTAAAGCATTTAAAACTATCACAAACTAGTAAAGCACAAGTGCTAATAATAACCTCTTTAATTGCAAACGTCAGTGTGAGGTTTTCAATGGGTACCACTTGAAATTAAATTATAACATTAACACGATGTCTTTATAGTATTTCATATTATTAGCAAGGTAAAACAGTTTTTACTGCTGATAGGAATATTGACTCAGCTGGCCGCATGACAAAAGCACACCGTTCAGATTTTTAAACATTTTATAAGCGTACCAAAAAAACATAGTAAAAGCATACCAGTAAAATTTAGGAATTTAGTGTATATGTGTATGTGTGTAGCTGATTAGATCAAAAAATTAGTGAATTCGTTCTGCTCGAGGATAGTACTTTTTAAATAGATACTTGCAGAATTATGCCTCTAATCTCACATAACATAACCTGATTTAACCTAACCTAATCTAAACTGACTTAACCTAACTTACCCTCATCAAACCTAAACAAACCTAACTTACCTAATATAAGCTGACATAATCTAACTTCCTAACCTCACCAAACCTAAAGTAATCTAAACTAACCTAACATAACCTAACCTAACAAAATCTAAAGTTATCTAAACTAACTTAACCTAACCTGACCCAACCTTATTTTATTCCATCATTGAATAAATAGATATATCAAATTTATTAATATAGGAACATTTTAATTATGCAGACACTGGTGCTCTTATATAAGATACTTTGGTGCGCTTTTCCAATGTTCATTTGATGCGCTTTTGTAACAAAAAAATACGATTTGGTGCGTTTTTGTCATACGCCGGACTGCGCCGTTTATGCCGGACTGTCACCTCCTTGACGCAATGAAAAGTGTTACGTTGCATATATTGTGTAATAGCTTATTTTATACACTTGCAAATGAAATTAAAATTATAATAAAAAATATTTGTTATTCACTTGAAAATTAATCTTTACAAGCTATAAACCGTAACGTAATTTTACAAATCAGTAGTTGTATTGTTTACAATAATGTTATTGTTATTGTCATACAAATTTTTGACACAACATTGGTAACTGATACGATTTAGTTATAATTGTAATTTTATTTATAAGTGAATAAGTATAACTATGGCACTGTATGCGCAAGGTAAAACTTTAACTGCTTCGAGGAGATGGGCGAGCAGAAAAATGTGTTTTTTTCTACAACCATTTAGGTATTTGCTTGTTGTATGTTTGTTAGAGCTACGGGTACATAGTATATTGTAAATATATTTTTATATCCCACGGTAAACGTAGACAATGTTTGGATACAAGTTCATATTTCACAGTTCTGTCAAAAATGGTATTGTTTAATTTTTGTTTTGTAGCTATTTGCTAGGAAATAGTGAAATGAAGAATTCTTTATTATTAAATATAAATGAATTACGGAATAATATCTAGGTCATAGAAAAAGTATAGTGTGCATCTCATTTGGAATGTCCATGCAGCATGAACCGAAGGCGAATGCTACAAACTGTAATATTCTTATAAAATGAGTACCATGCCATGCTTGTTGCACAATATGCTATTACCTTATTAATAATGCATTTTAATAGAAATTTAAATCGAGGTTCGTTATATCGAGGTTATACTGTGTTATTAACTTTTATAGTGTGATCCATTTGTTCTATAGAGTTGGATAAACATCTAAGTAAGAACGAGGCATAATACCTAATTCGGAAAAGTTTTGTTCTTGAGCAGAATCCGTCGAGGCAACGGGCAGATTCCAACGTAAAACATAAAGTACCATTTTGTAACGTCTCCTGTTGGATGGCGTTCGGTATGACTCCGTCCAAGGCGTACCAGAAGTTGGTACACCAAAGAAAATTCGGTTCAATGTGGATGTTATTTTTTGTTTTCCATTACAGTTTATACATAAGGACGCGACTAGAACATTGCCTCGTTTTAAAAACAAAATCATCCTGAATGTATCATTCGGTCTCGCCTTAGCCCAGCCTCATTTGAGTTCGTGCTCATTTGTGCATCCATCTAAAGGTTTTCTTTTCTGCGTGAAATTAAGTTATCACCACTCCAGATTGCAACACCTTAAAATGTAGTTTGAAAATTTGTGCAATAGTTCTAATTTTTTCCATCGTACAATCTTCAAAAATGGCATTGCATTTATCGAACAGTTTAGTGTGAAACGTTATCATTACATTATGTAGAGCCTAGACCATTTCATCGAACAAATCTTTAAGCTGAATTCAGATTTTACATAACATAACATAAGATAGCTAACTTAACTTAATATAACAAAACGTGAAGGATTCATAGTTTTCATAACAGAATCCGTAACGCCGTAGAATAGCTCACTTCACTTTGATGTTCTTCTTCCTATATTCAGTTAAATTTTGACACTTCATAATGTAAAAAAAAACAATTACAAAGGCGATATTATTCCAATAGCAATATTAATAATATATTCGCTATTAGTTATCAAGTTGAGAAGCAAGAATAAAAAACCCAAGAGTCAACTGGATTTTATACATATTATTTTATTAAAATGCCATCACATACAAGAATGAAAGTGACAGTTAATGTGACAGATTATTAAAAGTTATAAAACCACATATTCAATACATAACCAATTACATAGCGAAAGCGTAAAAAAATGAAATTTGGCCATTTCCTGACGTTATGTTATGTTATGTTCTTACATAAACCATGAAACCCTATACCGGTTTACATACATTTATATTTTTATGTTATGCTATGTTATGTTATGTAAACTCTGAATCCATCTATAATGTCTTAGCAAGACATTGTTTTGCGACAATTAACTTTTGAATACTCGTATACATAGTGCTTTCAATATAATTATTTTGGCAATAAGAAGCCATACAGAGTTTGCATGAGATATTTCCACGAAATACCTCCTAGAGACCGCTTACGGTGTAGTGCGTTGCTCTAACTAATTTTACAAGTTCAGGAGCTTAGAGATCATGATGGTATTCCATCGAAGTCAAAGCAGGTCAAGAGCGTGTTGCTTCACTTTGAGAATGAACGTAAAATTGTGGACTACGCTGGCGGTGAAATAATGTCTGTGTTCCTGTTCAAAGTGTTCGCTTGTAGCTTAAGAACTTAATTTGAATCCAACGTGAAAGCAGTCTACAAGCCATGCTATGGAATTTGTCGGCTGCCCAACAAATAACTACTCCATTATTTGGTGTTTTTTTATTATTTAGTAATGCGGTGTTCTTAAAATTGAATTATTTTGAGTCTGTAGTGAATTTCATTTGAAGAAAAGTAGATTTCTGAATTTATCTACATACTTAATGATAATAATATTTAATGGTTCATATTGTAGTAACAGTAACTACGTTATTTTTTTTTAATGAATGTAATTTTGAAATGTTATCTTTCAAAATAAAGTTTTTATAATTACATGAATGATTAAAAGGTGTTAGATGAAATGTTGTATGGCATACGTATGTTAATTACTTAAGTCACTTGAGAGAAAAATACCTCACTCGGCTTAAAGGCCTGTAACAAACTTGTAGACACCTTTGTAAATAATTATATTTTGTTAATTTGTATTTTTGTGAAGTGAGAGAGTTGGCGGAGTTTTGTTGACAGATAAGAAACAAGAGAGAGTCCGGAAATGTTGATAGTAACACCCGACATGAAAAAGTGTGCTGGTATTTAAACCAGATTGGAGAGTCAATGGTTAATCGTGAAGCTAGTGGTGTGAACTAGGCTCAAATCCAGAGCCACACCGTCCCGATCCTGTCTTCACAACATCCTGCGAGATCCAACTCGTTCCGTTCCTGTTTCCGTCATATCCTGCGAGATCCAGCTTTCTGTCACGATTTAGAGCTAAGTTTAATTTATTTAATATAATTATTGTTTATGAATGCAACAGTGTACAAAGAACTCTTATTATTTGTATTTCCTTTAATTAATAAATCTGTTAATCTTGTTCCTTTATTTTTGTATTTATATTTAAATCTTACCACTACGGTGAGATTATTACAGGCCTCGTAAACTAAACATATCTCACGTGACTTATTTGTAATATAACACATTTGTACCATAAATAAATTTAATTATTATTTTTTAATTTACACATTTTTGACTATGTTGCATTACAACCTGGATCCCTAGGTATACAAAGTATCATTGTCCTGAAAATGCTTCTTTTCATCGTTATAAACAGGTACGAAAGGTGGCATTTTCAATGTAGATAATTTAAAATAATTATTAAAAAAAAACGAGATAATTTACACTGCCTACTCTTCTGTTGTATGCTGGTTGGCATAAAAATCTGTTTTATTTTTTAAAAATCAGGTTACTTTGATTTAAATCAATTTTTTTTAAGATGTAGTATATTTTGAAAAAGAGGTCACAAAAAAAGGTAAAAAAACGTATTGTAAAGAATAAGTAAAAATTTAAAGAAACAATAACAAAATTACAGTAAAATCTGTTTATAATGATATCGTTTAAGCAAGAATCTGGTTTATAACGTCGGAATTGTAACCATTTATTTCAAATACGCTTACGTTATATTTCCTTCTTCGGTTAGCGATTTCCAGCTATAGGGATGATTTTTTTTTTTCTTTTAGAAATTAAACAAAAAATTACACAATGTTGCAAAAAATTTCTGCGTATAAGCTTCTAATTTTTGTAAAGCAAGTAACTAGCACTTGATTTAACATGTAAAACCCTATTAATAACCTGCTAGTTTCATCATTTAATCATACTACCTAGTACCTACCAATGTGACTTAAATCTGATTTAAATCAAAGCAACCCTGGTTCTTTTTTAAAATGGATAGTTAGTTAGGGGATGGATTGAAATATGTTCTCAATTTACTAAGTTTCATTCACACACATAAATATGTATTTATTTATTTAAATTATTAAAAACAAAAAAAGTACTCCTTATTATAAATGTTTACATAACAGAACAAAAGAACGTGTATTATGTTAGACTGGGTGTTGGTACTCACATGATGTCCCCCAGCTTGATGCGCGTCTGTATGAGCGCGCAGGACTTGTGGTCGGAGGTGGTGACTGCGCGGCGCCGACGCGCGTGGCGCGCGCCCGGCGGAGGCTCTGGCGCGGCATCGGCGCGCACCAGGGGCGAGCTGCCGCGCCGCCGCCCTGACACGTGCCGTCCCGCCACGCCGCCCAGCATCCTGAAACATTGCATCATAGTTAGATTATATACTTGGGGGTTCTGAAATCTATCTACAACTGAAAATGTCATATAAAAATTTTAAAAAATATTTTTTAATATAAAGAAATAATGTGAACATATAGCTGTGTGATGAGGGAAATTTGTGGTCGATGGTCGGTTCTAATTTTTGATGGATCAGAAAAAATCTTGACAGATCTGATCGATCCTAATTTTTGATCGTTCCGAAGAAAACGATCTTGTTTGATCGATTTGAATGATATAACCGATCCTGACTGATCTGATCAATCTCAGCTACAGATCGATCATCATAAATAAAACTACGTTCGAACTACTTCAATATCTACAGGTAACTAAAAAAAATATGAAATGGGAGTAGAAAGCGTTCTGCCGATGCCCAAATTCAGATTAGGCACACTAAGCAGTGTGCCGTATTCGGCTTAATTACAATCAATTAGCTTAATTACGATCAATCAGATTGATCTGATGAATCAGGATCAATGTGGTCGATTAAACAATCAAGTTAATTCATGGATCAAATAATCAGAAAGATCAAACTGTAATAGTTATTTATGTTATTAAGGGCATAATCAATAGGTTAGAGTATGCGGGAATGTTTAAAGCTCGATGCAGAGCGTAGAGCTTTAAATTTCCTAAAAACTGTCTAAAAGTACCTATGTAGCTACTTATAGAAGAAATTCATTTTAATATTAAAAATTTTCGTTATTTTGCGATCGGAAAATCAGCGAAATTTAAATTCTGCATTTTAATCTAACTTAGCCCAACCGCGCAGTAGACGAGTCTCAACAGGTAGGTATGATGGATAACTTATAACGTTTCAACAGGAATATATGTTCTTGAAATGATTTGTTCGCTGCACATGCATGATGATATCCCAAACAAGCAAGGTAGGGAACACGATACGGTTTACCGAAAGGTAAGACTTTCGGGCAATTAACCCGGAGGGCTAGCCATATCGTTAGTAGTTGGATCAGCCGGAAGGCAAAATCTGAACTCTCAGCCTTCCGAAAAGTATGTATGAGTATGTGCAGAACTAGAGTACAGGTCGACAGTATTTTCAAAATTTCAAATGAAATACTTCTAATAAAGAGGTAGATTGAGTGTGCTGCATTTTTTTTATGAAAAGTTCTATAATAGTTAGAAGATACAGGATTTATAGATAGTCCCTATCACTGTCTAATATTGGTGATAAAATACATTCTAATATCATATATGAACGTCTGAAATCTATCTCATGTAAAATAGACCATTATCAAGCCGGTTTTACTATAAATAAGTACTGTAGATCAGATATACAGGTCAATTTATTAATAAGAAATCAAATGTTTGCTACAAAAATTAAAAACCAAGTAAATTAATATTTTTATTAAATTTCTGTCTAAAAAAATCCCCTTTTCAAAAGGCTGATTAGAATAAAAAATGGAGGTATACATATCTAGATATTATAGCAATTCAATAAACAAAAAAACTGCTAATCTTCTTGAGTTATGTGAAAAATTTAAAAAGCTAGATGTTATAGCAGTCCTACATACAAAATTTCAACATTCTACGGCTAATCATTTTTGATATATTTCCGTTAAAATCTGAAAACCGAAATTTTCGCAATTACAATATCTACTTCCTTTACTTCGTATACGAAAGTAAAAATACGCGAAATAGGTATCAATATAAGAGAGATGAAGGAACTAGCGATCAACAGAAAACAATTGAAGGGGTGGATATTAGGAAATGAAACCCCAAATCTAAAACCCTAAAGGTGGTGGTTGACCAATAAAGTTTGTGAATCTACGATTATACGTAAACATGTCACTAAATTAATTTTTTAAATAAAGTTAAAAAAGTTTAATTGAGTCAACTGGAAAATGGGTACACATTTTGTAACGTGAAGGCAGTAGGCCATCTGAAGTAAACTTTTGAAATTGGCTAATCAGATCGGAAATTCTATAAATTTAAATCGTATCACTATATTTGTAATTCTGTTTCTTTTGAATATATTTTCTTATTAAGTTTTTAATTTTTTTTTTATTCATCCCGACTTTTTAATATTTCTTAAATTTAGTTTGATAAAAACAACCTGACAGCAGCATAAAAATTGTACATTTTCGGCAATATGATTTATAATTATTCATAAGAAGTTTGAATCAAATGTACAATAATTAGATAAAATTCGTAATTATTACAATATAATGTGTCCCTGTATTTCCCAAGTGGAGCATAGGGCAACCGAACTCACTGAGCCGCAATTCTAACTACCGTATTGTCGGTTGTTTCATGCCAGCACTACTTATATTTAAGATGTATAGATGGCAAGTCTATAGCATCCGAGTGTGATACACAAGTAGCTGTGTTTTTTATTTTACGACAAATCACACATTGTCGGTCGCTGGGACTTAAACTGACGATGTCAAGTTCGAATGACGTCACAGCGAGTTAGAGATGTGCGCTAGCTCGCTCAGCCATCCAGCCGACAATTATTACTATACATTGGATGAATACATAGTCAAAAGCATAGTTATGTATTGTGCAGAGATATATTGTAGGAAATAAAAACAAGTATTAGAACACAAAGAGGTGAAATATGCTAAATGTATGTTATTATCACTAACAGAAGAAAAAAATAATAGAATGAAAAACAACCCTGTTCTTAAAGCTATGCTACTATTATTAGAATTTAGATTTCACTACTATAACCTATACCCGTTAAATTTCTATTGCCCTTTATTAGACTTGCTTTCTCGGGGCTCGTAGAAATGATATAAAAACACGGGGACGATTACAGATGGTAGATGATAAATTATATGTTTTTTTTTTTATCTAATTTACAGCCGCGTTTAGACAAAATTACTTCTCAAAATCAACTCCACCCGTCCCCCATTATATTACGTGTATTATTTTCATAAAACAATAATATTTCATATTACTATATAAGATTTTTTTTATTCATACCAGTAAATTATATTTCATGTTATTGGGACTTCTTTTTGGGGTATCGTAATGTAAAAATGTTTGGTAAATACTGGTCTAGGTCTAGAAGAATGCAAACCGAGCTACATAGGAAATTAAAGCAGCGTGAATGATAATAGAAACCAGAAAAAACGCATTTATATTCAAAAAAAAAAAACAAGAAAGCCAGAAATTTTTATTTTATAAGAGTATTGAAGTATATATCAAAATTTACGTATAAAGGGCCGAAGAGAAGTTTTATGCCTGCGGACGAAATTTTTATTCGTCCATAGGCGTAAATTTCTTTCGGTCCCAGTTGTAGGTATATCGTTTTACGCTCTACTGCTATCAAATAGAATGTAATTTTTAATTATAAGATGTCAAAAACATTAAGGAGATACCTGGTGTTTTGTGTAAACAACGTAAGCAAGTTGCAAATAAATATATATGTCAAATGTCAAGCACGGAGTTTCATTCAGAAAATTCTTTACTAAATTTTGCTACAAGCTAATAAAACTCTAGTGGATTTATGTCCTAGTAAATCAAAGGATAGATATGAAAATGACTACAAGGTATTACAAATCTGGATAAATGTTTTGACCCTTCACCATAACATCTTAAAAAAGTCAAGATGTCTGTATCTATTCTATTTGTATATTTATTATCATTTGGTACATAAACTTTTCGTTAAAACCCTTAATTTGTAGGGTCAAAAATACCTTTTTTATATTATTCTTGTCCTAAATTTTAGGTACTACAATTGTTACTGTGAGCGACAAAATTTATAATGTTTTTCGAAATGTGGTCACTGGGCACCAAATAAATCTTATATAAAGCTTGGTATTTATTTATATTGCCAAATACATGTTAAAAATACCAATGTAAATGTAAATGTAAACATTAATACTGGTGAACCGATGATTCTTATGTTTACAAATTATTGATCGGCAAGTGATTTCTAACATTAGGTACTTATTAACTGAGAAATTTTTAAAAAATGACAACATAGCAACAATAAATAATTTAAAACTAACATCTCTTATCAAATGTAAATTTTTAAATATTTATAAATGAATTATGTTATTGCGGTTATTCGGTTTTCCATTATTTGAGATTATCCTAAATCAGTAGAAACACTGACTGCCCTTAATAACTATTATGAATATAAAAATGTTTGAATTCAATGTCATAATTTTTTAACTTGCCCTACAATATTATTGCAATAATATTTGGTATATTTCTATAATTGAAATGAATACTAGTTGTATCAGTTTTCATTTAATATATCGTATTTAGCTCAACACTAACAAATCCTTGTTGAATAGAGGTATAGAACTATTTGCATGAAATCTAGTACTTATTTACAGAATTCTAAACATAGTTTTCATTGAACTAGAGAGTGCAGTGAAACTCAGCCAGGCAAATTGAATATATAAACGTTTATTCAATTTCACTAAAACGTTGGAAATTTACTTATTTCATTAGTGGAACGAGAGCATCTAACTAAATGTCATTGAGTGACTCTCCGGAATAATTGTGATGGATCTGAACACATTTTGGTGTGCTGCGCATTATTGAAAGCCCTGCTATTAATTTCATCATTTAACAGTCATGATACGTGCTCATCTGTTAAATCGTTTCAATTGATTTGATATGAACAATGTTCTTGCGAAGTCTATTGTCACATTGACTCGATGAAATTGGAAATGATATTTGCTAAATACGAGTATGATAAGTTGTATATTCCTGATTGACAATGATGTATTAGTTTTTGTTTAAACAACTAATAGATTCTAACAAGCTAATACTGTTATCTATTTTCATTAAAGCTACATATTGTGCTAATTCAATTTGCACATATACATACATACGTCTATATCTATTTATGCAAACTAATTTTATATCCTTTATGTGTTAGTTTTATCATTTAAATGTTTTACATCAGCGAACATGAAACCGCCTCCCTCCTTAACATTTTTATTAGAAGGAATAGAAAAATTTTCATTATGTAAAAGTTTATTATTTTTAATATATTATTTAATGATAAAGGGAGAAAAATATGAAGTCAGATTTACACGCAATAACTATCAGGTTTTATTTTTTAAATGGGAATCTTTAATTATTTTTAATTATAATTATGAATAAGACAAATAATTTTCTCATTTCTTAGTTTATTTTCGTTTTAATGTATGTACAGGTGTTTCATATCATTGAAATATATCTATTTAATAATATTAAAGGCAACTTTAAGCCCCATATGGAAATTGAAAGTTTTTCGAAAAGTATACAAGCTACAAAAAAATTGAGGATTGCTGTCAATGGAATGGAACAAGAAAATTATGTGAAAAAGTATATTGACCAAATTAGTTTTTTTGCTCGTATCTACTGACATACGCATTTTTTCGGAAAAGCAAATACATGATTAAAATGGCCATCTAAAGCGACAACTTTGCCCCAATTTAACCGACTTCGTATCTCTTACGGATCTCGAGATCCCAATGGTTAGCCTTCTAAAACGGACACTTATATAAAGGTTGTTAATTATTTGTTTTATAGCAAATTTAGCACCATACGGTAAGCAAGGTAAATAAATAATGATCTTTTCGCATCCGATTTAAGTCAATGGAGGGACACGATGTTGACGTCACACGCGAGAAAAAGACAGATGACATAAAAGTTGATATGGAAGATCATAATACAAACAAATCACCGCCATTTGTAAAGTTTTGTTACTTGTGTTTTAACATTTGAATGTAAACAAGTTTCTTTTTTATTTTTCAAGATTGTGATTTGTAGTTTAGTTTATTTTATATTAAAATGAGTTTTGTACCAAAAAATGTATCGGAAGCTGTTTTTACATATACAAATGTTGAGGATAATTCTTCACCTTCTTGCAGCTCTCAGCGTGACAGATTTGTTTGTATCATAACAGTTGAGTTACACGCCAATTTTACAGTTCAAAAAATAACAATAGATGGCAGCACGAAAATATGTCTCGGTATCGCCCTCCATTTTATTTTCTTTATAAACTTTGAAATTTTTTCAGTCCAATGATTTGTCTTTCCCAAATTTTTATATCCCTTTAAGAATATTAGTAACCCTTCATATTAGTGTAACAAGTAGCGAAGGATCATTTTAGCAATTAAAAAAATAAAAAATAATAAGACCATCTCTCATAATAACGTGCAGTTATCGCAACTGAAATTGACATGCCTATACGACAAATTAAAGACGAATGAATTATTTGGAAATTTGTAATAGTTATTTATATGCGAGGTGGGAAATGTTTCATTTTAGCCGAGGGCTTATATATATTACCGAGAGGCGAAACCTCGAGGTGAGATATAGCGCGAGGCGAAATGAAACTCCCACCGAGGTATGTATACTATTTATTCACAATCATCCTTTTTTTAATAAATAATTATTAAAATAAATTACGCGATTCAATATCGCTTTTGTTTCAAAAGTTAAGTTGGCGTAGTAGGATATGAGAACAAATTGTGTTTTATTTGTCATTTAGTGACATTTATGACAATGTTACTAGGCAACCTCTACATAAATACTTCCAACCCAAGAGATGGAAGTACAATTTGTTACTTCCAACCCAAGAGATTTGTCAATACAGTTAAGAATGACTAACTTCCAAACCTCCAAAAAGTTAGGAATCGGCATATTACTATGATTGTGAATAAATACATATGTAATTAATAAAATAATTGTTTAATATACGAAGCATACATTTTTTGCATTTAATAAAATTGTTCGAAATACGAAGGAAGATTTAAAAAATAAAAATAAAAACATATATTTCTAAAAAAAAGTTTTCTAAGTTGCGGAAGGGCGCCACAAGCCCTACAAATAGGTATCTGTTAAAAAATATTCGCAAAAAATCTAAAAATGACATTTCCACTAGCGATTTAATCAAAAGTTGTTTAACTGGTATCATTAAAATCAGAACCTTAATATAAAGATTCATTAAAATCCGTCCATTCGAATTTGTTTTATACGACACATACTTCTGGACGGACGGACGAACTGATCGACAAACATCATGCTAAAAATAGTCAAAATATATTGTATGAATCTAAATATACCTTTCTTATGTATGTGGCGGTTTTAGAAAATAATGTCAAATGTAACAGTCTTCTATAATGAGTACTGAATCCTACAACACAAATCACATTACACGATAAAAAAAAATGACCAATTAAAATATATTTCCAATATTATTTACTACTAGTTTTAAAGTATATTGTTTTAAATATAATTACACAATATATCTACAGATTTTAAAACAAAAACAATAACAAACAATGAATAATACATATTAGTTTTCTATTAATGCATACCTGTGGTTCTTCAACAAACAGAGCAATTATGGAACAAAATTTTTCCAAAAACCTTTATAGATTCTTACTTTTTCTTTTGATTAACATGTTTTTATTAAGTTCGTTTTACACATATTTGTACATGTCAAATTAGATAAAAACGTTTTGTAAATAACTCAATTCGTTAATATTCATACAAAATATTACAGAATGAGATTTTCAAAATCTAGATAATAATGGTTTACACGGGTTTACACCATACCTCATGTTTTAAAAATGTCTTTTTGAACTGAATTCGAAAATAAATCATAACACAATATCCTGGAGTCATAAAGAAAAATGTTACATTTTTTTTAACATAAATGGAATCTGCGACTCTAACCTTGCATATTGCGATATTTTCAAAAAAATAAAAGTTTACAAAACAATATACACAAATGTCATGAAATAGTTATTTATCAAGGTTCTAAAAGTAATCTTTTTGGGCCGAAACCGAAGTTTGCAGCCGAGGCTACAAATCAGATGAGGCCCAAAAAGAACTTTTAGCCGAGGTGCACACAACATTTTTTAGGCGATTACAACAAGAAATTATGAATTTTCATTCAAAATCAATTTTTGACATCTGTCAAAATTTACTTTACGGCCGCATTTACTTTACGGCCGCATTTACCTTACGGCCGCATTTACTTTACAGCCGCTATTTTTACTCGCAAATTCATTACTTTTTCATTAATATTTGTAAAGGAATAGTTAAAATTTTACTTACATTTGTTATTATATTCTAAAATAATTAATCACATTAATATAAACTATATAAATCAATAATGAACAAACTTTTTTTTTTTTTTTTTTTCTCTTTATTAATTTAATTTACAACTGGCTTGACCAGCCAACCAGTAAATATGATCTATGGTTATATCGTGTGGGAATATAATAACTAAAATATTATTTCCTTTAAAATAAAGATTGTTTTCATAGGTCTAGGGGTTTGTTTCTCTTTAGTCTTCTTACTTCGTCCGTGTTGTCTAGTAGGTTCAGCGCCAGGTGGTTTGGGTGGCAGTCGAGTCTTTTCTGATATCTGATGGCGTATGAAGATATTTGTTCTTGAATATATCGAATCCGGAGGTCATTGTGTAGTGTTTGGTTACTGACGTACCATGGGGCATTGGCTATTATCCTGAGTGCTTTATTCTGGGCTCTTTGTAATATATTTATATTTGTTTTCTTGGCACATCCCCATAATTGGATGCCGTACGTCCAAATGGGTATTATTATGGTTTTATATAAAAGTAATTTATTCTCTAACGATAATTTTGATTTGCGTCCAATTAGCCAGTACATGTTTCTTAATTTTAAGTCCAGTTGTGTGCGTTTCTTTTGAATATGTGTTTTCCAAGTTAGTTGTTTATCTAGATGCATTCCAAGATATTTAACACTGTCTTGTTTTGGAATAATATTGTTGTTGATTGTGACATTTGGGCATGTGGTTCTCTTGGTAGTAAACGTAACATGACAACATTTTGCTTCATTAATTTTAATACCCCATTTTTCGGTCCAATTTTGTATATTATCTAACGAATTTTGAAGGAGGTTGCTTGCTTCCACTGGGATGGCATGGGAAGCTAGGATAGCTGTATCGTCAGCGTATGTAGCTGTTAGTGTGCTAGGATGAGAAGGAAGATCTGCCGTAAATATCTGGTACAAGACCGGGCCCAGAACGCTGCCCTGTGGTACTCCAGCATTGATTTTATGTATTTTAGAAAGTGTTCCTTGATTTGAAACTTGAAAATATCTATCGCATAAATAAGATTTTAGCAATAAGTAGTATCCGCTCGGAAGATTTTGTTTAATTTTAAATAACAAACCATTGTGCCAAACTTTGTCAAAAGCTTGACTTATATCGAGGAATACTCCCGTGCATATTCTTTCTTCTTCTATGTCTTGTTCTATTTTATTTACAATTCTGTGAACTTGTTCTATTGCCGAATGTTTATTACGAAAGCCAAACTGATGATCAGGGATAAGGTTATTTTTGTTTATTATAGGTTTCAGTCGGTTCAATATTAATTTTTCTAATAGTTTTGAGAGAGTTGGAAGCAATGAAATTGGTCTGTAAGATGTAGCTGCGTGAATTGGTTTGTCAGGTTTATGAATCAATATTATGCGGGCGAATTTCCACTGTATTGGGAAGTATTGAAGACGAATTATAGCGTTGAAAATTGTAGTTATATAGACTATGGTTTTTGGAGGAAGTTCTTTTAGCATTTGGGCAGTAATGTTGTCGTACCCTGGACATTTTTTATTATTAAATTTTTTTATTTCTGCTTCGACTTCTCGTGGTGTAAAGTGCTTAATAGGGGGTGATAATTGTAGGGGCGTATTAAGAAAATTTACAATTTCTTGTGTTTCTTCCAGGGAATTTGGTTTGAAAACATTAGCCAGGTGCTCAGCAAATAATTCAGATTTTTCTTGGTTATTTCTTGCCCAAGTACCGTCGTTTTTTCGAATTGGAGCGTTGTGTTGTTTTGGTCTCTTTAGATTTTTTGTTGCTTTCCATAAACTATAATTTTGATCTTTATGGGGCGATAGTGTTTGGAGATAATGTTGAAAACTTTCTTGTTTTATTTTTTGAATCGTTATTTTTAGTTCTGTAGATAATTTATTTAGTTTGGTTTTGTCAAAAGGGTTTCGGGATCTTTGCCAAATTCTTCTTGCTTTGCGTTTATCGGTAACTAACTCTTTTATATGTCTAGGATAGTTTGGTATGTTGTCATCGATTACTTTAGGTGGTGTAGAAACTACTGCTGCTTCATGAATATTGTTTATTATTTCCTCTATTTTTTCTTCAATTTGTTCGCCTGAGTTCAGTCGTAAAGGAATATTTGTTGTCATGTTTAAATGCTCTCTGTATAGTTCCCAATTGGTGTATTTACTTGTGAGTGTGAATTTTTCCTGTCTTCTGATTACAGTGGTGCTTATTGTAAGGACTATTGGAGAATGATCAGAACTCAGATCATAACTTGGTTGGATATCATTATAGTTCGTAGAAATTCCATTTGTAATAAAGAAGTCGAGTAGGTCTGGTAGTTTGTTTTGATCTGTTGGCCAGTATGTCGGGGTGCCAGTACTTAGATATTCATAATTATTTGAAGTCATAGTTTGGTAAAGTTGTCGTCCTCTAGGATTTATCAGTCTTGAACCCCACCACGTATGTTTGGCGTTAAAGTCGCCTCCTACTATAAATTTATTACCTAAAGTTTTGAAAAAATCTTCATATTGTTCTCTTGTTATTTTGTGTTTTGGGGGACAATAAGTAGCTGTAATTGTAAAAAATCCTACTTTATTTTGTATCTGTACACTGGTAGCTTGAATATGTTCTGTTTCGTATTTATCAATTTCGAAGTGGTCTATATTTTCCTTAATAATTATAGCTGAACCGCCATGAGCAGTTCCGTCTGGATGTTGCGTGTGGTAGGTCTTAAACTTTGAAATTTGAAAATAATTCCTTTCTGTAAAATGTGTTTCGGACACTAGTAATACATCTAATTTTTCTTCTAAAATGAAGTACTCAATTTCCTGGCGATGTTGCGCCAGTCCATTGGCGTTCCACAAACCAATTCTAAGCGTTGTACTATGCATGTTTAGTTAGATTGTTTATAACTGTGGTTAAAAGATTTAATATCATATTATTTTGGTTGAGGAGTTGACCGAACAATGTTTCTAGTTTGTTTACGAATGTGTCAATTATATTTTTTGTTTCATTTTTGTCGGGGTTGAATTCGGTGCTTTCTCTCGTTTTAGTGGAGGGTCTTTGAACTGCTTGAGCGTATGTGGAATTTTCTATGTTGGTTTCTTGGTTTTGATGACTTGTACTTTTGTTATAAGTTATTTTTCTTGAGTTGGTATTGATATCTTTTGCTTTTTGCAGCTCTTTGTAGACGTCGCATCCCTTGTAATTAGCTGGGTGAGCTCCATTACATAAAGCGCATTTGGCGGGACTGTTTTTTAGGTTTTGTACAGTTTTGGGTTTGATGATTGTCACCGCACTTAACACAGACGTAGGGTATCGTGCAGTAGGATCTTGTATGGCCATATTTTTGGCATCTCATACATTGCGGTATGTCTTTTCGTTTTCTAGGGGGTTCCACAGTCACCTAGGTATTCAGCAGATATTTGATGTTGTATATTTCTTTATTATTGTTATTTGGATCTTGATCCACAAAAAATAGTGGAAGGGGTTCTTTGGTTTTCCAATTTCTAATGTTTGTAACATTTCGGATGGAAAACCCTTTTTGTACTAATTCTGTTTTTATTTCTTCTGTAGATATAGTTGGGTGTAAATTACGAATGACTGTTCTATAGGATCTATCTTCTCTAGGTTGATATGTGTAGTGTGCTACTTTATTTTGTTTTAGAAAATTTATTAATTTTCTGTATGCCTCTGATGTTGTGGTAATTATTTTAATATCATTTGTAGATTGAGTTTTACATACGAATTCTGTAGATTTAAGAACAGTTTCTATGCTTGATTTCATAAGTGTGTAATTTGTAATGTTTGGTAAAAATATTGGAGGTGGTTTGTGTTCTGTGTTTTTATTTGTGCTTTCGGTCATAGTTTGTGTTGTTGCTATTTCATTGTTCAGTATTTCGTATCTATTGTTAAGTTGAGAGTTTGTAGTTGTGTTTGAGTTCTGGCGTTTTGACGGATTTGGTGTATAGTGGCTATCTTCTCCTTCATAATGTCTTTTAGGTTTATTTTTCGTTCTGACTACTTGCCATTCTACTATGTCATTGTCTTCTATGATTTCAGGTGTTAACCCAAATGTTGAATCGTTGTAGTTTTGAGAATTTAATGGTGAATTAAGATGATTGGGTTCATTTTGAAATTGTAAGTGTCTATCTGTATTGTTGTAGGCTGGAGTTTGACTTGTTTGTTGTTCATTTACGAAGTAGGGGGAGCAAATTGATGATGTAAACATTGGGGTTATTACTGGTTGCTTTATTGATGTAGTTGTAATTGTGAGCACTGTTCCTGTAGCCGAAGTAGTAGTAACTATGTACGACAACATGTTTGGAAGAGATATTCCACTACTTCTTTCTTGCATACTTGAATAAGGTTTCTTCTTTTATTGATGTGAGGGTAGAATATCTTCTTGATAGTATTCTAGAGGTATTTAACTCAATAAAAACTCACGTAATATGTCCATTCGTTTTGGGTGTTAGCACAAGACGTAGTTGTAACTTTAATCACAGCACTACACTAATTATTTGGTATTAAATGAAAGAGTATATGAAGACGAAGCACGCGTGATACACGTTTGTACACTATAACTGATTATATCAGAAATTTATTACAAATTTCTGGCACAAAATTATTTGTCTACTGACATATGTCAGAAAACAATTGCTCATATTTAAAATATAATGAACAAACTAGCGGCCAAAAATTTTGACTTTGACAGATGTCAAATAAAAATTGAAACTTTAAGGTTGCCAGCAGATACGAAAAACAACAATTTATGTACCAGCCGCCTAAAATAGTTATTTATGTATTAAGGGCGAAATGATATAGATTTTGGCCCGCGGTGCAAAATTGAAGCCCGACGCGCAGCGGAGGGTTACAATGCACCTAGGGCCAAAATATATTTCGCTCGTAATACATACAATATTTTTTGCACATCCGAAATAGTATTACTTCATCACCGCGATCAAAGTAAAACGATGTTCAAATCAAATTCAGATCATAGTAGTCTATTTGACATATGTACATTGTCATGGATAACAATGAAAACAAGCAAGTAGTAAGTAAACAAAGTAGCAAAAAAGCGGTGACACGTCAAAAATTTATTATAAAAATGGGTGAAACTGGGCACGAAAAGTTCTAGGGCGAAAAAGAGTGTCATTTCGCCCTTAAAACAATGTTATTTGTCCGACATTTACGCCCGGATGTGCAAAAATATTATTTTTGTACTCACTACCTAGAAATTAATGATTCCCGCAGCCAACTCACAATCAAAAAGGCCATATTCCCGCTATTGTTTTACTTTCGCGCACTAGTGTCTCAACAGAAACTACTTTCATGGAGTAGCTTAAAAGTGTTATTATATTTTTTATTTTTTTTATACATTACTCCACATTTAATATAAGAACAAGATAATTGAGGACAATTAGTAAAAGAATAAAAATTATCTAAATTAAATTAGAAATTTTATTGCTAATTTCCACATTTTTATACTTCTAGCGCTATCTATTAGCAACACAAACAAACAATAACAACGGTAAACAATGGCATACAGTCCATAGCAACGAATGTTTATTCGCTATATTGACGATTAAATGACAGTTTTACATTTTTATTAATTACGTTTTATAATTAATTAGTTCGTTACAAAAAATCTTATACAATACTTATGCGGAAATACCTTTCGTGCATTCGCCTAAATGAAATACTGGCTCGCGTTGCTCGCTCGTACTTCAAACAAAAGCTCATACACGGAAGTTCTTGTTTCCGCATTTGTATTGTAAATAACTATTTTTATATTGCAGTCGCTAGACTTTCAGCAAAAAATTAAACCGAAAATGTGGGATGACCTCATTCTATAATATAACCAAAATTACTATTTAAAATATCATATTTAAAATTATATTTATGATACTAATATTTCTATATACAAATACATATTTAAAAAATAAATAAAATTATAAAAAATACGCTACCTTTATATTACTCATCTTCAATGATTTTCTGAGCGAAATCTTTGTGTGATTTATCTGAAAATACGTTGCAGGCTTGCTTATAATCCAATCTTGCCACATTTTGATTTTGGTTTGGTTGAATAATAGTACTTGTGTCTTGATTATGTATGCCTAAACTTTGTGCTTCTATCCAATTCTTCTTCTGCATAAGTTTGTTCCCTACATTTTCTGTTTCGATAGGATCACTAGTAGATGTAGAAATTATTGGTTCTCTCATATTCAAATATATTTCTTTAAATTGGTTTTGTTCAGATTCAAAAGATTTTCTACATTTTAAACGACGCTCCTCTGCCCTATCTCTGTATTTTATAATTTTACCATCTTGTACAGATTTATTTAAAAGCATTAATTCTAAATTCTTTTTATGAATAGTAGATTTATTCTTGTGCAGAATTAAATTTTTCTTTGTACAGAATTGACGTTTACATAATAAACAAATTAATTTTTTCCAGTCAAGTAATCCTGAAATTTCATCAGATTTTTCATCCCTGGAATCTTCACTAGATCCAGCATAAGCCGCTATTAGAACTTCCGCTTTTGTTTTTGTAGTAAACTCTGTTTCTGGTTCCTTTCCAATTAATGTATCTTGTTCTTGAGCATTAATATAATTATTGTTCTTTAATACTGCAAAACCAATATCAATAGAACCAGCTGATGTACTTTCCACTTGAACTTGTTCTTGGATTTTGGTAGATGTTTTAATTTCTTTTTGTTGATTTAAATTCTTTGCCCATCGTTCCATATCTTTACTTATTTTTTCGGCAACTTTAATTCTGTCCTTTACTACTTTTGCTTTTTTTGAATTTGCTGATTTATCATTTCCAGCTGTTGTTGCTGCAACAATAGTTTTAAGAGATCCCGGTGCTAAATGGTAAGTGCGTTTTTCGTTATCCCAGTATAAATATTTTTTTATTATATCATTATAAAAGTATTGTGATTTTTTATCGTAATATAGTCCCGTTGTTATGTCATAGTAATATCCAGTACTCTCATCGTAGTAATATTTAGTTATGTCAGGTATTGGATATATTTTTCCATCCTTTCCGTTAGGAATTTGCACCGATGCAATAGTATAATTTTCTTTATGAATTGTATTTTTGCTATTTTTTTGAAGAATGGCATTTTGTGCTAAGGCCGCTGCGGCATTAGTAGAGTCAATTTGGTTCTGTGAATTTAATTTAGTAGATACACCATCATTTATTTGTTGTGTACACTGCATTTTATTATACTGACAAGCCATTGAATTTTCAGCAGATCGATTTGCATTATAATCAGTCAGATAATTGAAGTCAATATCGCCATGAAATTTTGGCTCTGAAACTGTCAAATAATACTTTTGAGTAACTGCATTCTTTATGTCATTTATATTATACTTGCAATATGAAACATTAGGAATCTTTCCATCAACAGTAAGTGGAGTTTCTAAAGATGTTAACGCGGTGTATAATAATAATGAGTCATAAGAATTTTCGAATGCCAAATAGCATATTCCTCTAGATACTGAAGTTAAAGGATCTTTACTTATCAAGATTTCAGAAATCAAGTGAACCATATATGGAATGACGGATTTTAAAACAGTTATTACAGCATCCTCTGTAGTTAATGTATCTAGATTGCGTAGCATAATTGTTTCGGTAGCATGTGCACAAACTTCATCGCTACCACTCTTACCTTCTTCACTGTCTATTCTGGAAGCGTAGCATTTGTAACAAATGTAACGTCGATTAAAGTTTCGAGCTCCACATACGATACAAAACCAATCATCTATAACTTGCGATGGATTATGTTTTTCAGATTGTTGACAAGCATCCTTGGAAACGCTATAACGCATAACAGCTCGATAATAATCTTGTAGCACCAACACACCCTGTTTTATTTTCATCCAGTGCACAGCTTCTTCTACAGTGAAAAACTCGACAAATGCAAATCCACGAGATGTACCTGTATCTTTGTCTCGGATCAAACGAATGTCTTTTGGTCTCAAACCGCAGTTCGTGATATCTTTGAGTATATCATTTTCATGAACGTGTTTTGCTAAGTTAGTTATTGATATGGTTTTACTAGGTGGCTTATTTTCTAAGTTCAAACCACTACATGCATTAATATTAAGAATGTGTTTTGGTTCTTCATTACTAGAATATTCACCATCGTTATTAATACTTTTGTTACATTTATTTGATTGTGTACCTTCAGGGTTTTGACTTGGTGATTTGTCCTTGAGATATGAATCGTAGCTTCTACTTTTACGTTGGTTTCGTTCATATAATTTATATTCGGAACTTCTGGAGTTTTGACAATCCCAGTCTTTGTTATAATTTTTGTAGCCATAAAGGTATTCTTCTTTGAAATTCTGGTGTTCGCTTTCACTATTGTAGCTTTTCTTTCTGCTATGCGAGTGAAGGCCAATGGAATAGTCCGAATATTCATCAACGATACATTTTGTTTTATATGACTTTTGTTTATGAGGCGAAGTTGAGGGCCTCTGACTTTCCAACGAATGTCTTCTCCTTTTGTACGGAGACAATCTTTTATCTTTACAACTGAAATTAATTGTTTTGTAGTGTGAATCTCTTGACATGTTTATGTGGCCACCTGAATTATACTAACTAATTTTTATATTGAATCAATAAAGTTACACTTCACTTATTATAGTAAAATTACTATAGAATTTTGCTCATAACTAAACTGATGATATTATAGGTTATGTGAACATAATAGTTCTGCGCATTCTGTGTGAATGTAGGCACGAAACAAATTATTAGAACAAAAAACAAATATGTACATTATGAACAAATTTAATGGAAACAAAAAATAAGGTGAGTTTCCATTATTAAAACATAATTGTTTACGTTGTGTCATTATCTCATATCATAATTATTAATGTTGTAGATCTTTATATTTTAGAAACTTAAATTTAGATATACCTACCGTATATCTGCTGTACGGGCACAATGAAAAATAATAAAATGGATGTTTCTCTAGGCGACTCTGATTCTGAATCACAGCAGAGTCAGTAGATGTCTCTGATTAAGCTCGCAGCGCCAATGTAAAACTAACGAAGATGTGACAATTTTTTTTTTTTTGACATTCATAGATACTTCTTTTCATTAATGTATACTTTATTTATTGTGTTTATTAATATATAGTTCTCATTATTTAATATATATTTTTGTTTTCTGTTGTAATTTATAAATTCTTTGATTTCTTTGCTTAGTCTGAATGAAGTGTGAAATTCTTTTGAAAGAAAATATAAAAATATTTTCCAGTAATTATTAATATTAACTAATATTATTTTTGAATTAAGTTTTTTGTTTTTCAACGATCAATGGTTCGGAGAAACGTAAAACTAAAATTAAAATATTTTAAATGTGTATGTGTATCCCTTTTTCCATTTTTCTAATTTATTGTAAATATTGACAGATCATTCTGTTCTTTTTTTTGAAAAGAATGGAAACTTATATTACTATTTAGTTATATACAATAACAAATATGTTAAATTAGAATAAATTCCGTAAACAACACAAATAAATATAAAACAACTCCGTTTTTCACAGTTCCTGTAGTTTTGAAATTCGCCACCAGATAGTGTCGCTTCCTACCTATTATTGCCTTGGTTACGGGTAGATAAGTAGTGACTGGCAAATGCATAATAAGTGCTATTCGGTAAAAATAAAACAAGTTTACATAGATATAGGTGAATTCTACATTTCCTTGAGAAATTAGAAAATAACTTTATATTTAGGGAAAAACTAGATATTATTATTTCGGTACTATTTTAAAAATATGAAAACATGTCAATATTTCTATCTGCGATATAAAAACGTGTTAAAAGAAAGAAAGTATTTAAAATTTAGGTGAATAGATGGCACGGCGCACTGTGAGTTGTGAAGTTTGTGATTTGTGTTTGTGGTGATTTCCAGTTCATACAATTCATATCACGTGACTAAGTAACGAAGAATTTTTTTTATATAATACAAAAACTGCATTAAGGATTTAATAATTTTAAAATACAGTTTTAGAAGATTAAACTCCTTTTACAAAAAAAATCTTAAATTTTCTATCCATTTTCTAAATATCTGTAAAAAAAAGTCAAATCTAGTGAATTTTTTATTTCATTTTAGGGAAATAATTTGTAGCCATCTGGCAACACTGACGAAATATTAATTTAATATCATTCAAAGGTAAAAAATATACATATATTTATATCTGGAAGTGTGCCTACAGAAAGAATGTGATATTTTGACTACATCAAAAATTTCATTACGACAAAAATGAACGTTTTTATTATTTAAATTGAAAACAAACAGTTCATTTACAGTAATTTCCATAATTTTCAATGTACCTTATATTAATGATTTTGTCAGTACAGTGCTGATTTTCAAATCCTTGTACTGATAAACAATTTGAATTAATATTTAAATATTCACTAAAATCTATGCAATTTATTTATTGATATATATAGAACGTAGGTTTCGTACTGAACTTGTCAAAAAAGTAAATATCACTTTACAGTACATATAATTATGTAACATTGTAATGTCTATCTTAAACATTAAAACCAATTATTTTTATTTCAGACAGAGAACAGCAATAGCAAATATTAATTATAACAAAATGTTTCTTAAAAAATTAAGAACGTTGGAGTACAATGTACAATGATGGATCTGCAAAAAACTTATAGTTTAAGTTGTAGAATATATTAATTATAGGCCTAACATAAACACATTTTATATACTACATCTCACTACAATTTACGGTAACAATATTAAATTGATAAAAAATAATGCTCTGAGATACAGTGAAATCCTGTTCTATCCTTATTATTTACATTTTAGTGATGCCATTTGTTATCAGTGGTGACTCCCAATACAAATCCATAACATTCTGTTTTACGATTTTATTGAATTTCGTAAGCGAAATATTTTAAAAGTTAATAAGTACTTCTTGAGTAACAATAGAAAATAAAATTAGTTATTCATTTAATAAAAAAAAATATAATTGTTTTGAGAAATTTGAACAAAATACCGGTTAATCGGTTTTGGTTTTCACCGATGTTCAAATCCTACTGCTAATGGTTCGGCTGTAATTTGTATCCACTTAGAAAATTTTTATGGCAACAAATGTTAAATCTAGTAGGAAGTATAAAATCCAAATGTGTGCTTCACATAAAAAGTAATATTCGGAACAATACTGCCTCGGTCATTTCAGACATAAATAACAAAATATATATAGTCAAATTCACGTAAAAATGGCATTGTTGAAATTCCAATGTGATGACGTCACTAGAGTGTATGTATTAAGTGACGCAAATGCATTATTAGCTATGCGATTGTTTGAAGTGTTGCTAATATCATAAAGCGTGTGTTGACGTTGAATATGAGTGATAAAAAATTATCTAGACATGGCTTCTGCATTCTTTCATGAAGAAAAACGTTTAGTTGGTCCTCTAATTTCATTTTCTTCTTCAGAAGATGTAAGTATTATATTTTGATGTTACATGTTTAATGACAGTAAGTGTTTTTTTATATTTATACATTTTTCGATATTTTTATTTTTGGTTATTGTCTTATAGAGTTTGTGCTGCTTTCGGTTTCGGTGTGTCACATTCCATAATATCAAAGATCCTGAATGAAATGAAATGTAGAACCTTATCATCGCCAAAAAAAAGAAATCGTAAAAAACAAGTTACAGGAATTGATGAATTTACTTATTCTGCAATTTGATGAACTATCTATGATATGATTAGTAAAAGTAAATTTATTACATTTATTTAATTTAAAAATATCAAATTTTGACAGATGTTAATATATTTCAATTTTTACTACTATCTCTTATAAACGTAGTAAGTGACGTCATCACATTGGAATGCCATTTATATACGTGGATTTGACTATACATATGTAACTCATGTACTGAATCTGAATTCTAAAGAATTTATTATAGGTCATTTTCTTCGTAAAATTTATATTTATTCATCTTATACAGAAAAGTACTTATAATAAATATTTTTCTAAATATTGTTAAAAACTATTAATATATTTAATTTTTGGTTGATAATGAAGTGCCTGTTAAAAAAAACTGTTATAGTTTTTATTTACTGTTAAATTTCGCGGGTATGGTTTTATTTCAAGTTCAAGTAGAGGAGAAGTTAGTGTTCTACATTTTAGTCTTAGGCAGTGATATATATCCAAATTATGTAATGGACAAAAACAAGTTGAGTTATGATAAAATATTTTGTGTCGTTGGCAAAGTGTCACAACTCTCATAAAAAATATCTCGCAGAAGTCCAAGAAATAATATCTTAAACTTTACTATCATTTATTACGTATAAATTAATGTTTACGAAATCATATAACTGTTAAAAGTTTCATCTTTTTAGATAATTAATTGCATCGTTTAATTAAATTGACGTGTTATTCTCCCTCAAAGTTTTTAATAACTTTCTATGTTTACGACTTAAATTGTTGACTTTGTAGAGATTTCTATAAAAAAACTTTTTGATTAAATTAATCTCAGATATTGAATCTTTCTTGTGTTTTCGCTTACGAACGAGTTAAAACAGAAATGTATTTATAAATAAAACAATCACTTCCGAATATGTCTTCATAGATTTATATCATAGTATTTCATAGTAACGAAATGTTTTTAACTTCTGCTTCATATAAAATGGAAAATGATTTTTCAATATGCATTTAACAAATACTTGTAAATTGATTTGATAGATTGTAAGTATTTTTATCTCTCGCGTACCAATATACCAAAAAGGGGTTTATGATTTTCGTCAAAATTATAGAGTGTGTATTTTGAATATATAAGCACGAATTTAGATACCTAGAATACGATTTTACTATTTTTAAAGTGTCGTTTGTATGTCTGTCTGTGTGTCTGTGATATTTATTCATCCACGGAAATTTCAATATACGATACATGTAAAATACCTAATTTTTTGGGATTTAAGAGATATTCAAACATAAATTGGTTAGATTTTGATTATATTGGTTAACTGGAAGTAGTATTTTATTTGAAACATTTTACCCAAAAAATACCTCTAAATACCATTTTTTGCAATTTACGTATTAAAAATAAAAAAATTAAAATTTTCTACCGGTCTGCATATTTACATTTTTTTATATAACTTTTATATTTTATACAGAAATTTTGTGTGTCAAATTTTGTAAACATGTAAATAACTCATCTTTATACAAATTCCTCAACCTCAACCATCAATATAATTTATACAGTATGTCCAGATTTCATCGGTCACCATTAGGAATTTGGAAACTATAACAGCTTCGTCTTCCGTTAAATGGGAGTTATTGTGCGCATCTGGAGGTCGATTTTAACGGTGTCCTTGCTATCCCAAAATTCCCCAATGTCATGAGAAATTGGCGGAAAACTGATTCTGGTCCATTTTTTCATCCACAAATAATTCCTAAACATTTGATTATCCGGAAAAATGTTTCATTAATAAAGTTAAATACTTTTATTTTGTAGTCAGTGACGTATGCAAAAATATTTTTCAGGGGCACAATTTTGAGATATACCTAATATAAAATTATGATTTCTTAAATGGAAACCATATTTGATTTTAGGCTCCAAAATATATGTTTTTCACTTTTCATATTAATATATGTATGTTTTAATTTTTATAAAGGAGAAAAAAGAAATGGATCAAAATCAGTTTTCCGCCGTTTTTTAATAACTTACTAGAAATTTTGTGATAATAAGGACACCGTTAAAATCGCCTCACAGATACTCACAATAACTTCTGAAGTCGTAGCTGTTATAGATCCCTATGGTGGCCGATGAAATCTGGATACACTGTATAAAGTTGATGAGTTATTTACATGTTTACGAAATTTAACATTTCCTGCTATCAAATTTAATATAAGTAATTTTAAAAGATGAAATAAGTAAATTTTATATAGTTTAATGTTAAAGTACAAAAAGATGGAAAATAATAAATAAGGATTAAATATTTACCTACATGCACGGGTTAACGGTTTTAGTTACACAAAACTTTCCGAAAAATATTACGAAGTGAATGAAAGAAAAGTTTAAATCCGAATGGAATTAAAAATATTCTGAACTGTCATTATAAACTTATTTTAAAACTCTAAATTTATTGTTGTACAACAAAGACATATTTGTAGACAAGAAACGGACATTTTTTTACATTACTCAATACACATTAGGCTGTCTTGAGAAAAAAATAAATTTCTGATTGCAAGATGCATTAAAAGTTAAAAAATACGTGTTTCATAAAAACTTATAAAACACGAATATTTTTATTACAAGTTAATTAAATAACGACAAAAATAACAAATACTCTGAATTAAACGAAATTAATACAAATTAAACTTAATGATTAGTATTCATACTTAACACACTAATTATTAGAAATGGGACCGAAGCCGAATAATTATTCGGTATTTGGCTTATTTGGCCATATTTTCACTATTCGGTATTCGGCCTATTCGGCATATTTTATACCGAATATTTGGTTACAAGAAATAAGTGAAGTACAACGCTATTTACTTATGTTAAAATATATAACTATATTTATAATAAATATATAAATAAGAGTAAATAATATATCTAATTATATTGTTTGGCGGTAATTTTTTTGAAACTGAAATAATTAAATTAAATAATAATCAAACAAGAAATTACCTTAACAAAAAGTAGGACGAGCATTTCAGAATAAATACACCCCTCTCCGGATCGAAGACCATCAATTACTACTAATTATTAACTAATATTCCTTTATATTCACACGACAGTATTCATTTCTACGCTATTTATTTTCACAAGATAGTAATATTTATTTCCACAAAATACTTATTGCTACTTGACATGTCGTTGTTCACCGTCTGCCTCGACTCGACTACTTTCTCTCTACTCTTCTCGACTAACTCTGACTTCACACTCTACACTTTTCTTCACTTTCAACTGACTGTCCATACTCCAGGCTGCGACACTTTATACCTCCGGGTAATTAATCTCGAACCCTCTAGAGTTTTCTGGATTCTACAAAAATTCCCTACAATAGCAGCGTCGCTCTTATCTCACTTGACCTATATAGCGAGACTACTTAGTCGTTGTAGTACGTATGGTAGAAAGTTTAAATAATTAGCAATTCAACATTTAAAACTATATAAAATACGACCGAAAAATAATTAATTTATATTCATAAAAATTTAATTATTTCCATATATTTGGTCGGGCATTCTGGATCCGCCAATTGGAATTTTATAATTTTGATGTCAGATTCATATTCAGTAATCTAAAAAACATATAAGACCCTACTTTCAAATAATTCATCCAAGCCATAAAATAAGTCCCTCAAAGGGTGAAATAAGCAGAATTTGGACAAATTAAAAATTTTAAAATCATATATCTTGAGAAATAAAAGATGAAGTGTTTTTGACTTTGGGACTTTTCATTTGATACCAAAAGAGTAGAAAAAAATTAGATTTATATCAATTGGACAGGTAGTCAGGTTCCCTTGAAAGAGCTAATTTAGTAGCAGTTAAAAGTGCGATTGTTATTGATTTTCAACAATCTGTTCTTTAAAAGTGAGTTAGTAGTTGGTATATGAAACAAATTAAAGAATCATGTTCTGGTGGAAATCATCGACTAGTACAGTCCGAAAGGACAAATCAATCATAACAATAAACATATAACAATGAAATTACCAAGTAATATATTTTTAGTGATCCTGATCTGTTCTTCGATTGGATTTGGGTATGCAGCTACACAACCATGTATTAATGATTTAGTTATTAGTATGGATAATTGACGGACATGTTTGCGATTGGTATAACTAGATTAAATCACATTTCAATCTCGTATGCGTAACTGATATCTAACGGGAGAAAATGTATATTCACTTACACTACTCCAATAAAGTTTATTAACAATTGCTAACATGATTTAGTTATTACAACAGACGATAATAATTAGAAATAAATTAGAACAATGAACGTGGTATTTCTTATATTTACTTATATTTAAATAATTAAATAGGAATATTACATATTTAGAATGGCCATGATTAAAAGCAAATAAAGTATAATGATTTACTACGGATAAACATCAATAACGGGAGAATATTTTTTTAGGCGTTGGTAATTTTAAGAATTTAATTAAGGATAATTAAGAATTAAAATACTATAATAATTTAATACCAATGTGCAAATTTCGACGCTCAAAGTAATGTATCACATTTGCTCGTAACAACGTAAGATTTGAATTTATTTAAAAATGTTTCTTTATTCATATTTGAAAGCTGAATAATTTATTCTTTACGAAGTACCTCCTACCCGTTGGATTCAATTCCAGCATTATGTTTTATATTAGGAGTATTATGTTATTGAAAATGAATTTTCTACGCTACTTGGCTAAATAGAAATATTGTATAAAGGAAGCATTCAATGCGTTCCAAAAATATACTGATTCATTCGTGAGCGTGTCGTACATAATAAAGTTTTCGATTATTTCGCACCAAAATGATAAAAATCAGCAGACAGCAGAGTGTCATTTTTAGATATTGAGGTTAAAATTTATTAAACATATTGAATTCAAATACATCTTTTCGCTGATATTCTACATTGGAAATAAAATTTTTTCATCAAGTTCAATATTTAATATGGGAAATAAGATTTTCAGCATTATAATATTTCTTCTTCATTTTTGTCTATAGACAATCAGAATTATTACATTATTTTTATGTCATGACTATTTTCATAAAATTTTACTAGATAGTATTGAATACTTAATAATAAATATTTTTACGAAAATCACTAGGTACCTAAGAAATAATTAGAACAAATATTTATGAACGTTAAAATTATCCTTCGCAAATCAGTATGAAGATAAGAAATTGTGAAATATATTAAATATATTTGTTAATATAGAGGAGAGTCGGGTAAAAGGGCGCGGCGGCTAATCATACGCACTCTAGTTAAGACTTGCATAAGTTACTAAGCAATGGAAGTGGGAGAGCAGAATGGTTCAGTGTTTAGTGAGCGGTTACTTATCGAGAAACTAGTATTTTTATATCGGAGAGAAGGGAACGTAAAGTGAAACGTATATTTGTTAACTCTTTCAGGTTTAGCGGTACGGTGTGTGTACCACTTTTTCAAAATCAAGCGCGCCATGGTGGTACAAATTATACCACTTACATAAATGTTATTTCCATTCTTACCAGTAGGCTAGAAACTGTACCACCTCTATAAATGTGTTTATGTGATGGTGTAGGTACGATGAGAGCAACGCGCGTTTTGTTGTAATGCACTTCATGCATCGTTATTAAAGCATTTTTTTTCTAAAATAACTTATTTTATTTTTCTGTGACGCACAGGTGATAAATATGGTAAATTTTCTGTGACTGAAAGAGTTAGCGTATAACGGGCATGGAACGGGTGTTAAAAGGGTAACAAACATTATACGGGTAACAGGTACTAAACGGGTAACAGGTACTAAATTGGTACCGGGTAAAATATGGGTAACGGGTACTAAATGGACACCGGGTAGTAAATGGGTACCGGGTACTAAATGGGTAACAGGTAATTGTTGCGATTATCCGATTCCAAAAAATGATGGTTGTCGTCGTTCCTAGATTTACTACATATTTACATTTTTTCTATGACATTTATTTAAATATTTCCATAAATAATTGGTGTACATTGGAAGTAGTTAATAATTATTTTAATCAAAACAAAAAGAAACTAGGAATCTACTGTTATTTTATTACGTCCTATAGTTAACAATACATTTTTTAAAATAAACCAGTAAAAATTATTTTGGTTTATGGTACAAAATACGGTTCGGGTATTCGGTTTGCTGGCCATGAAAAATTGGATTTAGTTCCAGGCAGAATTGGCCTACTTAAATCAAATGATTCAAGATTTAAATCAAGTGATTTTTTTTTAGAAAAAATCCTGAATTTAAGTACTATATTATAAAATAATATATTTTGTCCATTTCGTTACTAAATTTTCGTATTAAACATGATATTCGTACATGACGTGCACATGGAGCTCATCGCAGTTTTTTATTTGTACTCAAGCTTCACAAACTTGTTGAAGAGCCGGATTACCATATTTAGCGCCCTAAAGCCACTAAATCCCCCCCCCCCTTTCCCCCGTTGTTGGAAAATAAATATGGCACTGCCTTGGTGTGGCAAGTGCTATACAGAGGCATGCATGTGCCTTTGTTTCTACGTTCTATCGTATCACCTTTATTAAACTGCATATGACCTTAGAACTTAAGTAGTTGTTAAACATTAGAGGAAAAAATAATTAAAAATCACATATACAAAAGGTGGCAGCTTTGTAAAATTTTGCCTGAGGCCGATACATATTCTCGGAAAGTGACTGCCCTTAACTACACTCGTTGGATCAAAACAACTACATCTGAAAATGTACTTTGAAATTATCTCTTCTTTCCGAAGTCTAGACTGAAAATACTAATTATAAATTTTCATCAATTCTGTGACCCTATTATAATACTTATTATACACCGCATAAAGTCATTTGTTGTGAAGTGGAAGGAGTAACTTATTGGAATCTCTAAATTATTCATTATATTATTATTTTTTTCGCAACAATAGGTGAAAATAAAATACCAGTTTAAATAAATATCAAATTATAAATAGAACTTGATTGATATTCTTTAAGAAAATAGACAGAAACATTGCATATGTTGGAAAATAAAAAAAAGGGAACCCAATTTCCAAAAACATGCATATTTGGTCAGACATTTTGCGAAAGATAATTCTGTACTATATGATAAATATAGAATTTTATGTATGATGAAAAATAGTATATTTCTTATTAAGAGTTGTAACATGCATATTATGTACGTTATACGTATACAAGTGCCACAAAGCAGCGAGTTTGTAATTGCACAAGTGCATAATTGCTTTACAACTTGAAGTATGTACTATATTTTTTCTACGACCATTATTTGATCATATTTCGATCACACAATGGCCTGAAAGAATACATATCAATAGTAAATAATGCCAACTACAGAATATAAAAACTTTGTCAAACTGTCAATCTCAAAATAATAAATTAAAACTATTAACAACCCAATAATGCAATAATAATGTAGAACAGTTCTTGTTTATTACTTCATTAAATATTTTATCCAACACCGTGTAATTATAACGATATAAGTATGCTGTTTTTAGATAAATAAAGTAGGTCATAAGTCACTAGTGAGCTAAACATATTAGCTCACTGTTTTTTGGTTCGTATCATAGTAACTACGTTATAAAACCTTCTCTACACTATTTTGGTCCTAAATGTCATTTCGAAATTCCATCTGTCAAAAATCTTATATGTATTTTATATCAATGATTAAAATGTGTTGGATAAAATTTTGTGTGGCACACGTGTGTTAATTACCTAAGTCACTTGAAAAAATACCACACTCGGCCTAACGGCCTCGTGAGCTAGACTTTTTCCACGTGACTTATCACTTATCTGTAATGTAACACACTTGTACCATAAATAACTATTAAATTAATTATTTTGTTTTATATACATTGCTAACATAATTTCGATAAATAAAAAATTCCTTAACTCTGCTCGGCGTACTTTACATACAGTAGGTAAAGTGATACGCAGATAACCTATACATTGTACAGTAATGTCTATTTACATAAGTGGTCGAAGAAATTAAAATGTCAACTCTATCGATACTTACCTTTATTATTATTCATAAAATAGTATGTCCCTCGATTGTTACGCACTTCGGGTCACAACTTGGCGTCGTTAATTATTGTCGTCTTGTATAAAAAATATATATTATAATATTATATTATGATCTTATAATGCAGCTATTTAAAAACATAATTACCTAATTATATTATATAATAATGTAAATATTTCACGATGAGAAATAAAAAAATATTTTCATGTTCACAGTATTATAACCAGAAACTAACATGTAGGTATCTGTTTTTCACATGCCATTTTATCTGCTACAGCAACATCGCAATAATGGTTTGAGGCATATGAGATGGCAGTCCATGGTAAAATGTTGTCTTTTGTATTAAGTCGGGCTTCACAATTATTCACATATTCTGTGTAATTAAATTAGTATATGAATCTCTATATGCAAATTTAATGTAATGGATAAATGTCATGTAATTACCTGCAGCAATTTTGCATTATGCATTTTGTGTAAGAAAATTTCCCAGTATATCTGCGTTCCAATCCTGCGGACGTGCAGGATTTCGTTCTGCTTTGTATGCATGGATTGAGAAGCAGGCGCAAGAACAGGATTTTCTCTGACACAAGTACCGCGCGCATACAACCCCTTCCACACTTAGCTTTATAATTACCTGCGTTCTGAACGACAGCTCAGATAGCTTAATTAATAAACTCAAGGCTGTATACTGAGGTACATGAAATATACAACACACACAGGGAAGTATTTACATTTATAAGCAAGGTTGAGATAATCACAGAAATAAGTATTTTGAAAATTAAAACTACGCTCAATCTTCTATGTTCTGATAAATGCTATTTATTTGGTCGGTATTTTTAAACATTTAGTATTTATAATAAAATATCAGTAGGATATGTAAATGACGAATAAACCACTGATGGTCATTTGCACCATTGGAGTTTAATGCTAATCTGTAAATTAAGGTTAGTTTAAATTTTTGTATTCATTGTACGGATTTCTTAACTGAAGGAGACGTTTGTGAAGTTTAACCCTACCCATTCTATGGTTAAATAATTAGAATAACCTGTTTTCTGTATTATTTTTGCGAAAAAAATATACGTATTGATTTTTTTATATTACATTACAATGTAATAATATTAGATTGTTAAAAATATAATAAAAATGTAATTATTATAAACCGATATTGAACTGTATAAAAAAATAATGTGATTTATGACGACAACAATTATAGAAAGTCAACGTCTTAGCAATCTTGGAAGTATGTATAGATCATTATCGGAGTACAATTTAAAAGAATTTAAAATACCCAATTTATTCAGCATTTGTTTTCAAATTATTTTTTAAAATATTAAAGTAAACCCGTAGCTTGTTTGTATATATTTTATGGGCATTTGTGGCATAGATGATTAATGTTATTTGATTGGAGTGTGAGATCTGGGGTTTAAATACCAGTGACGACAAACCTGTAACAAAATATAAATACCGATATGTCCGAGTGATTCGGAATCCACTATAAAATGTAGGTACCCTGGTTTAAAGTAAATAAATAAGTAAATTAATAAATAAAATAAGTAAATTATGATATAATTCTTTAAAAATTTATAGTTTCTTACTATATTAAAAGTTTTTCACCATTCACTGTTTCTTCCTTTCAAAGAAATTGAAAAATCCACAGGACCCTTACTTAATAAATTTTTAATAAGTAGTTATGTGCGACAATTAGTTATAATTCGGGCTGGGATTATATGCAAATGAATCTTTTTCATTATTGATATGAATACAAAACTTCCTATATATCTATACGAGTTATATAAAATCAAAGTATTAGAATCTATTTCTATTTTTGCATATTTTGCATATTTCTACAGTTATATATTTCTTCTTAAATTCCATGTTTAGTTATATTTATTAAAATATTCAGTTAGTTTTGTAAATTTTAGACAAAATAATTATAATATGAGTAGACTCCATTATAATACTAATAAATCCAACATATTAAATTTCAAACCATGTATATTTATATAGTACCCACCCTTTGATGATTCTTCCCGGAATTTACGCGAATCAGGGGAAGTACAAACACTTAACGCGTAACAGCGGTGATATTGGCATTGCACTGTAGCGGTAATCTTTGGTTTTATATGCTAACTATTTGCTCTGATACGTAAAAGTTTATTGTTCTCCTGTTTCCAACATTTTAGTTAATAATGCCGAAGTCAAATTCACTTTGATAATTTATTCATTATTTTAGGTGTCATTTTTTTCATTAATTATTTTTATTTAAGTGAATTTCATTTAAGACATTGACAATTTTTTCATATTTTTGCATTATTTCATAATATCTATGAGTATTTTTAACAAATATTGTGCATATATTGTTATTTTCGCTTGCATATAATCCTAGCCCTAGTTATAATGTTAATTTCTTAGAATGCAGAATTCCATTGACATCACGCAATATATGTAATTTATTTACAAGGTTACCATCTGTAATACGATTTAATAGTCATATCAGAAGTTAAGGGTTATTTATCTAAAATACAATTACCATGGAAGTAAATGAATTAAATGAACTATAATTTTTAGCTAAATTATCATAGTTAGCACTTACATTAATTATAAACTGACGCGTATCTAATAAAATTCAAAATTACTTCACTTTATTGCGTATTACAACAATATTTACAATCATCGTTCCCATGGTAAAAATTGTTTTTCTGGATAATCAATTGTTTATTGTGTTCATAGAGTGCAGACGTATTTCAGTGCTAGTGTATTTTTGGTGAATTCTTCTATTCGAAGTTTCTGGGGTACCTGTTTCTGATAGTGGCAATGGTTCTTCAGTGTATTTTCACTTATATATATTAGTTATATTGAAGTTGAATGTATTAAAAAATATCAGATAAGGTAGGATTGTTTTTATTTATTGCCTGTATTTAAACAGGGCTAATCCTAACTTGCTACAATATTATAAACATATTGATAAAAGAAAACCTTATGTTTTATTATAAACAATACTTAACAATCATAAATACGTTGCATATATAAATTTATTATTTTATGTATTTGCCAATTAAGCAGGGCATGTAACCGAAAAAATACTGGTTAACGGTTAACCCTTATAGAGAACGTTATAATAATAACGGTTTTAGTTCGAAAACCGATTTTTGAAAATTGGAAACCGGTTTAAACCGGTTAATATATCAGTTAAAAAATAATTAAAATTAATTAAAACAAATTAATTATAAAAATTTTATTAAAAAAATTACAGAATAATTAATTAAAAGAAAATAAAACAAATTACCATCTGAGAAAAATATAACAATTAAAAAAAGCAATTTATGTACCTAATTAATAAATATTCACAAAAATTCCCGTAATATCTCTAGAAAAACGCATGTCACTTTTCAATTTTAAACTTGCCTGTTTTGACAAAGGCCGTATTTATTTGGGACTTTTTAAGTAACCTTAACGGCCAAAGAGACTACTTACATTTATGACTCTCCAATAAAATGTTAATTGTAAAAGCTGTCACGGCTCATGTTCAAATACAAATAGAAAACACAGATATAAAAAAAATATTAAATTTTTTTCTCGCTAAATGATATTAAAATAAAGGTTAATGTTCACTAAAACCGGTTTTTTTTTTTTTTGGTTAACGGTTACCGGTATTTTCGGCCTGCAAAATATCGGTTAAAGTTCGCAATTTTTGTTCAAAATATCGGTTACCGGTTTTTATAAACCGGTTTCTTTAACCGGTTACATGCCCTGCAATTAAGTATTTTTAGAAATATTAGTTAAAGATTGGAACACATACATATGTGATTTAGGGTACCGGAAAAGCATGAAGACTTATATTTTCCTGAAATTCAGAGTATATTTTTTCCAATGCTTTTTCCATGGTTACGTAGCTCCTTTATTGTATTTATTATTACAATCATTTATGAGTTGCTAATTAACAATTTTTAATGAAATCTTAAATAAATTACTTTGTAGGGTTTCACCTTCTGGTAATTTTAAATAATGATTTCTTAAAAGAAATAATATTTTATAATACTTGTTATTTTTACACAAAATTATCAAGTAGGTTCCTTAAATACAATTAATATATTTTAGTAACTACTCACTATTGAACTACAATTTTAGAATAAATTAAAATAATTTGCAATTTTACTCTCACTGTCACAGTCACCAACTTCAGCTTTTTCGTATTTATTTGGGGTTGCTATACCTAAAGATTGGTGTATGGAAAATTTCATACTAAACAATACATAAAATAAACATAAGTGTATCCAAAAGTACATAACAATTTACACATCTTTAAGTTATTTATACCAGTTCGCTATAAACAGTATTATGCATGCAGGGTCGGATTTAGCATTAAGCGGCCGCCAAATTTAAGGGACCCATAATTTTAGGATGAGTGATGTCAGAGAGACGTCTCTTCGAAAGTACTAAGAGACCCCAATCCCATGGATGAATGAGTTATGGAGGAGGAGCTTCTAAGCATGCCAAATACATCCACCACTAAACTTGAGGAGACTATACAAAAGTTCCAAATATAAGAGCATAAAAGCAAGGTGAGCGGTGCAGTCATAAAACGCTTTAACTGGCTCAAGAAAAGTGGGCTCAGTGCTGATGAAGCACATGTCAAAACCCTTGAACCAATGAAGCGTAAGTATCAAAAATGCATCCGGTCCGAGGAATTAACGCCAGAAGTGACTGTGAAGAGCCAAAACATAGTTGCTAAATGCTAAATGGTGCTCGGCCACTACCTGCTAAGACTTCAAATTTACGTAATGTACTTCAAACAGTACACGCATTCTGCACTATAATCATTCAGAAGATAATTTAGAAACAGGACAGCTGACAAAAATTCTGGATGCAGTCCTGGATTTGATGGTAAAAGAAGCTTAAGTTTATGGGAACGACATTCAAGTCCGGATGGCTGAGCGTCGATAAATCCACCGCCGAGTGGCTAATATGCAAAGTTGGAAATTGAGGATTTGCCGAAGTCTAGCATTGTTAATGTGGACTTTCCTAACAGCAAAAACAACCCAAGAGATCAGACCTTAAAACTGATAGAGGTTGCTCCAAGAACAGCATTGCTCATTAAGACATCGATTAAATTTGTAACATTAAATACATTTATTTCTAGGGATTTTATAGCTGTGGAAGCTACACTGCCAATATTAGAAGGTATGTAAGAGGTAATTACATTACATCTGCAATTTTCCGGAAGAAACAATGGAAGCCCCACCTCCATTGGTAAGAGACCTGTTCTTCTACTGCAAATACAGAAACAGAAAATTCATTGTGGGATGATGTAAACGCATATCATACATTGTAATGAAAACACAATTGAGGAATTAGAAACAGCCTCTATTGCCTTTCATAATGCACTACACTCAGCATATTGTACATTAAAGCTTTGACAAAATACTAAGGAGCTATGTAAACAAAGAATTACTGTTAGAAGGTTATATAATAAAATCAAAACCAGCGACAGCGATGAGAGTTGGGAGCAATATAGAAGTACTCTAACCACATAAAATAAAGAAATTCGTAGATATACAAGGAATACATGACGCAGTTTCTGTGAGGGCATATCAGAAACGCCTAATGAAGTTCGCCATCAAAAAGTCCTGTCAAAAGATCATACGAATGAAATAAGTTTACTAAAGAAACAAAATGAGGACTTACGGCAAATTCGAAGAAAATATTGGAGCTTCTTTTCAGCATACACTTTCCAGCATCGTCGTGCCTAGTAGAAGAGAAAGACAACTCTTCCAGAACTACAAGAGAGGTAAGCCTAAGTAATAATAGTCTTAGTACTACTGATAAGATTTCACATAAAACAGAGTTGAATGGGCGATAAGTACTTTCAAACCCTACAAGACATATGGTAGATATGGCATTTTTCTTTCACAAATGCAGAAATGCAAAAAGAATATAGTGCCAATACTTTGCAAACTATACAACGGAAGCCTAAAGTTAGGATATATTCCCAAATTGTTGTGGAAAACTAATGAAGCCTTTATACCAAAAGTTGGAGGTTAAGTCATACAGACTCATTAGTCTCTCATCATTTATAATGTAAAGTATGGAAAAGATTTTAGATCAGTACCTTAGGAATGAAGTGATAACTGATTCACCAATCAAAGTAAACTAATTGCTTATCAGGAAGGAAAGTCGACAACCAGGCTTTTTATAGTCTTGTTAATAAAATAAGAAAACCTACATGACAAAGGAAATCTCGATAGCAGGAGAATCAGTAATGATAAAAATCAGTAGAAGATGCTCATAACGTTGGGTTCTATCATTTCTAATCTATTATTGATGACCTCCTAAATAGGCTCAATAAATCTGGTTATTTTGTAAACTCAGACGACGTTAGAATTTTAGTCAGAGGACGTAGTGACACTATAGTATTACAGAAACGCGCTAAACTTAGTGCATGATAGGTGTCAGGAACATGAACTTCACAAAAAGTAGAAAGCTAACTCTTTAAGCTCCCTATTTGAAGGATACTAGAATTACGTTTTCAACGCGGGTTAAGTATCTAGAAATCATTCTAGATCAAAAACTTTGTGGAATTCACATATTAACAATATTTCAAAGAAATCAACAATGGCCTTGAATGGGCAGCGGGATGACTGTTCTAAAGGATTCTCTGTCCTGGTTCATTGGTACTTCAAAATTGGTCACAGGAGGAACTGGAATGGGTATGCTTGGGCCCAGATTGCCGAATTAAGGAATCCATAGTCACCTGCTCCATAATTTTTCAAGTTGCTCACCTAAACCTAGAGAAAGGTTTAAAAGGAGCAACAAGCAGTATAATTACAGGCAGCCAGGCTGCTTTAAAGACACCAAATGCCTTTACTTGTGAATCATAGTTACCAAGGAACTACTGGCTCTCAGCAAAAGGACTTATAGAATAATGACAGGAGTCCTCACTGGCCATTGACCTTCAAAATATCATTTGTACAAAATTGATAAAGCTGAAAATGATATCTGTAGAACTAAGTGTTATAATAGATCTTCTAGATCGGGGTGACAAAAGCGATAAAACGCTTAAACCCTCGAATATATACTTACCCCTCTTAAATGGTCCAAAATGAAAATTAAACTCACCACATTAATCTATTATTTTTTATTAATTGGTGTAAAAATATACACGGTGTGTTATTTTAAAAAAATATGGTGTATCCAACACAATACCTTCCGCCACTGTAGTAAAAATATTGTATATGTTTTTCAATACATTTAATTTGTAGTTTTAAAATTAGTTTGTTATTGCAGTTCAAAATATTTTTAACACATTTCATAACGAAAATTTCCTTGATAAAATTTGTATGACCAATATGACAGCTATTTTTGACGTTACTAAAACCGGAACCGAACTTTGATTCATGCATTCATACATTTCTAATATATTTCTTCCTTCTTTTTAAATTTTACAATAAAATTACTTTTTTACTTATTTTATGTTTTACACTTACTTACATCAAATTTGACATCATATGTCAAATTTTGTGAACATATAAATAACTCATCTGTTTTATCAAAATTCCTCAGCCTAAACGATATGTAAAAATATTATAATTTATATATTTTTTTCTATCTAGCTAGAAGTTATATATAAACGTAATTATTCAGATTGGTAGAAAATTAAAAAAACTTTATACTTACTACTACTTCCGGTTAACCAATTGTATTCAAAATCTAATCAGTTCATCATATTACAATATAACTCTTAAATACCAAATATTATATTTTTTACATGTATCTTATTGGAGTTATCGTGGACGAAAAATCGTCACAGACACACATACACACACACACAGGCATACAGACATCACGGTAAAAATAGTAAAATTGTATTCTAGGGTCCCTAATTCGTGCTCATATGTTGAAAACTCATACTCGAGAAATCTGAGCAAAAACAATATCTCCCTTATCTATATATTGATAGGCGGGAGTTTACTAGACAGTTCGATAAATTAGAAAATAATTCTCCAGTACCTATTTTATCAATTGCCAGTTGGCAATAACCTCTCCAGCCCTACGGGCTTTGGTGATTATGACCTAGAATCACGTTTTTAAAAAATCTGGTGTGTCCAACACAATACCTCCCGCCACTGTAGTAATAGTTTGTTATTGCAGTTCAGAATATTTTTAATTCATTTCATACCTAAAATTTCCTTCATAAATTTTGTATGACCAATATGACAGCTATTTTTGACGTTACTAAAACCGGAACTGAACTTACTTTGATTCACGCATTCAAATACATTCCTAATATATTTCTTCCATCTTTTTAAATTTTACAATAAAATTACTTCATTTTTACTTATTTCATCTTTTAAACTTACTTTCAATAAATTTGACATCATATGTCAAATTTTGTGACATATGAATAACTCATCTGTTTTATCGAAATTTCTCAGCCTAAACGATATGTTAAATTATTATAATTTATATGTTTTTACCTCCCGCCTATCAATATATAGATAAGGGAGGTATTGTTTTTGGTCAGATTTCTCGAGTGTGGGTTTTCAACATATGAGCATGAATTAGGGTCCCTAGAATACGATTTTACTATTTTTAGCGTGATGTCTGTATGTGTGTGTGTGTCTGTGTGTGTCTGTGACGATTTTGCGAAATATAGTATTTAGAGGTATTTTTTAGGAAAAACGGTTTAAAGCTTCAAGTAAAGTACTACTTCCGGTTAACCAATTGTAATCAAAATCTAATCAGTTCATCATATTAGAATAGAACTCTTAAATACCAAATATTATATTTTTTACATATATCCTATTGGAGTTATCGTGGACGAAAAATCGTCACAGACACACACACACACACACACACACATACAGACATCACGGTAAAAATAGTAAAATCGTATTCTAGGGACCCTAATTCGTGCTTATATGTTGAAAACACACACTCGAGAAATCTGACCAAAAACAATACCTCCCTTATCTATATATTGATAGGCGGGAGGTAAAAATCTTCTTTACATTTAACGTGTAACCTTAGTAAAGCTGAACTGTTATTATTTATTAAAACTCATTTTTAGGTACATAACTGGGGTCGTAGGAAAAATAGTGTATGATATTTGTGTTAGAAGTGATTTTATTTCGTTCGTGGGGTTTGTTATACTCGGCTTCGCCTCGTTTCAAACTTCCCCACTCACTCATAAAGTGTCACTTTTAACACTTATATCATAAATAACTAATTTCTTTAGATAAAATATTCATAGAGATCAAATAATATTTCTAAAAATTAATTACTGTTTCTTTAGTCCTATATAATATATTTCCTCTATATTTATAATGCAGTATAGTTATAGTATAACGTATAAACTCTTCTGGGTTATATAAATCCGTAATTATTAAAAAAAGTATGATTTATTAACATGAGTAATATTAAGGTTTTTGTTAAATTATGTTAGTTATGTTAAACATTTATTAAATGTACTGTTAATAATATGTTCATCTTGATTAAGATGTTTGCATATGAATTTCATTATTGTGAAAAATATGTAATCATGTTTCATTTAATAGTCGCTGAGTGCCGAAAAGAATAAAACTAGTACTCGTAGTAATATTTTATTTTTATCAGTAAATGTGAACCATTTTTAAATCAAATCACGTAGGAATGGAATTCAATAGTTTGAAATTGCCACCAATTTTCTTCAATAAGAAATAGTTCAATTGACGTTACTTATCTTCAATCTTACTTCGATATTGTCTGGTAAGTTGCAAGTGAATATCTCGTAAAACTTTCAGAATATTGCAAGCCTTAAAAAAGATTCTCCACCGCAACTTGAGAAAATAAAAATCAATAGAACTTGCAGGAAGCACTAGCTCTTCTGTTGCAAGTTTCATGTTTACCACATAAGTGCAATATTAAAACTAGAAATTCAATTTTACAATTCTAAAATTACGAATATAATACAAACATTATAGTAATATCTAAACAATATAGCAACCATTTTCTTCTTCAAAAATTATACTACTGTACTACTAATGTAACTTATTGGCAAGTTTTTCATTAATTGTGAATCTACTCGTATAATAATAATAATAACTAGAGTTCGGAGGATATGCAAAATGCGTATCTCGTAAGTGCATGCTTGCATATTTTTAAGAAAATTTATGGGCAGTGGTGGCTTGGTTGGTTAGCGCACTTCAATCCGCTTAGCGGAGTGTGAGATATGGGGTTCAAATCCCAGTGACGACAAAAAATAAATACCGCTGTGTCCGTGTGGTTCATAACCCACTATAAGCTGTATAGTAGAAATTTTTAAGCAGTAGAGAGACGTCATCAATATTTGTAACTAGATTATGACGTCACGAATTACAAAGTTTATATGTGCATTAGTTTAGAAAATATGTTGCGTGTTGCATATGGCAATGCCAAATTTAATAACAACAAATAAAATGATAACATACCTCTCGAACTGCTTTTAACAGCAGTAATGGTCCACGTGTACTAGTTCTTTTTTAAAATATGCAATCGCATTTGCGGTTAGCACTTGCGACTGCTTCGATAATGCTTTAGGCATTATTACTTACGCTAATAAAATAAACGTATAACAAGAAACAAAGAACACGAATACGAACAATAATAAGGAACAATACAACTTAAACGAACAAACAAAGATTTTATATTATATTATTTGACAAATCAATCGATCGGCGTGACAAGAAACAAATACATGTAAATATATTTTTTTCACTACTAGCTACGAACCCTTCAACAAGCCCCATACCTCAGTCAATGATGCCAGAAATTTAAAATGCGACAATAAATATAGGAAACACTCAAACCTCATTGAATACGGGTTCTGCAGCAATAAATTTGACTTGTCACAATTGCACTATCAATTTCAACTATAAATAACAAATAAATGTTACCCGTTTTGTGTTTTTACATAGAAATGTAATTATAACCCTAAAAAAAATGTACAAAGTAAGATAATTAAAATGATATAACAATTAACACTTACCTTTTCAAAGATTTAACAATAAATATTGCAATAAATAAATAAATACATAAATTAACATTTTGTATTGTGAATATAATGTGAACGCACGAAAAATTTGACAAGAAATAAGGTCACAGAATAAGATAGTTAATTTTTAATCTGAAATTTAACTATTGCCAACTTGAAATTAGGCGGCAAATTTAAATATAATATTTTCCTTACGTTCAGTGAGTTAAATAAATTCAGAAGAGTGAATTTCTTTAAAAAGTGACAGTTCGCATAATTGACCATGGTCAATAATAATCCATTATTGACTGTTGTTAAGCGTTGCTAAGGAAGCGGTAGAGAAAAACAATTTCACAACTCAGTAACAGGTTAATAATGATACCTATCTTCCTACGCTAGTAGTGAAAAAAATAGTATATAAACCACGGTTGAGAAGATCATTATTGACCAGGCGCCTTGTATCACTCGGGCTTCGCCCTCGTGTTACAATCCTGGCGCTGGGTCAATAATGATTATCTTCTCAACCTTGGCGTATAATATACTATTATTTGAGTCGTATAGCCAACGTGTGTTAAAAAAAATATACTGCAATTATTATATATAAATTAAAATGTCATTAAATACCTTATATTTTGATTTGAAATAATAGTAAATATCATAAATAAGTAATTTTTTTATGATACCTTTTTTTACTACTCGGTTTTCTAAATAAAAACATCTTTCGAAATTTTCTACAAGTTTTATTTCATTTTGTAACGTTTTTTGCCACTGGGCCGCGATGTTTTTGGGCCGAGAGGGCCGATCGACAATAACGATAATATTTTATAAATAACAGGCAATCCTTCTTTTTTGTTAATTAATAATTCACAATTTTCAATATTTTGTATAAATAAAAGAAAATAAGTTTTTTACAGACTGTATAATACATACATAATATTTGTTCAGTATCAACTCGGCTTTGCTTGCAGAGCCATTGCCGAGCTATATCAGAACTGCTCCTTTTTTTTCTTATGATATGTGATTTATTTAATTTACAATTTTTCTGTTAGTTTGCTTATTTAACCCTTTAAGCAACGCATTTTAAGGGCTTGGACGAATTATTTGAAAGTAGGTTCAGCGACCCAAAATACATTTAAGAGCCTACTGTCAGTTAATTAACACAAGCCATTAAACTACGTCGCCCAAAGGGTAAAATAATAGAAAAATTGAAAATTTAAAAATCACATATTTTAGGATACCACATAACTTCCTTGAACACCTATTAAATAATATACATTTTTTCTGTATTTCACTTACATTTATTTCAGTTGAAAGTGAGATACAATCAATCAGTCCTACATTCAAAGTTTCTACATTCTACGGCTAATCGTTTGTGAGTAAGTACAAAAAAAACCTTTCGAGTAAAGTGCTCTTTTGGCACTACCGATTGCAATACGAAACGAAGGTGTACATCTAGATGTTATAGCAGCCCCATATACAAAATTTCTACATTATACGGATAATCATTCTTGAGTTATACGAGATACATACGTGCATACGTACGTACAGAAGTCACGTCGAAACTAGTCAAAATGAATTCAGGGGTGGACAAAATGGATATTTCCTTTAAAATCTAAAAACCGAAATTTTTAGCGATTAGGTATATGTCGTTTTATTCGTATAATGAAGTAAAAAGGATCAAGGGTTTTTGACATTGAGATTTTTCAATTGGTACCAAAAGAAGTCAGGAAAAAGTTATTTCAAATTAACATCGATTTGGCATGTTGTGACGTTCGTTTTCGAGAATCGACGTCAACGTCAATTCCAATAACAATACAATCACCGGTAGAAAATTATGCACCTCATTATTAAAGGAATGCATTTAATGGAATTATTTGATTTATCGCAACAACAGGTATATAATTTATTTTCACTTTCCAAAAATCCTATAGCGGCTTGGTCGGAGATAGTTATTTACAATACAAATGCGGAAATATAAACTCGCGTTGCTCGCTCGTACTTCAAACAGAAGTTCATGCACGGAAGGTATTTCCGCATAATAATTGTACAAGATTTTTTGTAACGAACGAATTAATTATAAAACATAATTGATAAAAATGTAGAACTGTCATTCAATTGTCACTAAAGCGAATAAACATTCGTTGCTTTGGACTGTAGCCATTGTTTGTTTGTGTTGCTAATAGATAGCGCTAGCAGTATTAAAATGTCAAAATTAGCAATGAAATTTCTAGTTTAATTTAGATAATTTTTATTCCTTTATCAAATGTCCTCAATTATCTTGTTTTTATATTAAATTTGCTGTAATGTGCAAAAATAAATAAAAATATAATGTTTTGAGCTACTCGATCAAAGTAGTTTCCGTTGAGACACTAGTGCGTGAAGTAAAACAATAGCGGGAATATAGCCTTTTTGATTGTGAGTTGGCTGCGGGAAACATTAGTTTCTAGGTAGTGAGTACGAAAAATATATTTCCCATTGGCCGAAACATTGCCAGTTTGTCCCCAGGGACAGGGTCTAATTTGTGATTACCTGACATTCTTTACTTTCACTAAATAATTTTCCTATTCATGATAATTTTAACACTTCTCTCTAGTTTGTTTTTGTATGTTTATGCGAAGTGATTGTTAAAAGATGTTTTAAAGATGCCAAAAGAACCATTAGATAGAAATTAAGTACTGAGAAAGTAGATACCTTATTATTTTGCAGTGTTTGTAGCAAAAAGATAAGTTAAGGATTAAAAATTATTAAAATGAAAAGGTACTATTTAGTCTTTCTAGTAACATAATATTTTACATGTATAAAACGTATAAACTTGTTTTATTTTGAGAAGATACAGGTAATTATTATTTTGAAGCTGTTAGTACAAAGGTGCCAAATATAAGAAGAAGCAAGATCTCATTACTATTAAGACACAGAGTTATTGTAGAATTAAGAAAAAAAGTAATATTACTTTAAAAGAGTAGCACACATTATAAAAGTTCCTGCTAGTTAATAACAAAATTCATGAAAAGATTAATTATTTGATTGCGAATATTTGTGATATTTGCGAGGTGGTGAGAGATAACTAAAATCTTTCGCTCTTGTTAAAGTGACGTGTGACCTTAAGATTATAATATAAAAGCACGCTTCCTAAAAGCACTTTTATTATAAAACTACGTTCGGAACATGTACCTTTAACTATGCAAAAATAAAATGAAGTATTTTATTTTATTAAATAATCGAATAATACCGTAAAAGGTAAGAAAAACACAAGATTTCCGTGATTAATAAAAATTTGTACTTAACGACGTAAGTTTCGGTTTCGGTTACATTTTTGGCCAAAATTAGAGAGGAGCCGAATATTCGGTTACGGTTTCAGTTTCCGCTGAAAATCGTGTTTCACAACTTTGTACTCTTGTAGTTTTGCTCTAAATCTATCAGGAGAGAGAGTACCCGCAATGTTTTGAAATCCCATATTAAAGTCCTAAATTTCGCATTTCATTGCACACCCTGTATATATATATATATATATATATATATATATATATATATATATATATACAGGGTGAGTCACCGAAATGCCCGTCTTCGATATCTCCCTTGTCGTTAGAAATACAGCATAAATTTATTAACAAAAGTTATTGGTCAACTCAAGGAGCATAACGTAAATTTATTTTCACATATACAGGGTGTTGCGTTACGCCTCGGCGAAAATTGTTTGCCTTTTATTAAATGGAACACCCTGTATATTTTTATATTTTTTCAAGTGTATTTCATTCCTCCATACGGACATATAAATTTTGTTTTAGTTTTCCGCGGCGTTGCCAAGTTATTCCGTTTATTCTCTAAAAAAGACCAAATACACGCATTGCTTTATAATGACGTACTGAAGTTATTTTAATAGTAAATATTAAGAATTTTTTTTTCTATACAACTGTAACTACACTCTATGTTCTCACATATATTTTTTTAAATGTAATTATACAGGGAGTTCAATAAAGCGAATCAAATTTACTCAATTTCAAATGACTAAAACTCGTCATTTTCAAATAGAACACCCTATATTTTATAATTCAGTTGTGCATCTTTTTGTATTATCTTCATATTTTATTAAGGGTACCCTATGCCTAAAACCAATATTTTTGAAAATTTTAACAATTTTTTCTAAAATTATTTATTCAATTAAAAATTAAATCTAGTATACCATGGATATTACCCGGAGATTGTAGTTCCAACATGATGGTGCACCAGCTCACAACAGTCTTCGGGTTAGGAATCATTTAAATGAAGAATTTGCTATAGATGGATCGGAAAAGGTGGTCCAAGAAATTGGCCCGCTAGATTTTCGGATCTTTCAAAATTAGATTAAAATTCGTAACTGTTTTAAATCTGTCGACGCAAATATCTGCGAAGAGTAAATTACTCATTTGTAAACTGTCTCAAACATGTTTTCGTGCGAATAGCTGTTACATTAAAAATCTTTTGGAATCTAATTTTTAGAAATAAAGTTAAAATGGTGAAAATCTTAAAAAATATTGGTTTTAGGCATAGGGTACCCTTAATAAAATATGAAGGTAATACAAAAAGACGCACAACTGAATTATAAAATATAGGGTGTTCCATTTGAAAATGACGAGTTTTAGTCACTTGAAATTGAGTAAATTTGATTCGCTTTATTGAACACCCTGTATAATTACATTTAAAAAAATATATGTGGGAACATAGAGTGTAGTTACAGTTGTATAGAAAAAAAATTTCTTAATTTTTACTATTAAAATAACTTCAGTACGTCATTATAAAGCAATGCGTGTATTTGGTCTTTTTTAGAGAATAAACGGAATAACTTGGCAACGCCGCGGAAAACTAAAACAAAATTTATATGTCCGTATGGAGGAATGAAATACACTTGAAAAAATATAAAAATATACAGGGTGTTCCATTTAATAAAAGGCAAACAATTTTCGCCGAGGCGTAACGCAACACCCTGTATATGTGAAAATAAATTTACGTTATGCTCCTTGAGTTGACCAATAACTTTTGTTAATAAATTTATGCTGTATTTCTAACGACAAGGGAGATATCGAAGACGGGCATTTCGGTGACTCACCCTGTATATATACGGGTGGCTGATTTTTCATTGTCCAGGCCATATCTCCTGAAATATTAAATATACAAGATAAAGCTAAATAGAATACTTGTGTAACAAGACCTGATCTATAAAATAGCGTTAACAGATGTTTTCCATGGCCTACTGATTTGGCGAAAAAATATTTAACTTTGGTTTTTTAAATGGAACACCCTATATATTTTTACGGAATAAGATTCTACATCAATTTCTCTTTACAATTATGTATAACAAGTGGGGGTTTGCGTTAAATTTATGTTTAATAATGCAAAAAATAAAATTATATAAGTCGGCTGTGTTTTCTCATTGTTAATCACTATTTTGTTTATAAATCTGATACAAGTGTTTATTAGAAGTGTTTTATGGTTTTTATTTAATTATTATTTGATTTGTGAAAACAACAGAGCATATCAACCTTTTCACTATTTGTGAAATTCATTTTTTTTTTTGTAATTACGAACTTCAACACCTTTTCAACTAATAAATACTTCTGTCTGTTTCTTGGCAGTTGTCTACAGGTATAAATAATAAAATAATTGCAAATCACAGCCGTCTCACATAATTTTATTTTTTACATTATTAAGCATAAATTAAACGCAAACCTCCAGTTGTTTTACATAATTGTAAAGAGAAATTGATGTAGAATCTTATTCCGTAAAAACATACAGGCTGTTCCATTTAAAAAACCAAAGTTAAATATATTTCCGCCAAATCAGTAGGCCATGGAAAACATCTCTTAACGCTATTTTATAGGCAAGGTCTTATTACACAAGTTTCCTATTTACCTTTTTCTTGTATATTTAATATATCAGGAGATATGGCCTGGACAATGAAAAATCAGCCACCCTGTATATATATATATATTTAGATTTTTTAGTGCTTATTTTCCGAACTCTAAAATAACTAAAAATCAACGCTTAGACTAATAAATGTGATAGGGTTCGAATCCCACTAGGGATGGGCAAAAAACATCGATTTAAAAAAAACCTATTTTTTAAAGATAATTATAGATTTTTTGAAATCAATGTTTATATTTTGATACATCGAGTAAATCATCGATTTTTTTGACGATATTAATGGTTTGTGTATAATATTTTTGTAATAACGTTTTGTACAAAGTAAAGTAAATTAATACAATTAAATAGGATAAAGAATGAAACGGATAGGAAACGTGCACATCATCACTAACCTTATATTAGAACAAATATAAATTGTAATTTTGTTACTTTATAATTTTGTAAAAATATTGTTCATTTCCTCCTTTAGTCACTAAAATACTTACCAATATTAGTCTTTGGTGTTTACTACTTTTTTGTTTATGACTAATTGTGTACAATTACATTTAACTTTTATTTTATTATAATTTCTTTAAAATGTTAAACTTTTTGTTTCTTAACAATTTTTTAAATCGATGTTTCTCATACATGGTTTTTTTCAGTTTCGATATTTGTCGCACATCAATTTTTTTTCGATATATCATTTAATGTGAAAATCCCTAATCCCCGAGCTAATCCCACTAAAACTGCGATTTCCTCCACGGACATTTCAAGAGCACTAGCTGTTTTCCTCTTGTACGAATAAATTATTTTCCTCGGTTGGCGACACAACGAAATAAATAAAATTCATGCTTGCGCTAGACATGCGATTATATCATTGTTTGTAATGAAATTATCAAGATGAGGAAATTCTACAACTTTGCGAACTCCAAGAACGTAAAAAAAGTTTTAGCGACGTTTAAAAAAAGAAAGTTAAATTTTTATAATCAATCATTTAAAAGACATATAACCAAGCTATTCATCTACTATATTTGAAAAAACATGTTTCAATGTATAATTTACCAACAAAACTCACGTGTTTTATTTATTTTCACAAAATTCGCAGCAAAAGAGTCGTATTGCTTCAACAGCAGTCAAACGATTGGTCGCCTACTGAATGACGAATGAATTTTAGTAGTGGCGATTGAGTCGCTGTTAGGAAATCAAACATATTTTAAAAGCGTTGCATATATCACCGCGAATAGGTCGTAGGCGACCGTGGAGGAAAACGCGACTTAGGTGGGGATGTTTATATGTTTGTCTTGTATCGTCATAAATTCTTCTGTTTACATTGTTTAAGTGTCAAACATTAAAATTAATGATAATATTTGTGAATTTGAAATTTTTTTTTACTGATCCATCACATATGAGGTGTGTAAACTTAGTAATAAGACTTTTTTTAATTGTTCGAATAGAATTATAATTCAATACTGTCTCCCTCAAAATATCTTCCTTGGGAAGACTCTTATTTCTGGAGACGATTTTTCCTACCTTCATGGCATTGGAACCCAAATACTGGAAGCAACGTCAGCTGGTCGCTTACAGTTGTTTAAATGTTTTGAAATGTCCGAAAATGAGTTAATTTGAGGTAATTTCTTAGTCTTGGGAAGAGGAAAAAAATAACAAAAGCTGTAAACAGGCGAATAAGGAGACTAAGGAGCTACAGGAATGTTTTTACTGGCCAAAATCTCATTTTTATCTCATTTTTGCGCAGAATTTTCACATCCTCAATGAATTGGTTAGAATCTGATGAACTATGGTGTGAGTCAAATTCAACTCTTCCCTTCGAATTTTGTTGACATTTTCATCAGTTCTTGAAGGTGAAGGCCTTCCAATGCGTGTTTAATCTTCAATTGATTCTTTTTCTTCTGAAAATGCATAAAACCACCGAAGAACCTGGCCCCTTGAAATAACAATTTTTCCTTAGGTCTGCTTAAGTTTTGTAAAAGTTTCCGTTGCACTGTACCCAAGACTGAAGCAAAACCTAATAGCACACCGTTGATTGAAATTTATGTTACTCATTTTTAGAATGCACTAGAAAAAAGTGAGTTCAAACGCTTACTGAAGGCTTATAACATGTTCACCTGCCTTTCCTCGAAGTCTCGCGTTCTAAGTGTTACCAGATGTACCAGAATGAACATTATGTTGCCAGTTTTATTAATTAATTTACACACCTCGTACAATTAAGGTTAAGTATTGTAATGGATGTCAACAAATTACATTTTTTACTACATGATTTTATATTTTTAGCATATGATGTCTATCGGTCCATTTATCCGTTAGTCCGAATTTATGTAAGCACGTAAGTTTCAAAAGATATTAATCACTGCCGTATTACCGTTTAGGCCAACAAAATCATGGCTTTGGGCGCCAGATTTTAGGAGGCACCAAATTATTTCTAATTAAAAAATTGTAAACAATATTCGAATGATTATTAGATGTGTGATCCTTTTAAATTTACGACACTTGAAAACCCCTGTCTGTCGTGTAGAAAAACTATGACTTTAAATTATTTATAAATTAATTGCACACAATAATATTTCATTTACAAAAAGTTGATTTCTAATGGGGGTGGGCTCGAAATTTTGGTACTGGCTTTGGGGCGTTAAATATGGTAATTCGGCTCTGATTATAATGAAATTTTATGGTTTTGCTTTTGATGTCAAAAAAATGAGTAGATCCAACTTTTGGTAAAAAACGGTGAACTTAAAGTGTCAGTTTTCTCTTGTTATTTTTATGTTATTTAAGAATATTTCGTAACAGGTATACATTTAGAAAAAATGTTTATATAATTTAATGAAATTATTATTATATCATTCTCTTTTGCAATTGTTGTAAATACTACTCGTATCTCTGATCTGCTACTTATATTAGCAATATAAAATGTAATTTAGGAATGATATAATCGACTGGATGATAATAAAAAATAAAAAAGTAAAAATTTATAAAAAATAATAAGGGGCCGTTCAATTCAAATATAACGTAAGCACATTTATTACAATTATATACCCCCCCATCCCCCTTGTCAGCAAAAGTAAGCAAAGCTCTTACCCCCTCCCCCCATGCTTATACGTAAACATTTTTCAATAAAAAATTTTTTTTTTTAATATTATAATTAAAATGTTATAATTATAATTTTAAAAATAAGAAAAATTAATAGCTACTGATGACGTAATCATCATCTTGACTCCCCTACCCCCCATGTCATCCAAAATAAGCAAAACAAAGACCCCCCCACCCCCCTATAGTGCTTACGTAATACTTGAACGGCCCCTAATGCATATTTCATGATTTTTTACATAGATGTAGTAGGTTTTATTTGGCTACCAATTTATACGGATTGAACAATAACAGATATCGGGTATTAATAAAACCGGATATCTGGAATAAGTTGACGGCGCTACTAGTATGTATTTGTTCAATTTTGTACAATACCATGTAGTAGCACACGTGTCCATTGAATCAAATCCGTAAAAAAATAATATTGTTGGGCCTGGCATAGAATATTTGACGAAAACTTATAAGATAATAGAAAACAATAAATAATGAAACTGTTGAAAAGAGAGATCTATACTAAATAATGTATATAAAACTTTATAACAACATTCCATTAAATTTTTAAACAAACATAGAACATTTGTTTTGTACTGTAAAAAAAAAACAAAACACGTACAAATTCAAATCTGTGCGTTTCAGCAATTTATCTTTATTTCTCTTTTATTTCCTGCGTCCCGACTCAAACATAACAGAGGATAAATCTCACTGACTTGTTCTCTAAATCTTGTTATTAAGGTCCTAATGAGACGACTTTATTGATGTAAAACAAATGCGCGTAGGCGAAAAATCTTATTCTTCGCTTTCTTCGCCTGCAAATACTACAAACAAAAGAAATTGTTACTTCTTATTCCAAAAATAGCATGTTCATTTCAATATTTCAACTTAAATAATAAAAACCAAAAGAAACAAATAAGTCAAATTGCAGCATAAATATTTATACATCAAAGTTGTTTTATTCTTATTGCGTAATATTTAATAATTAGAGTAATAGTTAAGGACTGTATTATTTAGTTCAGTCTCAGACTCTAAAAGGAGAATAAATACTAGGTATGTACGTATCAAACTTTTCTTGTTAAAATTTCATTATTTTTTACACTATTAGGTAAGCAGTTATTTATTTGTTTAATAAAATTATTTAATGGTAAAAATGGACGTTTCAAGTTCAGCTATACATCAAGTTTAAATCTGTACCGTTTTACACTAACGTTTGAAACAACAGGGCTATGGATTTATTAAGATAATTACTTGTGATGAGAATTTGGTCCATTACTTTGTGCCCATAAGCAGATTGGTTTCAATGGAATTGTTGCTTTTGATGCAGTACTATAGTACGTATAATTTTGTTTTTAATAATATTAAAATAATTTCTATGACGTGATCGGATGCCGTGCAACCTCTTGAAAAATGACATTTCCTAATCGGCGCTTCGTCCACGTATGAACTGTATACTTCCTTGGAAAGAATTAAGACAAAGAAATTATCGTGCAACCAGGGGTGGGATTCTGTAACTAAGTCCGTTATGGTTTGAGTACGTTATATAACCGATGGAAATAATAGACATAAACATAAAATTTTATAGTAATCAAATATTTAATTTCAGATGAAATAAGAATCATACCATCCTCATTTAACAAAAAAATACAATTTTATTGATTATTTAGGTATTACTTACATACGAATTAAGTTTTAGTCTTTGAAGTGGACAAATTAATGTTCTGTGACAGATACTTTTTATCTTTTGTTATGATAACGGACTCAAATAACGCATTAACTGTTATTTGAGTACGTTATGTAGTTACAGAATCCCACCCCAGGTGAGCTAAATATTCTAAATATTCTAGAAGCTTCTACGGTCACGCGTGGACTATCCCCGAAACACCATAGTTCTGAAAGAACGAAGAGGGATACTTTTGTATATAACCCGAGACAAAATTTGTATTCGGGGTGTCGACTCCTGGACTCCACTTATACTTCGCTAGTCCGAGGTAAGCCATCCTGATCTCCTTGACTCCACTTCCCTGTACCTATTTTCCTCCCCACTGGAACCGTCTCTATGTAGCTTTTGGCTCTGTCCGGCACCAGACCACCTAGAGCACTTTTGAACCTGCTGTCGTGTGTAGGTTATTGGCTCTGTCTGGCATCACGATGGGTTTTCTTCCCCACTAAGATCATCTCTGTGTAGCTTATTGGCCCTGTCCGGCACCAGACCACCTAGTGCATCATCTGAAACCGTTGGCGTGTTTAGATCATTGGTTCTGTCTGGCACCACGATCGATTTTCCTCTTTACGACTCCCAACGCAGCTCGCAAAGGTAGATATGTATGTATTATCTTTTATATGAAGGATCATAAATAGTTCCTGTCTAATGCCGACGAGCGTGAATCTACTTTGTGACCTGCACATTTTAAGATAATCCAATAATAGTTATGGTTGTCACAGTGATATTTGATATTGATTGGCCAACAATTGCAAATCAAACTATCAACAATAGTTATTTTTTATACAAGACGATAATAGTTATTTGTGTATCAAGGTTTTAAAAGTAATCTTTTTGGGCCGAAACCGAAGTTTGCAGCCGAGGCAAAGCCGAGGCTACAAATCAGATGAGGCCCAAAAAGAACTTTTAGCCGAGGTGCACACAACATTTTTTAGGCGATTACAACAAGAAATTTTGAATTTTCATTCAAAATCAATTTTTGACATCTGTCAAAATTTACTTTACGGCCGCATTTACTTTACGGCCGCATTTACCTTACGGCCGCATTTACCTTACGGCCGCATTTACTTTACGGCCGCTATTTTTACTCGCAAATTCATTACTTTTTCATTAATATTTGTAAAGGAATAGTTAAAATTTTACTTACATTTGTTATTATATTCTAAAATAATTAATCACATTAATATGATCTATGGAAATCAATAATGAACAAACTAGCGGCCAAAAAATTTGACTTTGACAGATGTCAAATAAAAATTGATACTTTAAGGTTGCCAGCAGATACGAAAAACAACAATTTATATACCAGCCGCCTAAAAAATAATATTTTATCGACAAGCGGAAAGTGTTAATTCACGAGCGATATAATCGCGAGTGAATTATTTTTCGCGAGTCGATAATTTAGTTTTATCGTCGTGTATAAAATTCTATTTTTTTCTATAGCAGGTTTTGAAGAGGAAAGAATTAGAAAAATTAAATTAATATTTAAGAACAATTTTAAAATGTCAGTAGTCTGCGTTGTTATGGAAATATACTTCTAATAAACAAAAATTAAAGTACTTTATCTACCCTTGCTGTTAAAGTGTTCCTTTATCTACCCTTGCGGTTAAAGTGCTACTTTATCCACTATTTTGAGTTGATAAAATTACACTTTAACATCTGCTATAGAAAAAATAGTTTTTATTACTGTTCTTGTGGGCGGGAGAACCATGAACTCAAGGGCTGGTCACAAAAAGTATCCGAGACTTGTTCGAGGGTTCCTTTTCTGTCAAATTATTATCAAAATAAACGAACGCAGTTTCTTACACGCAACACAGTTTAAATGCTGAACTTTCAGATCATTTTTAATGCAAAAAATATATTTGCTACACTATTTCCTAAACAATCTGTCAAACGTGTCAAACCAACTTTGTTTATAATATATGATGTAAAGTAACCCTACTTCTTATAAAAATTTACTATCAATTTCCTTCTCACATTCTATTTTTATATAAATAAATTTATAATTTTATACAAATTATTTAAAAAAAATTAAGTAATTCAGTCTTTTTCATTTCTCGGAACTGTTTATAATTACTAAAAAATGAAAATTTAAGTTAACCACATTTACAATTTTGACTGTCATTCGGGATTTTAAATACTAATGTCAAATCTGTGGAATTATCGCTGTAAATTTCTGAAAATTTTCACCTAATGTGCAATTTTCGCTGTCAGTATGTTCTGATTAGTCCAAACTTTTGTCATCAAAAATAATTTCTTTGATTTTTTAAAGACCGTAAAACTGCGAACGCTGCATTTTACAGAAATTTGCTGTAAAGCAAAGTCGAGTTAACTCTTGTTAAAAAAGCGGAATTCTTTGGCGCACTCTCTGTGTGCTCCATAACAATACTTGTTCCCACAAAACGACAAGTCTTGACTTTACAAAACCTTGCTGGAAAGTTTGGCCACATCCGTCTTATAGCTTAGATTTGTGATTTTTATTTATTTGGTCTTTTCATAGAACATCTTAACGAAAATATAAAATGGGACCTAATAATTCTGTATAATTATGGTTACAACAACCAGAAACCTTCTAAGAAAAGTTTCGTTTTTCTTAATATAATAAAAACAAGTTTTAAATGAAACATCCTTCGTACAAGCATTTGAAAATATATTGGGACAATTTACTTATTATAATGTATTCTATGGGTGTTTATATTATTTTAAAATACAGAGTGGTCATTTAGAAACAATTTTTTAATCTTAAAATGGGTAAGATATAAATAAACTTTTTGTTTTGTTGCGACATTTGAAATTGATATTTGCATTTTTTTTGGTCTTTTTTCAACGATTAGATATGTTTTAATGTTTACTGATTGAATGTCTAAAGCACTAAATTTATAATTACTGATCAATTAGTTTTTTCTAATTTCTAAATTTTAATTTTGTTATTGCGTTGATCATATAAAATAACGTAAGAAGAATCTTCACCCGGCAGGACGCATTTAATAATCTGAATGGTAATATGATTACTTTAATTTACAAACCAATATGTGCGGCGGTTATGATACTCACAACTCATAATAATCCTAGATATATTAATTACTATAGTACACCTCATTTTGCATACTTCTTTTCACTGAAATTAAAGGAAATTAAATTTGATCGTGCAACAAATTATAAGCAATACGAACGGTAAGGAATTCAGATCCCAGACAATAATGAGAGTCGCGTTTCGCTGCTCCTCCAAACAATTATTAATTTCGACAGATGTAATGTCCTTACCGTTCTTAATACTGAATTTACTATAAAGCAATAAATAACATAACACTTGTCAGAGTTAGTCTGGAATTTTAAGGAGAACTTTCAAAAACTAGTGAAGCACCCCTCCCCCCTCCCGGAACACTGAACTTTTTTCATTTTTTTACATTAAAAATACTTAACAAAACTCTAAACCTCACTCTCATTATTGTTCTGCAATTGGTTAAAAAAATAATCAAAAAAGTTTGTATATCAAAGTAAATATAAAAGAAAAATAATAGTTCATTGTATTTAAAATACACCAATATTTTATTTTGAACCGTTTACGATAAAATAATACAAAGATTGTTTTTAGATGTTTGAAAACAAGTAAATAATTCTGAACATTTTTCCGTACAAGTATGTTACTTTTTTTTGTTTTTAATAGGATATCCAAGGGGTACGAACTGTTAAAAAATATTTGAAAAGGGTACACAGGGATCTAAAGTTTAGGAAACACTGCTTTAAGTGATAATTAGAAGCTGACTATCTTAAAATATGTGAGGGTTTCCAGTATAAATTTTAAATTTCCTATCGATAGAATCAAACGGCAAAATAGAAAATTTGTAGGTTTTGTATTAAAAAAAAATATTTTCATTAAATTCCGACCTGAAAATATATATTGCAATTATGTAGCATTTATGGAGTATGCGTGCACACTTAATAAAAAGTTTAAATTTTCTATATAACTAATATGACTTTAAAGTGGTTCTTGTGTAATATTATCAGGAAAATTGCCGAAAAAAATTATTACCTAAAAAAGTTGTTGCAGAGGCAATACTCTGACAACCTACATAATTAAAGTACAAGTAAAACTACCTCAAGTTTTGAAGCCCTGTTTCATTTAGAAATGTGGAGCCACAAATGATGATGAAATGGAGTTATTACTGACAAAAATGTTTTTAAAGTGTGGCAGAAACGTTAAAAAAATAATAATATTCAAAGTGGATATATCTTCAATATACGAGTACTTCAAAATACTATTCTAAAGACAAAGAGTAACGGTTTTCGTCTTATTATAACTAATTTAACAATTTGTTGTTATTAATAAAAATATAATTTTGGACAAAATGTATTATTTCGTAAAAATCTTAAGTCAAGAAGTTGTAAAAAACTTCATAAAAAGTCTGGAATTGCTCCCTGAATAATAAGTAAGAGACATGTTACAATACACCTCATAAGTTCCCGTGCCAAAAACGATTTTTATCTTAAGCCCAAGTTTCAATAATAGTAATACCCTACAAACAAAATTAATTGTGTTATATTTTTAAGTATTATTATTTATTAATATAAAAAAAAAACAGGAACGAAAGGCATTATTTAATCGTGTAACTTGTATATAATTTAATAACGTGTCACATAAATACTTGAAACAAAATTTGTACAAAAAATATGTAAAGGTGTAATGATTGTTTCACTTGACTTTATAGTCTTTGGTGTAGCTATGAATTAAGGAGGATAAATAATGCATCCTGCGCGTTCATTTGCAAGTTTAATGTTACTTCCTTGTCATTTATTACTGCGTTTCTAACAAGGTATACTTGATAACATCATACAATGCCTGCAAATAGTCCATGTATAGTTTTATATCGCGTTCAAGCAAAAAGCACAAAACGAAACAAATGAAGAATCTGCTTCTTGTTAAGTAAATACCCTTCACAAATTTTATGCACGAAGTTAGCATATTATCTAGCATTACAATGTAACTTAATAAAAATTATGTTTTAACAGTAATTGAAAGAAATATGTTTAAATATTTATATGTATATAATTAGTAATTTAAATTATTAAGAATTCTTTGTGCAGCATGCAAATAAATGTAAAGTAATAAAACATTCTGGTACTACAATAATATATGTAATTTACTCAGTATTTATATTTCCACGCAATTTTAATACACTGATATACGCTGTGCGTTCAGAGAAATTTATGATCGATGACTGATCTTTATTTTTAATCGATCTTCCTGATCGATCCTGTTTAATCAAATCAATCTTGTTTTATCTGTTTGATCTTGACTAACCTGATTAATTTCAACTACATATATTCAAAAACAAATAAGTGTTTGTTTTATGTTTTGCAATAATATAAAGATTTTTCTGTAACATCTAATTTATTTAATGCAACAAAATCTTTTTTAATTATAGATAGTTTTGATTCAGCTTATATACCTCATAGCTTCACCTTTTAGACATTTTTCAAAAATTATGAGACTTTTATAAAAGTTTCATATTTTGTTTAAATTGTAGAACATTCGGTATGACTTGTTTAGATCAAACAACGCAAAATAAATTGTCTATATAATCCTGCGAAAATTGACAAGTCACTGAAAACATGCACACAAGTAAGATTTGTAGTACTTACATTTAAATACTAGGTATCAACATAACTATAAAGAATGCAATGAAGATTGTAATCTTTACTGTTAGTATTTGAAAATCCAGCCAGTATCAACCTGCAAGACGCATTATTTGTGCCAGACTTGCGTACAAATTTACTATTATATAGGAAAATTATAGACAGAGGTTACACTGTTACATTTGACAAAGATGCGGCAAAGATTTCACACAAAAATGATCAAGCAATATTGACGCCAGGCGCGAAAACGGATTGTACTACATCCAGTTCGATAACATAGAGGAATGTAGAGCAGGCGCTGATTTACAAAAAGCCAATGACAATTCAATAAAAGTTTGGCATCGTCGCCTAAGCGAAGTAGTGTGTGTGTCGTGGTGTCAACACGTATGAGTTTGTGCTCCGTAAAGAATTTAAAAAATATATGAAATACAAGGATATAGAGAGCTATTAAAAAGAAAGCAAGATACTAAGAAGAGACCCCAAAGGAAGATATAAAGCAAAAGATAAGTATCGTCAGATAAAAGATTAAAAAGCAAATAAAAATTATTAGCCGTTTGTAGGTTATACACATACTCTTTCAAGAGAGCTACATTGCCAGCAAAGCATAATCAAGAATTGCATTTTGCAAAGTAGTGTTTTGAGCCAGCGGCAGATATCAGGTTACCGCCCGAATCAAGTAAGGTGATAACACAAACTGAACTGACGACGCATAGAACACCACCAAGCAAAACTAGCAAGTAAAGAGAATTGCATACCTTCAGTTAATAAAATGGATGCTCAAATAATCCTAGATGCAATAGCCGATTTAAAAAAGGAATTAGCAAACATACAAAAAGAGATAAATACTAAATTCAATATCACAGCAGATAATTTAGAATACCTTACCAATAAAATAGTGAAAATAGAAAAAAATTGGAAAGAACAGGAAAAAATAAACAGAGAAAAAAATCTTTTAATTTTTGGCCTAATAGAAGAAGAAAGAAATAAATTTCAACTAGAAAATGCTTGCTTAGATCTAATAAAATAGATATAAATAACAGAGATATTGATAATATATATAGACTAGGAAAAAAGGCAAATAAAACAAGACCTGTTCTAATAAAATTAACAACAAGAAGGAAATTAATACAAATTTTGGCAAACCGAAAGTTTTTAAAAGGAACAAGAATAATAATATCAGAAGATTATCCAAAAGACATTACAGATGAAAGAAAAGTATTGATACCGCTGATGAAAGACATAAGAAAAGAGGGTAAACATGCAGTTTTGAAATACAATCATTTATATGTTGATGGAATAAAAATAGATAACAATGAAGCAACAATATTAATAAAAGAAAAAAACGACAAAAAACGAATGCATTCTGAAGAAAAGGAACAAAAGAAAAGTCCAAAAACATATGAAGATAACGACAAAAACAAAAAAGAACAAGATGCAAAGAGACAAAAACAACAACCCAATAAAGCAGATATACCAACAACTTCAAGGGTTAGACCACAATTCACAAGTAGACCTAGAACAACTAGCTACGATGAAAGACCAATAAAAAACAATTTATCAAAACAATCATAGCAACCAAACATAAATAAAGTAACAGGAAACCTGGTAACGAAAATGGCTAATACAAAGGAATTAGAAAATAAGTACAATGCAATGGCACCAACACACACACCCGCAATTCCAAGTCAAAGAAAGAAAATAAATAGAAAGAAAGGACCAATCAAGGTATCAGAAAATGAATACAGAATAAGAATGAACCATGAAATAGAACAAGAATTAGAAGGAGAAAATATAGTGAAAAAAATTAAACAACAAAGAATGAGATGGCTTGGCCATGTATGGAGAGCAGAAGAAAGGAATACAATAAGATCAATAGTCGAGTGGAGCCCAGGCGGAAGAAGAAGACGAGACAGGCCCAGGTCAACATGGCTGAGAGAAGTGGAAGAAGATCTGAAAGCAGCTGGAATTAGCAACTGGAAGAATAAAACAAGAGATAGGGAGTTGTGGAGGAATATTATAAAGAACATCTAAGAAACAGGAACGGAGATTGATCCACTCCAATAAAATTGGATCTAGAAAGCTTCGAAGGAAGCGGCGCAACCCCATGGGGGTGTTAAGCCACTATATATATATATATATATCGTCGCCTAAGATATTTCAACTCACTGAGGCTACCCAAAAGAGGACTTATAAGAAGTTGGATATCGAAAAGTCAACTAACGTCCCGGAGTGCGACATCTGCCCCCGCGAAAAATGGTACGAATTCCCTTTCCCAGAAAGTCAAATCGGAGCACGGAGGTATTACTCCGACGTCTGTAGCCCGATACGGACGCAATCGTGTGGAAAAGTAAGTTATTTTATTACTTTTATTGACAATTATTCTCGATGGTGTGAAGTTCGCTTTGTCAAGTGTAAATTTGAAGCTTTTCAAGAATTTCAAAAAGTAATATAGTTATTTAAAAACCAAAGAGATAAAAAAATCAAAAGTTTTCAGACCGTTATGACTACCTAGATTCACATGAAATTCTGTGACGGTTCACGGTTCCACATAATCCTGAGCAGAATAGTGTAATAAAACTTTAGTGGAAACCGCAATATGTCTACTTATCCAGTTGGGTTTTCTTCAGATGTTCTGGATAGAACGAAGAAGCTTTTCTTGCAGCGAACTTCATTCGTAACAGATGCCCGTCCGAGTGCCCGTCTGTCTGGACGGAAAAACTCCATTCGAAGTTTGGCACGGAGAAAAACCAGACGTCCAATATATGCTCCTGTAGCTCGACTCAGCTCCATACAAATAGCTACAGCATTAGCTGCAGAGTATAAGATAGCAATAAAACAGATTGTTGATCAATGTTGACCGTAGAAGTTCATTGTATAGATCGAACGACAAGGATCTACCATTCGTAAGAAAGCTGCGGATATGCTCTAAGAATTACGGTCAGGTGACAAAATATGCCTACTGAAAAAGGCGTTATACGGACTACGTCAAGATGGTCGGCAGTGGTACAGTCGACTGGACAGAGAGCTGTCTCAAAACGACCCATGCGTCTATTTCCAGGGCCAAGGAAAAAATCTTGTAATTATTGTTGTTTATGTAGATGATAATTTGTTTGATCCGCAAAATATTTGAGAAATTTCAAAATTCAAGGCTGATTACAAGAAAAGCGTGCCCATAAAAGAATTAGGTGAGATAAAACACTGCCTAGGATTGGAATTCGTTCGTCATGACGATGGTTATTTGATTCACCAAAAGGGTTATATCAAAGAAATTCTAGATCGCTTCGGAATGATACGATATGATAATAGGTGTAGATCGGTATGAACACTTATGGAGATCGGATCGAAGTTATCATCAGAGGAGAAGAAAAGAGGTACGTTGAATTGCGAAGTACCTGGCAATGACAAAAAGGCCAGATATCGCACATGCAGTCCGTTGGTTGAGCTGTTTCAACGACTGTTTCAATGAAGTACGTATGGGTATTACTAGGTACGTTGATGCTGATTAGTAAAACTGCTCTGACGATAGGTCATATACCGGTTTTGCTTTCGTCCTTACTGCCAGTGCTATAACCTGGGAGTCCCGTAAACAAAGTTGATCTGTCTACAACCGAGGCAAAATATATGGGAATATTTGATGCTGTAAAGGAGGCATTTCACTTGAAATTGTTCCTGATAACCTAATCAATGTCACGTTATTCTGCGACAACATAGGAGCACAAAAATTGGTGGCTAACCCCGTGTTTCATTCTCGCACGAAACACATCAATATTCGACAACACTTCATCCAAGAAGCTGTAAAGGATAACGACATCAAGCTGGCATACATGCCGTCAGTGGAGATGCCTGCGGACATTTTAACCAAAGGACTACCTGGGCCAAACATCGAAAATATTTGATAATACTAGACCAGGTTCTCAATTTCCTGCACAAGACAGTTTATTGTATTTTCCTACCAATATAGAAATATAAATCTACATTAGTGTTTTACAAGACAAGATTTCTTGTCTTCCTTAGTTATTTCTTGCCTTGTCTCGATAAGAAGAAAGACAAGAGATTTAAGTATATCTTGTCTTTCATTACTCATATAAAATTTTTGTCTTGATTGTCATTTTCTTTCATATTTCTTGTCTTGCATGTTAATATTCGCATATGATCTTGAATATATAAATAATTTTGTATCACACGTACATTTTTTTGTTTAGATTATATCAATGTCAATTATAATATATATCTTTTAATACAATTTTGTATTATTATGAAATTAATATTATAAAAACAAAAAAATAGTGTAGCTATACGTATTTTTTTATCACAACAAGCGACATCTGTATAACCAGGAAAGCTTTTTACAAAGCATCCCTTGTTATAAGAAAGCATTTTGTGTCTTAACTCTGGATTATATGATTTCGACGAATAATTATATTATTTAGCCAATAATTATTACTATTATATATTTTTACTTACAAATTTTTGTACTTTTATTTATTTATAGGTAGGTATAATAAATGTAGATGTAAAAGTAACAAAAAAAAATGCGAGAGTACCAGAATATAACAAAATCTTGATATTCATGCACATTTCTTGCAAGACAATTTCTTGCCTTGATTTGCTTTGAATTTTGTAGCTCTTGTCTTGCTTTTTTTGCAAGACTGAGGCTACACCAAGAAAAATGCAAGACTTTTGTGAAACACTAATATATGTGTGTAAAGTTTGTCTTGCGTCTTATTTCTCGTCTCATGATTCCCAGCCTTACTTATTGTAACGTTTTATTTATTTAGGTGAAGTGTAAAATTGATTAAAACACAAATATTTATATAACTATGTTTAATAAAAGAAATATGAATTATAAAGAATAATTAAAATAAATAACACTATGAATAAATAAACATAAACACTATTTTAAGACTAACAATTATTACTAAAAACTTAAACACTAACATTATTTATTTAAACACCTAAAAGTACGCGACATTTATTTCCACAATATTTATATTACTCTCTATTCATTTATATCACCATCTGTTCACTACACGTATCAATATAAGACTGTTCTCGCGACCTCTTGCTCGGGGTATTCAAAGTAAAACACATAATTCTAGAATATTCGCCAGTTCTCTGGAAACAGAACAATGGGGAGCGGACGAACTTGTGACCTATCCGTTAGCGGTCGCCGTCCGCGCCGCGACCCTGGGATAGCTACATTATGATATAAGCAAATTAAAAAAATAGAATAAGAAGAATTTAGTAAAACAGTGTAAATATATCCATATGAAACTGAGCGACAATAAAAATTTTAATGAATATTTCCACATTGAAAATTGTTAAAAACTATTAGCGTTCTATTATGTTTCAAAAACGACGACCTGATTAATTAGTTACTTCTATTGGAAATTTTATTTTAATTTACAAATCTGCCGGAAAAAGGATACTAAAATGGAATTTGCCCAAAAGCGCCTCTTATATCATGGACACACGGTATAAATAATGATCATTAAGTAAATTCTCAATTGAAGTTAATGTTTATTAGAAAAATATACAGACACACGGACATTACTTGAAATTTCTTGCACATGTGCAAATGCAATGTACCCTTGAGAAAAAAGAAGATAGGAAGTGATTAAAGACATCGTAGTAGTTTCTAGATTTAGAGTATTATCCATGCCATTATACTTCATTGACAATCGTCAACCTAAATAAGAATAATTTAACTAAATATCAACATTAACCTCAACATCAACAACCTCAACTGTCATTTGACTTGCGATGACAACCGAACGCTTCCGATCATCGGTTTTTAAACTTCATCGGCACTTTCCACGTTATGACGTTTGAAATGATCATTACCTAAATGATCATATGACACACAACAAGTAAATTAAGTATTAACGGTTAATCATTACTTTCGTCGTGTGTCCCGGGTGTTACACACGCGGCGGCCCTGCTCATTGACATTGACAATCTTTGTCTTGTAGTTAATCCTCACGTCATCAATCGTAACCATGTGATTCAAATCGTGGGGGACGGAAGGACTACAGAGCCTTTTCACACACGCCGGCTGCCGGATCCGACAGCCGGCCGGTCGGTTCGGCATCGCGCTTTCACACACGCCGGATCCGGCAGCCGGCAGCCGGCTAGCTATTCCAAGTAGCACTGCGATTGCCTATATTTACCCCGGTCAAGAAAATTAATTTACTTTTTGTCTTACGACAATGGAGCGTGAACGTATTATTGCAATGTGGATTTTATACAGCCGACTTCGCCGTCGAAAAATAAAGCAAAAAATTTATTGGGTACATCCAATAAATAGAAAAAGAGTAGAATATGGAACATTTTATTCATTGTTTGAAGATTTGCGAGCAGATGAAAGTAAATTTTTTAATTACTTTAGAATGAGAATTGCATTTTTTGATGAATTACATAATCGTTTAATTGAATCTGTCCTTCCCTGTTCGAAGCAACCGGACGACTGCGACCGGCTCGTGTGAAAGCTACAATAGCATGCAAGCAACCACTGCATGCCCGGTGCCGGTCCGGTACAGTGGTGGCGTCCGGTGACGATCCGGCAGCCGGGTGTAATAAAACCGGGTCCGGCACGTGTGAAAGGTCCCATGCTATTCCATATACTTCACGACCGGCTCGCCGGCAGCCGGCGTGTGTGAAAAGGCTCTTGAGTAAATAAATATCAAAACTAATAGTATTATATACAGTATAATAATGGATGAAACTTAACAAAAATTAATTTAATAAAACCAACACATAGTATAATAAATAAATGACATGAATGACATATTCATGTTTTTTTAAATATTTGACAATATCCATTACCGCGGTTACACTACTGTTCCTATTTCATTTTTGTCGCTGGTCAGTCGCAGGTACAGGGCCATACTAACTAGCTATTTGGGCTACAGCCCAGGGGCACCGTAACTTAAGGAGCGCCACGAACGTAAAGATAAGGAATTTCTAAATATGCTTAAATCTCTATATCTCAATTCATAAATTCGAGAAAAGATGAATGCACACTCCAAGTAGCCTAAACTCCACTGCGCGCGAGGCCGGAGCGAATCCATACTGGAAAAATCTCGCACGCGTGTAACCTAATGTGGTAGTAATCATATTTAAGAATTTTAATGCCTAGGCCCTAGGGCGCTAATTGGAAAATAGCCCGGGGTACCAAAATTGATATGAACGGCCCTGTGCAGATAGCATATATACTCCTGTGTAACATATACGACAAATGAGACAGCGACTAAAAGTCTTATCTATGCTATGCTGTACGACAAAGATGTAAGATAAAAGTTTAATAGTTCTTGAGGTGAGAATATTCTTCTTCTTCAAGTGCTTTGCCTGCTGCAGGCGTAGGGTATCCCAGATTTCCATAATGTCCTGTCTTCTGTCTTCTTTACTAGTTCAGAGAAGTTTACACTGTCACTGTCTTTTATTACACCTCTTAATATAGTTAATCTTTTTCTACCTCTACTTTTCTGTTTTTTATACAATCACTAACCCTTTGTGTCTAAAATCGTGACCAATCAACGATAATTGTTGTTTCTTGGTTGCATTGTACAACTCTCTTTTTACACCTAATTTTTTAACACTATTTCATTATTGATTTTATCAGTCCATTTAATTTTATGTGTCTGTCTACATATCCACATTTCAAACGCTTTTATTTTATTTGCGAGCTGTTGTGTAATTGCCCACGATTCGAAGCCATACAATAGAACTGACCACACATATGTTTTAATCACACGCACTTTCATGTTATATTGTGATTAGTAAGAATAGGTTTCATATTGTTAAACGCACTTTGTGCTAAATTTATTCTCGCAGTAATATCTTGATTAAATTTCCCGGTACTGGTTGTTGTTGCACCAAGGTATTTGTGTTGAGACACTTGCTTAATTTTGTTGTAACTATGCATTAATTCTTCAATAACTTCGCCCATTCCATTTTTAGTGATAACCATGAATACCGCTTTGCTTGAGTTTAGTTCAAGGCCCCAGTTCTTGCAGCTTTCCGATACTTTATTAATAAGGCTTCGCATTTCTTCATTTGATTCTGATATTAATACTATGTCGTCTGCGTATCTCAGATTAGAAATGTCAACACCTTCTATTTTTATCCCTTCTTCTTCTTCCACTTCATTGAACATTAAATTCACTATTTGTATTAAAAAGTTCCGGAGACAATGCACCGTGAGGATCAATTGCAGGAAATAGAGTGTAGTGTTGCTGCAATAATGATGTCAAAAAATTTCTAAAAATAATCAAATCATTTATTTGATTACAACAAATTAAGTCATATTCTTCATTAATTGTTGAAACAATTCGTCAAGTGAAAAAGTATTCAAATGGAAATTATTGATGATGAAGTGAATATGCTCTACGTTTACAAAAGCAGAAGAGTTTTCTTTACGTTATATTAAAAATAACATAACAAACAATTCGGAACCAGTTTGTACACTATTTGTCCCAATTTGTAGAGGTTGTAAAGTAATAAGGCAGAAAGCTTATAAGATTTTGTAAATGTGTTGCTGGCTAGAATGTTATTACTTCTCATTGTTTGCGTTTCTTTCATCGTATTTTATTTGTTGTAAAATCTTTTCATGTTTTCTTTTCTATCGAAGTGAAAATGTTACAAGCTATCGCGTGAAGGATAAGGATCAAAAGGAATGTGTCCCCTTTAAGACAAGTTTAATTATATCGAGGGAGCGAATCTAATACAATAACAGTTCAGTTCATTGCTGATTTGTCAAATATTGCCTCGAAAAGCAACTTTTGATGTTTCTTCGATAAAAATACCCTACGACCAAATCACTTTAATGACTGAGCAAATATAATTAATACCAGGGAAACTTTAATTCTTTACAAAACAAATTTAATAAGAAAAAACAAAAACACTGAATAAATAGACTTAAATCTAACATATTATTTCTGACCTGCTGGTGGTAGTGCTGCTGTAGTATGTTGTTCCACTTTAGGGGTACTTTTGTAATGTGATGGAATTACCTGTAACAAATAAAACAAAATGAATATTTATATTTAAAGAGACCAGATATTGTATAATAGAATGAGGGAAACTTGTAAAAAAAAAAACAACACCTGAGCAGAATATCTCAAAACAATATTTTAAATAATACCAAAACTGCCTCTTGTTTTAAAACTACAAATCAGAATTGACCAAAAAAGACTAGGTATAAACATTATAATTTTTTAGGAAATAATAATATGTATAATATAGAACAATACAGCAAATTTAATAATGTAACTAAATTATATAATAATAATTTCATACGATAAGTTATAAGTAAGGTAGATTTCTCTGAGTTGTTCCTGACGTCATCAATCATAACCATTGTTTCAAATCCAACGGGAAAAGGGGGATTTATGACATCATTTTGTCGGTTCAAATCATGTTATTTCCGAAGAAAATAAACGTTAAAACTGACAGTATGTATAGAGTGTTCCACAACTTAGGACAAAAAATTAAAGGGTATATACTGCACAACGTACTGTATCAAAAGAATTTTTTTTTTTAATTTTTTTTCAAATCTTCTACTATGAAAGTAATTGTTTATATAATATCAAATACTAATAAATGTCTAATATTGTAAAGTTAATATCTACTCCAGTGATCCAAAAAATGTCTACTTCAAGTAAACTACCTTTAACTTTGCGAATTTTAGAAAAAATATTTTTGTTACATGATCAACACGTTCTACAGTATATACCCTTTAAATTTTTGTCCTAAGTTATGAAACACTCTGTATACAAATATAATAATGAATAAAATATACAAAAACAGTTGTAGATTAAACAAATAGAACAATGAACATAAAACGAAGCACAAATTTTTGACGCCAAAATCACATTAATAAATGATATTAGTAAGATATCTATTTTTTAAAATATCCATTATCATTGTTACACTACTGTTTATTTAATATTTTTAGTTTGTTGGGCGCATATAGCATATAGCATATATATATATATATATATATATATATATATATATATATATATATCCCACTGTAACAAATACGATAATGAGATAAGGAATAAAGATACAAGATAATAGTTTAATATAATAACTCTTGCAGCAGAAATTGATGACTTTACATACAATATACTGTAATTAATAGCATGTAATTTCTAATATTCCATAATATTAAAAGACTTTCGATTTGTCAGAAAAACATTATTCATAAGAAAAAAATAAGATTTAATAAGTTACAAACATAATAAACGAAAACCTTTAAAACGGGATATTTTGGGAGACAGTTTTCTATGTGGGATAAAAAATTCAATGTAGGTACGACACTTTGACGGATAGTTTTCAGTGTGGAACGTTTGTTTACTTTATTTAGATTACAAATACATTTCAGGTTTTCTTGTAAATTAAAACGGACGCATTCTGCATTCAACACCAAGCAGTAATGACAGCGCTACGTCACTGGTGAAAGAAGCTCTCAATGAAACACGCTCCAAGATCACGACGTCTGTCAGTTAATTATACATTTGTACTGTGATTCTCATGATAACACAAATATAGATGAAACCTAAATTATTGTAGTAAGTCATATTAATCTAATACCCACTTGCTTTATTATTCTTTCAATTCCTAGTTACCTAATTATTCTTTATTATTATCATAGATTATTAGTCTATGTTATTAAATACTTACATTTAAATTTTTTTGTTTATGCTGAATTTAAGGAATCCTTAACTAAGTGACAAATATGATCTAAAATACAAAATCAAACACTATATTCCTAGAAATATAATACCTAATTATAGGATTTTTTGTCTCTGTTTGTTATCTCAAAACAATCTTTTTCAATTCATTAAAAGAAAATTGGGTCATACATCAAAAAATGTGGTGTAGAAAATGACCACATAATTAATATAAAATAATTTAGTCATTAAATAAAAATACAATAAAGAGTTTCCCGTAGATTCCTATTTAAATGCTTAATTTTATTGATTTCAATTATTTCATTGTATTAACTTTCTTTAAAAGAGATTATTGCAACTGGAGTATTTGACAATGTTACATTTAGTTTATGCAGGATAAAATATGAAGAAAATTTACAATGGGTAAAATTCTTGCTTACAACATTTAAATATGTATTGAACCTTTCTTCTATTTTCCTTTGTTGTAATCAAAGGGGAAATTTAAAGGGAACTAACAATTTTAATTTAAAAACTAACAGGGGCTGTTAGTTTTCAAACTTTGTTGTAATCAAAAACTGTACCATTTGTAAATTTGCTTCGTATTTTTATTCTTTGTAAACTATATGTAACATTTTCAAGAGTTTTATTTATAATGTGTTTTCTGCAGACTATACAATTTTGCAAGTCATCAAAATTAGCCTAAGTCAAATGATCTGAAACAGGGAAGTGTACATGTAAATAGCAACTAACTTGTAAGCGTTCACGATACACCTTTATTGACAATAAATTACAAAACAATGATATATACAATTATAAGTTATAAGTAAAGGCCCTTTAATTAGTTGTGTAAATTAATTATTAGTTATTTAAGCTACAAGAACAATAAGTAGAATATAACATTTGACGAAGTATGAACTTGTGGCGAGTCGTCAGAGGCGTCAAGGGGAGCGCAGCCTCCTCAAAAATAGAAAAAAACTGCGCGTTTAATAAATATTTTTGCTACAACTGCAAAAAAAAAATGATAAAATTCTTATTCTAATAAAAATGCATAAAGTAGGTGATTTTTTTCACAATTGTTAGCTTACCTTGATACCGTACGCGAAGTATCTGGGAAAACGTTATTTCACGGTTTTGGAAAAAAGATCCAGTGATGAAAAGTGATTTTTTTTTATTACTGGTGTGCCTTTCCAAACCTTGGTCAAGTCAAAATCAGAAAGAAATTAAATATAATACTATAAAATTACATGGCTCAGATAAACTTAATTGTTGATCACCGCCTAGTTGTTCATCGCTCAGTTGATCGTGGCCCAGGTGTCCTCGCCTTCTTGACCTAGACGGTTGCGTGCAACCATTGTCCCATTATTACTATTCAAAATAAATATTAATTTTCCGTGCTTTCTTATTTGAAAAATCAGTAATTAATACTTTCAATTCTAACAAGTGGACAATTTCTTGTTCTATTTATATATTTTGGATATTATTTCTAACGATATTTAATATGCCGAAAGATAGGTCACCTTAAATTATTATTGGATATGTGTGATTAGTACCGTGCCAACCGTGGGTGCAAGAGGTGCATCTTACCAGGGCGGCAGAATTTGAAGGGCGGCAAAAATATAAAAATATTAGTTAATAATTGTGTAGTTAACCAACAGTATAGCGTTAATAGAAGATACATAATGATGTCTACAATTTGCTTATGCATTGCAGGCAACTCAATATTGTATCAAGTATAAATCAGCACATTATAGTTTGTGTTTAGATGTTAGCTATTGCACAGGTTGCACATAATTAAGGTCAATTATTTATTCTACTAACCTACTTCTTTTTACTGGTCTATGGTTGTTATATTGTATAAATAGTGTATGGTAAAAAGCCCGGCAGTATGTGCCATTGTGACTTTTAAGTAAAGCAATAAAACTATTATACATTTCCACAACCCGTTTTATTAATTAGTGTACCAAACATCAACCAGGGTAAGTACATTATAATTATCTTCATTTTCCAAACTGGCAACAACCCTTTTATATTGTTACCCCGAACGGGTGTAACATATTGGTGGCAGAGGTTTCGGGACTTTTTAGCCAGTTCAGAGTAGTTAGTAATTCTAACTAGTCGCGGAGATTGGATGTAATTAATTTAATTATTAAATTCCTATAGCACTATTTAAAAATGGCCTCAATCGACGTTATATCACCGCAAATGCGATAGAGAAATTCGATTGAAGTAATGCTAGAAAGTATTTCCAAAGACTAAAATCAGGGCAGATATTGAAGGCTTGGTAGACGCAGCCACAGTAAATGTATTAAGAACAAAATTATGTGGCGAGGCGTTACAAGTTTATACATACAGAACAGAATTACATAAAAAAACAATAAAACTTGCAGACTTTATCAAAATTTTACAAACGAGATTTATAAAAAAAGAATACCAGGGCAAATATACAGTGACTTAAAGAATTGTCGACAGAATATCGATGAAAGTGTGCAAAATTATAGTAATAGAATATACGAACTAAAACTAGAGTTGCAGAAAGAAGAAGGAGTAGATAGTAATTTTGCAAATATATTATTTCTGTATACATTTAAAACAGGCCTTAAGCCAGAATTAAGAAGATCAATCCGAACACTGCTAAATATAGATGAGACACTAAGTGGCGCAAATACTCGAAAAAGAGGAAGCGGAACTAGTAAGAGAAAGAGTCGCAAATTTAGAAATTGGCGCGGTGGTATAGGACTCAGAACTTGTTAGAGTAAAATTAAAATTAAGGTAAATGTTAAAGAATAGGTCATATATACAGAGAGATTGCCGAAGCCGTGACTCATGTTATCGCTGCGGAAAATATGGACACATTGCAATAGGGTGTAGATAAAAACCCTTTAATAACAACAGGTACCAAAGAAATGATAATTATAATTTAGGTAGGAGAAAATCTAGATACAATAACTATAACCAAGATAGAGGAGGCAGACCAAGATATGATAACATATACACTAGAGATGGGTAGTACTCGTATGATTCGTATAAACTGAACGAATCTTTTAAAGGAGTCGTATCATACGAATCAGTATCAGCGAAAAGATTCGTATCAAAGTATCATGCGCACCCGTCGACTCTAGGCGTACAACAATACAACACATGTACGGTGCATGAGTCATGGTAGTAGACTTGGTACCTGCTTGGTCTGTGATACATGTACTGACTCAAAGAGTAAAGCATTAATTATTAAAGCCAGAAGTCGTACCCGGGTACGAGTACGAGAGATAGAAATATAAACACAGTAAGATGCAAGACCGAACAAGGGAAGGAAAGCCTGAAGCAAAACGCAGTTTTATATACTATGCACCCCCGTGCCCTATATGTACGGTACGAAATGTACGAATCTTCTGATACAAATCTTTTTGGTACGGAGTCGAATAAATACGAATCATCAAAAAGATTCGAATATCCCATCTCTAATATACACAGAGAATAACAGGAGACAAAAAACAAGGTAATCATCAGCCAAATTTAAACTAAAACCACCTTCCGTGCGCGCCCCAACACGGGAGGCCCCATCACGTTTACACATGCAAAAATCAATCACTATTACTCAAATTAGTAAAAATTTAAAGCTTAACGACATTCCAAATTTTGTGTTGGCATGTGTAAATGGAATAAGATTAAAATTCTTGATTGATACAGGTTCAGCAATTTCTTTAATAAAAACGAAATTTATAAATACACAAGAGATTATAGTTAAACACCTAGGAAAATTACCATCGATTTCGGGGGCAAATATAATAAATCGTGGTTTAATTTTTTTTAATAACATCAAATCAGAGTTGAAATGTTGAATAACATACCCATACATACATATATTGTATAAATATATATCAGAGTGATAAATGGTATTAAATATTATTCAAGTATATGTTAAATTAACGTTTTATTAAAACAAATCATAAAATACAGATCTTCAATTTTTATTCGATGTTAAAAGAGGGCCCCCACCAAACTTTTGCCCAGAGGCCCCCACCGCCATAAATCCGGCCCTGGAAGTACTTGATCTAGCAGCTGAATCAGTCTTCAAAGTAAAATAATTAGTAAATTTCTTACATTTCTTCAATTCTTTTTCACTAAGTATCATTAAATCCTAATTATTTGTATTACCTACAAGAAATTATTTTTAATATATTATATATTACTTACAATTTATTATTATAAAAAAAAACTGTAAAACTGATTGCCGCACGCTGATATCCACATAAAATCAAATTTTCAATATTGTAATAGCCTCTCCTCATTGCCTTATTAGGGAAATGTTAAGAATAAAGTGTAAGATACGAATTACTGGTAAATGAAACGTCGATTTCTGGCGCCCACAATACGACAAAGGACACCTGCGACGTCGTTGAGTTATTTCAATGGATGTAGTCCCCTTATAATAAGCATTCGAATTCGAGACAGTTGATTTAAAATTGAAACTTGGTGACCTTGCCAATTATGTTACATTGATTAAAAGAAAACAAATAATACTATAAAATATCATTATTATTGTATCATTATTATTAACTATTTTTTTGTACGATAAGTGCGTAATGATAATAAAAAGTTATTAATTTTTTAGATTATTAGATCCGCTCCTAATTAGACACTTATATAATAACTAAAAACGTTCGCTAAATATGAACTGCACTTATTTTTGCGAATTTCAAAAATAGTTATTTGTGCTACTAGGTAGGAAAGTTTTTCTTTTCTTGTCCGAATGATATGTATACGGCCGAGACGCAGTCGAGGCTGGATACTTCTTGAGGACCAGAAAACAATTTTACTACCATTCTCTAGGGAAGAAAAAAACAGTTCGTGTAGGTACGTATTAACAGATGGCGTTTAATGCGTTAGAAATGATATAAAATACACCAATTTTGATACATTAGAATCCAGATATTTTTTACTATATATTCCGTAAATAATGGAACAAAATTGCTAACCTTATTTATATGTCAAAATAAAATGTTATAACAATATACATATAACAATAATAATAATACCAAAATAATATAATTATTATCATATATTACTAATCATTTTTTAATTTGTTCACCATGTAAGTGGCTAATAGAATCTATGTTTTTATTTTTATAGTTCATAGTATCATGGTTTAATAAAACATAATCATTACTATTTAATGTTACAATGTTATTATTTCTGGTTTATTTTTAAGTTTATTATTAAGAACAGAAAAATAAAGCTCATATTTATGTTTTGTGAAATTGTACTGAATTAAGCATTTATAGATAGATAGATACAAAATAAATAAGTGACCATGTAGAATCAATCAATAAGAACTAACTTGTAAAATAGAAACCTGTAATATCGCCCTAAATATCATTAAAGAAGTAGATAACCAAAGAATAAAATTAATAAAAACTATCAACAACTCACAAATTTAAATAGATAACCTATAAATTGAACATCAAGTAGTAAATTATTTTTTATCCTATACAGATATTGAAAATAAGATTTTCCTGCGTATATGTGCGCAAGAAAGTAGACATTTTCCGGCCCAGACATACAATATCTCAACTATTCCCTACAGAAGAAAAAAACAGTTTGTGTGCGGACTAACAGATGATGTCTAATACGCTAAAAATAAGAACCATACTCTGTTCACGTTACGATAAGAATAGATGTCGCGGCGAACCAAGCCAGTTGCACACACACACACACACACACACACAATTTTTTTACAAGTTACGATAGGTTACTTCGCGTATTTTTATGAAAATTCTCACAGTTGTCATAATAAATGTCAAAAATTTAATATAAAACTATTATTTTTCTATGCTTCTTTTTATAGTTAAAATTTTCCGTCGTTAAACTTGGTTTGTATTTTAACCAATCGCAGAGCTGTAATCATAGCCCCTGTATACTAGCCTCCACTCTTTAATTTAACGTGAACAGAAGAGTATAGAATAATATATAGTTAGTATATTACCACTAATTATGTGAAAATGGATTATTATGCGAACCACAGTAAACTTCACTGTCACAAAAAAATAACAGCTGCTGCAGATCATCCCCTACATGTAAAAATGAAGTTGCGAAGGCTCTACTTATAATGAAATTTTTGTTTTTTGCTTTCCCGTTCTTTTGGTCGATAATAGTATTATCTGAAATGAGAATAATTTAATTGAAAAAAAAATGACACCATATATATAATGCATTTTATGATTTCTTAAAGATCATACGAATTTAAGGGTATCTGTAAAAAATTAAATTTAAAATTCTTCCAAATCAGGGTGAAAATAACGTCCAAGTTTAAAATTTATGTATAACGTAGGTACGTGGTGTTCTATTTAAAGTAAATTATTCTGTAAAATTGAACCAAATTTTTAAACCATTTTAAAACAAATTTTTTAAACCTTCATTAGCTATACAAGTTAAAAAGGTAATTAGTGTAAATTATCACTTAGGGTGTGTCACACCATTTTTGTTTCTATATGTCATTTTATTTTTGATTTCTTTATATGTTAATACAACGACATATTAAATTAAAATTTTATACTTGCTATAGGTTAGCTTCAATGTAATTATTTAATTAATGTCTTCAGTAACTAGTAAGGGTACTTGTGCACTAAACTAAACTAAACGGTATGGGTTGTGTATAAATAATTAAATAATTCGGCATTTTCAACTGGAATACCCTATATTTTATTATTCAGTTGATTGTCTGTTTTTATTAACTTGATATGTTATTAAGGGTATCTTATGCCTTTCGGAATCCAATTTTTTAAGATCCGGGGATCTAGCAGGCCAATTTCTTAGACCGCCTTTTCCAATCCTTCTAGTAGTAAATTCTTCATTTAAATAATTCCTAACCAGAAGACTGTTGTGAGCTGGTGCACCATCATGCTGAAATCACAATCTCCGGATAATATTGAGGGGTTATTTTTTAAATCATAATAATAATAATAATTGAATAAATAAATTTAGAGAAAAATGGTGAAAAACTCCGAAATTATTAATTTTAGACGTAAGATACCCTTAATAACATACCAAGATAATACAAAAAAACAAATAAATGAATAATAAAATATAGGGTGTTGCATTTAAAAATGACGAGTTATATTGATTATAAGTTCAGTAAAATTGATTCGCTATATTGACCAGCCTGTATAATTACATATTTTAAAAATATGTCAGACCATAGAGTTTTGTTAACAGTTAAAGGAAAAAGAATTCTTAAATTTTGCACTTCAGTGCGCCTTTATAAAGCAATGGGTGTATTCGATCTTTTTTAGAGAACAAACGGAATAACTTGGTAATGTAGAAAACTAAAATAAAATTCATATGTCCGTATAAGAGAATAAAATACAATTGAAAACATATAAAATATGAAAGGTGTTCCATTTAAAAAGAGACAAACAATTCTCGTTGCATCGTCAACACTCTATATATGTGAAAACGATTTTATGTTATTCTCCTTAAGTAGACGAATAATTTTTGTTAATAAATTTAAACTGTATTTCCAACGACAAGGGAGATATCGTAGACGGCCTTTCGATGACTTCATTTAAGATGAAAATAATAGTATATTGTGTTATTAAGAGTAAAAGTGATACTTTGTGTGGCGAGTACGGAAGTTTGCACGACGAGCGAAGCGAGTCGGACAATTGCATGCGAGGCACACAAAGACACTTTTACTCTGAATAACACATGCTATTTTTTCTTCAAACTTAGAAATTTTAAAAAATAAACTACTATTTGACGTTTAATATGTAGGTTACCTGTCAGTTATTCATAATTTTTAGTAACTTTATTCTTAGGTTATCTAGTTTCTATAGTGACATTTAGGACGATATTACAGATTTCTATTGTACAAGTTACTTCTTATTGGCTGATTCTACATACGGGGGCGAATAAATTATACGGCGGCTACAATAAAAAATTATTTTACGGAGGCATAGAAATTAAACTTCAACCTTTCGTTGTTATAAATAAGAGTCTTATTTTTATTAGCATTACCATAAGTTCCTATTCTTACACATAAACCGAGATCTTAAATGAATGCGAATGCGAAAGTTTTCATAACCTGGTATGAGGTAGCGCTAGCGAATTAGATATGGTGCAGAAGCAGCAAACCGAAACATTCGAATTATAGAATGATTTCAATGTTAGAAACCTTTGAGTGATATGATCATTCAAATAATTTTAAGAGTACTCGAAATATCTCGAAATATTTACATAATCGAATATTTCGATTTATAGATTTATAATAATACTATAAGACTACGAAGTTGTTCAAAATTGAATTCTACATTAGTTAAGATCATAATTTATAATAATAATAATAATAATAATAATACTTTTTTTAGGCAAAGTTCAGCTTACAGCTGCTCTTACACTTAACCTTCAAATTAATTAAACAGAAAAAAATATATACATACAGGTACATAAATATGAGAATAATCTATAATACATATGTAACAGCACTTTTGCTATAGGATCTTTATTAAATATAAAATGTAACACACCGTTAAAAATCACACAGCCATGAAAAAAATAAAATAAAATATTTATGCGCCAGTTTAGTGTAGTGAAGTAAATGTAATAGTTTTATTATATTCTTTGGGCGTCTTGTTTTATACATTTCTTTAAGTAAATCATAGAGATATTCAATGGGGTTCATTACTGGAGTCTGTGGAGGTGTTTTTAATGGTTGTTTACATGTAGTATGTTTGGATTCATTATCTTGTTAAAGAATCCCTTAAACCCATTTTTTAGCACATTTTTTCCAAATTCTGCTTTAAAATATTCAAATGAACCCAATTTCCCATCAATAATTAAGTTTCTTACCACAGGAATTTTCACTGGCCACTGTCCTTTAAAGTACCATTTGCATAAAATTGGTATAGCTGAAAATGAAACCTGTCGACTCTGTGAAGAGGACGAAGAATCGTCGGAACACATACTGTGTGAATGCCCAGCCGTAACTGTGCAGAGACTCAATCAACTAGGTAAGAGGTATCTTACGGCAGATGAGATCAAGAACTTGACTCCTGGGGCCATAATCGGCTTCATCAAAAATCTGGATCTACTTCCGGAAAACTAAGTAAGGGCTGTGTCACAATAGATCTTCTAGGTCGCGTTGACAAAAAGCGACAAAACGCTTAAACCCTCGACTACATACAATACAATACAAAGTTTCTTACCCGTTCCTCACTCATACAGCCTCATACAAGCACAGAATTTCTTCCATATTTCACTGTTGGGTATAATTTTTTTGATTTTATTTGTTCATTCTTCCTTTTCCAAACAATAATTCGTCCATCTGATCTAAAAAGGTTTATTTTGCTTCATCTGAAACAATTACTGAGTTCCAAAAGGTTTCAGGTTGGTTTATATATTTAAAAAAGATTCCTTTACATCCATAGCTGTCTGATTTTGAACGAAAATGTTATATTTTATAATTAATAAATCTCGCCCTGCAGACATGCTGTTGCATAAGTTTTGATCTTATTTGATGTAGAATTTAATTTAATTAAGTAAATCTACCAAGAGAGAGAGTATCAGCAATTTTTTGAAATCCCATGTTAAAGTCTTATGTTCCGCTTTTCATTGCAAACACTTTACAATGATTATCATAGATTATATTTAATTTTTTAGTTGAGTCTGCTAAAACAAATTTTGAATGCGCTGAAGACTAATGAGATGGATCATGTTTAATAAAGAATTTTGTTCATCCATACCTACCTGAAAATTGTTTTCAGCTTTCCGCCAACATTTGTAAGCTCAAATCGCACAGTATGAATTTTAAACACGTTACCGCAACGTCATGTATTTTGTTCATCTGATTGTTCGTATACATATACGGCTTTGAATTGAGCCCTAGCGAATATCAACAAAGTAGATAATCGAAAATAACAAGTAAAAAAAATGTCTACTGAAATCTATATTTGTTAGTGTCTAATATGGTTTCTATTTAGTAACATATTAAAACGATCTTATCAAATTGATTAAATGTAATTCGTCTGAGTATTTCGGCAGCGTCCCTGTCTCGAGATGTTCTTAGCTTGTGCCGTTTAATTTAAATTAACACCCCCATTTCTTTTTAGTGAAAATAAAAATTTCATGTAATTCATTGAAAATAAAATTAAAATGAATACGGTATGAATATATTTTTTAATTAATTGTGCGAACTCTTCAACAGACTTAAACACATACAATTTAAATTTTTTTATTTCGAAAAAACAAAAATTTTTTATATAAAAATATTGCACAGGATTGTAAAAACACTTGGAATGAAACGCGTTGCACTGTGAGCAATAAAACTGATTTCTGTTGTGTTGTTGTATTTTCATGCATATACACTTTTATTTATATAAAATAGTAAGCTTTTAGCAGTATTCTCTGTAAAACACTTCTGTAAGTAATTTATAATATGACAGGTGAATTCATCGTGCAAGAAAAATAAAAGAGAATAAAAATACCTGAAAAACAATTTTCTTCCGGGAAATAAACTAAAGTTTTCTTTCTGCGTGAGCTTTGTAAACTTAACGTGGTTTAAGAACCTTTCACGTTCCGGGAAATAACAATTCTGGAGCTAAGTCGATGAAGTACCGACAACTTTTGTTTGTTTTGTCTTTAATGGAAAACGTAAATGAAAATATTTCAACATTCATAAAGTCTCTAGTTTTATACGGGTGGGGAACAGTAACACTCCCTACTTTCAATACGTAATTGTGAAGGGAAGGTACGTCATAGAAGGGTGAGAATAGTTGCAAAAGGAGCACATACTCGGGAAGTTATGTTTATAATTCCCCTCAATCGTAAATATGACGTGGTCCAAAAAGCAACCCATTTTTGCCGTCGAAACTTACGTTTCGAAAAACTACTGAATCTGTGTCTATGAAAATAATAGGCAACAATAAACCTCACGAATATCGAAGAATTGGTCTTTACTATTTTTATGAAGAAAATCTCATGTTACCGTAAATTCTGTTCGGTATATCATCATTACCCAAGAGTTTTTGCACCAGCTCTTGAAGAATTTAATAGAGGAAATATCTGGTACCAACAAGATTGAACCATAACCCACACAGCTTGAAATTTAATGACTATTTTGAGGGAGACGTTTTCCGGCCAGCTGACCTCTGTAAGAGGCGACATAATGTGGCCCTGTGCTCGCAGGATTTAACGCTTTCTGACTATTTCTTGTGAGGGTATCTAAAGACTAAAGTATTCAAACATCGTTTTAAAACCCTATAAACCCTGGAGGATGCAAACCGCTTGGAAATAGCTCTCGTATGAAAATATATGCTTCGTAGACCTGTGTAAAAATCTTAGAATCCTTCTGATGCAGTATATGTATATTGACAATAGTGGCCGCCACTTGCAAGATATTATTTTTAACACTAGGCAATTTAAAACTTCTCGTTCTGTAGGTAAATAAACTGAAAATAAAACTTTTATATGTGTACTAGTTTTTTTTTCACCTTCAAAACTAGTGATGTTATTTTGCTCCGTGCTTTACATACCAACGTGCTTTCACATTGAACACGATGAATGAATTTTTACCTTGGTAAGTATATAATATATAGCTAGCTATAATATGGGATTTACAATTTTTTTAATTTTCTGTATATTAATCTTAAAATAAAAATATATTAAAAAAAAAAAATCATGAAAAATAAATTAATGAAGGTTTATCGTTACAAATGAAGGCTAAGGTACAGATAATTATGTCTTTTATTTGACACAGATACTAGACAATAGTAGTAGTTGCAGTAGCATTTCAGAGAAGTTAGACATAGACACACAAACGCATTGCAAGATTACCATGAAGTTGCAGTACATTGAGCTTGACATTTGTGTTTTGTTTCATATATCATAGATTGCCATGAAGTTGCAGTACACTGAGCTTGACATTTGTGTTTTGTTTCGTGTATAATAGGATAATGATGTGAAACGGTACCTACATCCTCCATACGTATAATTAGCCAAAAATAATCTAGTGGTCGGTTTAACCTTTGAATATATTTATATAGGTTTAACATATCCTACGTCGTGTTATTTAAATAAGTAACCCTCCATTGTCATAGTAAAGAGTAGCTGTTAAAGGTGGAGAAATTGGGACAGGTCTTTGATAAAATGATATTTACTCCAGAAGACAAAAAAAAATATCTGATCTTTTTATTTATTGAAAACGTAAATTGTTAAATTCATAAGTAATTAATTTGCCAAATATTGCTGGAGAATATTACACTCTCTGGTATTCACCTTATAAACCTGAGGGAAACCACAGCCAAAACCTCAGGTAGAAAGACTATTTGATAATATAAAAATTATATAAAAAATTACATTCAATTCATAAAGAGTTGTCCCAATAATTTATTATAATCATTTATGGTCAAATTGAGTGGCGGCGACCATACCGATGGAAGTCATTGACAGTTGTAAGGGTGTGTGTGTTGGTTTCTGATTTGCGTGGGTTTGATCAGTTGTTCTGATGTCTTTTGTTTCTGGGGGCGCTTGGCGCATGTGTAAGGGTGAAAATTGGGGTAGACCATACGGTTGTGTATTGCTTATTTACACCCAAGTGAATGTGGATAAAGAGGACAAAGTCTCGCAAATTACAATTGTTAGACAACCAATATTGATATCATTGTGACAACCATAATTAACAAAAAATATAGCAAACACATACGTAGCCTGTTCGAATTACCCTGAAGTTGTTGGGAATTTAACAAGATTTGAAACAGATTCGAGTACGGTTTTAGAATACGCACTAAGTCGCCTTGGTGCCATGACAGAACCATAGCTGCGTCAGAGACGATTAAAGTGTGGAGGAATGTTTATCGTGGTGCCATGACAGGGCCACAGCAGCGTCACGAAAACGGTTTCAGATGCGCACTAGGTCGTCTTGGTGCCGTGAGAGAACCATAGTTGCGTCAGACACGAAGCTAGTGTGGAGTAAGGTCAATCGTGGTACCGTGACAGTGCCACAGCTGCGTCACAAGAGCGGATTCAGAGGTGTACTAAATTGTCTTGGTGCCGTGACAGAGCCACAGCTGCGCCACAAGAGCGGATTCAGAGGTGCACTAAATTGTCTTAGTGCCGCGACAGAGCCCCAGTTGCGTCTGAAAAGATGCTAGTGTGGAAGCAGGTCCATCGTGATGCCGTGAAAGTGCCACAGCTGCGTCACGACAGCGGTTTTAGAAGACAAGGGCTCACGTCGAACAGCATGAGTGGAGTCCTGGATCAGAGTCCTCGAGTACATATTTTGCCTCGGGTTATATAGAAAAATATCTCGGGGTAGTCCACGATCTAAGCGCGTGATTGTTGGAACTTCTAGAATATTTTGAATATTCCATCTCACTTGGCTACACAATAACTTCTGTGTCTGAATCCTTTCCAAAGATAATGATGAATATGTAAACAGTCCGCACGTGTACAGCGCGGGTCTAGGAAATGTGGATTTTTAAGTGGTTGTGCGACATCCTGATTCTGACCTGTATTAGACTAAACAATAAACAAATACTTTCGGTCTCGTGCCGTACAGTCACACAAAAATTCATTATATAAAACAGATATTCTACGTAAAATAGTTTGTTCATAAAATATTTAATACATAGCAGATATTAGTCCTAATATTATTAACAACAAAATCATACATGCAGGCTGTATTGCTACAGATGTCATAGGACATGCATCATTACATTCTGATTAGCTCAAATTTTAATTTACAATAAGCTTCATTACCTTCAACACTGGATTAAATATACGTAAAATATGTATTAATAATTGTAATAATATAGGAAAATTTCTGGTCTTATCCCGAATTAAAAAATGATCAGAATTTTGTTTGTTATTGATAAAATTATGAATTTATATGCATTTTGTTATTGATAGTTTATATTATTAATGTTTAACATACGAATTTGTTGTTATAGCTATTGTTTTTTAAATTACAAATTATATATTTAAAAATGGAAATACATATTTAAATAATAAATCTCTTGTTTACTTAACGGATATCATATTAGCGGTGACGTAGCTGGCATATTAAGCACCCAGGGCAAAATATTTGCTGCCCCCTTCTCTCTGTAATAAAAAAGGTTTTCTTATAAAAAAATAAGTAGGAAGCTTTTGTACAACAAGAAATAAATTGAAACTTTCAAATAACACTTGAATAAATTAAACTATAATTTAATTGTTCTATTTTTAACTGCTGCAAAGTCTGTGATTATCGTTGAAATCTACATACAAAAAAAAATCCGATTCTATTGAAAGCTGAAATGATTGCAAGGTTGACAATGATTATACCGTATTCGTCAATAACCTACTTTGCGCCCTTTATACAAAATATATACCTTTCGAAATTGTATGAAAATCAAAAATTTTTGACGAATATGAGAATACACATACCTACATGTTTCATTATATTAAAAAAATAGTATATTTGTATCATGACTTTTAGTTAGTTACAAAAATGAGACAAGACAAGACGGGTAAAGCGGTCTTGTATCGGTCTCGAACCGATCTTGCTTCACCTGGACAAATCAAGTCTCGGCTTGTCTTTTTTTTTATTAATATATATTTACAAACAATCAAAATTTACGCGCTAAATATAAACCTTAATAATAAGAAAAATAAACACAAGAAATTGTAATAATTAATATAAGAAACATGAAAAAACTTGCAATTAAATTAAATATTAATTCGAAAATTTTGATATCATTAATAATGATCTTAAAACGACATCCAAAATTAAATTTTTATTGTAACTACCAAAAAACATTTTTGGTAACAACACTTATTATTTTTAATAATAATAACTATACTTTCAATTCTCACTGACACTGTCAACCAATTTAGGCACTGGACTTTAGGTTGAGAATCTGCATCACTAAAATGCAGGTAAAAGTTGACTCGAAAGTACCTTGTTATTTCAGATCTTATTCCTACTAGGAATGTAGTGCCACGGATGATGAAATTAAGAATTATCAATTACAGTTTGGTAAAGATCTAATAATATACAAAAGTAAATAATAGAAGAATAAATCTACAACAGTAATATTTTATTTTGTGAAGAGGAAATATGGAATACGCGTCGTAGTTGAGTAATTCAAGCTTTCGAACAAGTTATCAATTATTATAAAATGAACAGTATTTTTATATTGTATGCATTTTATTCTATTTTTATAAAAAGTACCTAAATTTAAAATTTAAGGAATTTTGTGTCACTTCACGACATTTGAAAATTCAATTGTCATTATTTGAACATTAACCATTTACAAAATCTTTCTATTGTTCTATCAACTTTTTTCTTTCATCTGCAAAGTACTACTTTGTAAAAATAAAATTCTTAAGAAATGTTTGTATTCCTTCTTATAACAGATTTCAACTATCCTGTAATCGAAACTATTTTGAATTAAGAATGCTGTTATATCTCTATTACATGCAAAATATAAATTTGTATTTAACATATTATTAAATTAGCTTACTAACTTTAAAACAATTTTTTATAATTATCAGTAATTACATGTCTAATTTGATAGGTGCTATTAACACAGCTTATTATTTTATATATGAACGTATAAAAAATCGTAATGTGAATGGTTAAAAAGCACTTAGTGTGTTAATTACCATTCCTCTCGTGTTTACAACAAAGTAATGCGCCTAAAGTTCAGCAGGTGTTAATAATGGCGCTGTAATAAACAGGGTAAATGCTGGCCATATTGCAGCGGGGATTCGGCGCGCACTTGTTGAACGGGTGGAATGTTCACTCGCTCTGTTGGACTAGTACCTGTTGCTTGCAGCCTGCCACTGCTGTATCGCACTATACTTACATTTTATATTACGCGCAATCTACTCAATTACACATTACTTTACACTTTACACTCATCATTACTATTCATATATTCATAACACATGCTCAACGCTGAAATAAAGTCGCTTGATATTCCGTAATTGATCATGTGTTTATTTTAATATTGATGCGATATATTTTTAATTTTACTTGATGAAAAAGTAAACTTTTAAGCTGGTGTATATTTTAATTTTAAATAACTTCTAAGTATACATTCTGTTTTAAATTCAGGAGAAGTAAGGAAATTTTTGTTCGACAGCCAAACTTTTCAAGTTTACTGAACTTTCAGCAAAATAATAAAGCAAAAATTTGTTTTTGTACAACAAATAAGTACCTATAATTAAAATTAAATGCTTCATGTAAACTATTATAATTATATAAAAATAATGGAACATATTTATTCATATTGTTAAAATGTGGCACCTGAGGTAAGCTTAAAAAAGTGGCGACTTTTAAAATATTTCAAAAACTCATACTGCTACTATGTAATTAGTAATAAAAATAAAATAGAAAATTTTATCGTGCAGAGAAATCATCATCACTTAATTTTCTCTTGACTTACTATGCTTTGAAATAGAATAAAATAACCAAATTATGGCAATGGGTGCACGTATGTTAAAAATCATATTGAAAATGCGTTTTTATACAGATTCATCTTCACTACCCTTTTCATTTCATTCGCTAGTTTCTTTTTCGTTTTTTTGTCTTTGATCATTTCTTCGGGTAGCTGACCAATACCCTCTTCCTCTGTATTAAAACTTGTTTCCTGATCATTTTTATTAATACTCGTACCTATGCAGATTCATTACACACACAAATATGATTGTTGTTTTATTTAATTTTTAATCGATTAAAGCCGTCCGCAGTTTTTTATTTTCCACTAATTTACTAATAATTTAATTTTCATAGCCATCAGCGTTACCAACTTATCAATGAAACCATAGCGTAATTAAGGGTTTTAGTTAAAACACACCCTAACATTAACAGTAAACATCGCCTATAAATAAACATTATCAAATAGTCAATATAATTTCAAAGCAATGTACACAAATTGATAGCGTGGGATATCGTTATTAAACATGAATTTACATATATTTATAGTTATTTATGGTACAAGTGTGTTACATTACAGATAAGTCACGTGGAAAAACTTTAGCTTTAGTGGTATTTTTTCAAGTGACTTAGGTAATTAACACACGTGTGCCATACAACATTTAATCCAACACATTTTAATCATTGATAAAATACATATAAGATTTTTGACAGATGGAATTTCAAAATGACATTTAGGAACAAAATAGTGTAGAGAAGGTTTTATAACGTAGTTATTATGATACGAACTAAAAAACAGTGAGCTAATATATTTAGCTCACTAGTGACTTACGACCTACTTTATTTATCTAAAAACAGCATACTTATATCGTTATAATTACACGGTGTTGGATAAATAAATACAACTATAAAATTTGCGGGTATTTGATACATTTGAAATAGACGAAGAAAAATGTAGGAGAATGTTCCCACTGTAAGCACTGTTCCTGAGCTTTCCGTTAATGCTCGACCGAAAGGAAGCAAACGATGTATGATACCTCAATGGCTTAACGCCAAACGAAGGTTAGATTGTAAATGTATATTTTTTTAGTAAACATTTTTTAGTCTTAAGTTAATAATATCTTTGTTAATTCTAGCGCCTTTTTCTAAAAAAATTTGGCGCCTGAGTAGGTCGTCTCTTGCCTCACTTATCGGAACTACTCTGGTAACTGTCACATACACGTATGAGTAAAAAGAGTAATTCTTAAATGTAAATAATAAATTTAATTTATCATAAATGCTTTATAGTTATTCCTTTGTCGATATGGTAATTTACTTTAATACAGATGACATACATACATATGACTGGTTATGATTTAGATCAGCGTGAAAAAAAAGGAAATTGAGGGGTTCGGATGCTATTATTACACAAAACTAGGGCTTCGTACTCGTATTAAAGGAGAACCCTAATTATTCCACGTTAAAATTATAAAATTATTAGACATAATTAATACTATGAGCATTTTATAGAATTTCATATTTTATTGACCGTCACGTACATATTGAAGCATTTATAATGTTATAATTAATAATATTGGAAATATACCTCATTACAATTTGAACATCATAGTAAGACGTTTACAGGATCTGTTTATATTTTTAACTTTTTCATCGTAAAAAAAAAACAAAGATAGAACCTGACTTTAGAAAAATTAGGGTTTAAAACAAAGAAGTTATCGTGCAGCTATGTGAGATGGAATAGTCAAAATATTCTAAAAGATTCCACGATTACGTGGTTTGCGGATGTGGAAATGGAAGTGGAAGTGTTGAAGGAGTAAAGAGGGCTATATTTGTATATAACCCGAGGTTAAATTTATGCTCGGGGTGTTAGATCCAGGATTTCACTTATGCTTGGCTTGTCCGAGGTAAGTTCTCGATTCCACTTTCCTCCACCCGTACTACCATTCACTTAATTTGTTGCTGTATGCTCTAGGCTCTGTTGAGTACCAGGAAGAGTCAGTGTGCTCTAGGTCCTATCTGGTACCATGACGACTCAGTACACTCTTTGAACTCGTTGTTTTGTGTGCTGTAGGCTTTGACTGGTAAAAGGATTCTCCTTTACGCTGGAATCGTCTCCATTCTGTCGGGCACAAGGAGGACTCAGTGCACTTTCTGAAACCACCTTCATGTTCTCTAGACTCTATCTGCAAACCTGGTTATACATGTCTATAAGGAATCTGTTTCAAATTCCTATTCAAGTTCCCATCAATAGTTCGAAAAAGCTAGACACGTGTTTGCTATATTTTTCTACAAATAATAATAATGTAGCGATCCCAAGGTAGCGTCACGGGCAACGGCCGCTAGCGGACATGTCTAAACTGGTTTGCAACGTTTCTATTGTTCAGTCGTCTCGACGGTGCAAGAATATTTCCGAACTTATTTGGTCTACTACAGTCTGATATTAATCACTAAGTTAAAATAAATATTTAAAGGTGTTATAAATAAATAGTTGGTGATATAAATAGTAAATAAATAGTTCGTAGTGTTAAATGTTTAAATAAACAATCTTTGTATTCAAGTTTTCATTAATATTTGTTATTCTTAAATTAGTGTTTACATTTGTTTATTCATATTATCTTTTTATAATTATTTTTCAGTTATATGAATATTAGTTTACACTTCACCTAAATAAATAAACATTATAATAATTTTTACACTTCACCTAAATAAATAAACGTTATAATAATTATGGTTGACACAATATCATATTTCAATAAAATATTCGTATAACCAATTTGATATTGATTTACTAACGACGGTAAATTTGCGGGAATTGTGCTCTGCACAACTCTTAAGCTTACGGATGTGCTGTATCGGCACGAGCGCGGGTTTATCCACGTTCACCTGAGTATAAGAAAACAATATATAATTACAGTAACACATAGGTATCCACGAAGATGGGAGGCCACTCAATGGTAAAAGCAACGAGTCGCAAGCTCATCTGGATATCTGTCTCAAATTAAACGATCATCAATTATTTTTATCATTTTGACTGCAAGCTCATTGTGGCCGGTGTCTATAACTATGTGCTCTTAGGGCCGGTAAACTGTAAGCTCAAGGGCCGATCACGGCGACTCAGACCATAAAAAAATATAAAAATTAAACCAGTACAATCATTGAATCTGACAACCAATATCTGAATTTCAATCGAACAATATTACCAATTATAGTTATAATAAATTATTGGGGCAACCTGTTACCTTGACTCTTTACGAAAGGATGTGGATGTAGTTTCTATGATGTTCACATGGTGAATCCCGGAAAGTGTAATATTCCATAGCAGTACAGCATTATTTACTATTGTAGCGATCCCAAGGTTACGCCGCAGGTGACGACCGCTAGCGGACATGTCACAACAGGTTCGCTCGCTTCCCATTGTTAATGTTTACTAGAGGGTTGGAGAACATTCTACCAATTAATGATTTTATTATAAATACTCCGAGCAGGAGATCGCGAGGCCAGTCTAATATTGATACATGTGGTGATCAATGGTGATATAAATAAATATTTGGTGATATAAATATTGTGGAAATAATTATTGCGTAGTTTTAAGTGTTTAAATAAATAATCTTAGTGTTTAAGTTTTTATGTTTGTTAATTCATAATGTTAGTTCTTTTTCTTATCTTCTTCTTATCTCGTGTTTCAATCATTTTTTTACACTTCACCTAAATAAATAAAACGTTACACTATTTTACTTATTTATCAAAAAGTATGCAAGATATATATTTTATTCACAATCATTATAGTAATATGCCGATTCCTAACTTTTTGGAGGTTTGGAAGTTAGTCATTCCTAACTGTATTGACAAATCTCTTGGGTTGGAAGTAACAAATTGCACTTCCATCTCTTGGGTTGGAAGTATTTATGTAGAGGTTGCCTAGTAACATTTTCATAAATCTCTACAATAAAATAGGTTAAAACAAATTATAATAGTTGTCAAAAAATACTGTACCTTATGTAACAATTAACTGTACGTCTGCTTTGTATGATTGTGAATAAAATAATATACATACCTCGGTGGGAGTTTTATTTCGCCTCGCGCTATACGAGTATATATAATGTATATAAGTCCTCGACTGAAAAGAAACATTTCCCACCTCGCATGTAAATAACTATTCTCTATCTCCAGAAGTCAATATCATTATTTTATTTTGTCAAATACCTATCTGGTTTTCTCCACTTTTAATAAATACAACATAGTATAAGTTCAACCTTTGACTAGATGAGCCGTGTGGTTCGTATACACGGTACAGTATTCGGTAAGAAAAATAGAGCCGGTACGCAGTAAGGTTAAGAAAATATCATAAGTATATTTATCTATGAATAATAAATAACATATGTAAAATTAATTATAGTTTTTTAACCAGCAATTCTCCGTTTTTACCTCGTCAAAGATGCGTACCATTAAAAATATACAAGGTTTATAAATATTGTCTCCCTCAAAATAACTTCCTTGGAAAGCCACATAGTACTGGAACTTGGATACTAGAATCACTTTAAGCAGGTCAGTTACAGCCGTTTAAATGTTCACTTCAGGTGAACTTTCAATCTCAGGAAGAGGAAAAAGAACTCAAGTCAGGCAAATAAGAAGGCTGAGGAGCTACTGGAATGTTTTTACTGGTTAAAATCTCATTTTTCTTAAACCATTTTTGCGCAGATTTTTCTCATCTCTAATGAATTAGTCAAAATCTGACGAACGGTGATGTGAGTGAAATGTAACTCTTTCTCTCAGTATTGTCAACTGATGATCTGAATGCACAAAATCCTAGGTTCTGTCCATATTTTCATTAATTCTTGCAGATGAACCTGGCCTTTGAAATAACACTCTGTCTGCTTAAGTTTTGTAAAAGTTTCCATTAAACTGTGCCCAAGTCTGAAGTAAAACCTGATAGCACAGCGTTGTTTGAAGTTGAAGTTACTCATTTTTAGAACACAATAGAAAATACTGTTTCACGAAAAATTCGCTACGGACATCCATATGACTAGCGAGTTCAAACTCATACTGAAGACATATAACATGTTCACCTACCTCCTTCCAAATCCCGCGTCCAAGTGTTAGTAAATCGGACGCTATATTGCCAGTCTTATTACTTAATTTACATACTTTGTGTATCTACTTTCACCATTGATTATATGTATAAAAAAGAATAATTTTAATGTAATCACACCAAATTTTACATTTAGAAATTTTTACAGATTTCTGTCAACAAAGTATGTTTATTTACTATCTGCCTGTCGGTAATTCTATTCGAAGATATGTAAACACAGATAGACAAAATTCGACTAAGATTTTTATCTAAATTCATTAAGTTTCCAACATCAATAAATACGAATATTTTCGTAAAACTGTCAGTCACGGAGAAGTTTACTGTTATCATTTCAAGCAGTTTTCGTATTGTCATTTTTTGAGTTATGAAAAAGACCAAAGTCCTCATAGAAGCATCATTTATACACATAAATATAAGTAGTAGTAGTCTGAAGAGAAATAAACTGTTTTTAATTAAATTTAATTCTTGTATAAAATACAAGTAGCAATTTTTATTTTATTGCATTATAAACATTTCTAATGGGGGTTTGGTTTTTTATATATGTACCTATACTGTAGATTTGTAGATTATAATTACATTTAAAAAATATAATACTGATAGCTTTTGTAACATGCTTTTTTTATTATTATTCCGTACATAGCATTTTCATTTTTACTTAATTAGAATACTTCATTTGACGGAGAAGGAAGCAATTTTTCAGTGACATATTTTTGATAAAAACACAGCAGGATGTTATACTTATACACGAAATATTATGTTTGATTGTTGTTCGCGAAATAATAAAGAAAATGAAATTCGTAATAACAATTTCATCGGTATAATTTACTAATAATTCCTGCGAAGTGACGAAGTAACTCAGGTCGAAAATGATTATTAAATCAGGACAGCGAAGTGATTATTAGCGATAAATGCATAGCTCTCATTATATTACTTATGTGGAAATATAAGTTACTCGGAAACTATTTTCGAAGAACTATGTTTCAAGAACACTTTGTATGCCAAAGCTGTGTCCACTGAATGGGTAGAAGCAAAATTGTGTTACCAAAAACAAATTAATTTGTCTGTGGTGTTACTTAGTGATTAATGATGATGAGCAACTAATGGAAAAAAGTCATTACATGTATATAGTACATACATTAACTACTACTATACCTGATACAGAGAAGTCCATGATAGAATGGTTCCTATTTACTTATTTAAAGTATAAAATATATATTTCTAATGCAATTGTTTAATCGCTCATAAATTTGACCAAATAAACTAGTTGTGGCGCTGTATTTTCATATGTTAATGTTTATTTAAAGAACAAATTATCAACAAAGTTTCGTTACAAATTTAATTAATTTTCCATCTAATTAGTCGAAAAACAAATTTTAATTCAGTAAAATGAAAAAGCCTTTATATATTTCGGTGGTTCAATTGAATTTAAAGGATCCTCTATTGCATAGGTTCCGGTTTTTGAATTCATTTTCATGGCCTTTTATTAAGGTCTAAAACTCTTATGTCTTCGAACTTGATGTTCGGTAACCATAACTAATTATAAAAATAATTTCATCACATCTTTTCTATCTATTCCATTCTATCACATATTTAGTAATTTGTATGAATACGTGCATCTCATAGTTCCATTACAAACATACTGTAAATAAAATTGAGATGAGAATTCCATCTGTTTCTAGATTATTTTATACATATTTTTGTTATGTATGTTGTTAACCAAGGGGTTTACATCTTACAGTTAGGTCAGAACCAGTCAGCCTTACACCGCAAGGTAGAAAGGCACACGGATTAAGTAAGTAAGTAAAGATTAACGACAGTGGGATTTGAACCCCAGATTCCTACATTCCGCTCAGTTCGAGTTGGTACGCACTAACCAAGTGAGACACCGTTATCCGCGCATAACCTAATTCAATTTTTCATAATTGCGTTTTAAAAAATTTAATTTCCGTACATAATCTAAATAATATTATTTTGTATTTCCTACTGCTGATTTTTTTGTTATTATTGCCATTATTTTATATTAGAATATACGTGCAGGAGACATCTTTATGACTCAGTTGGCTCCATAGTTTTTTTAATAAAAAGATTATTATTGTAGTAGTATTATTTGTTCAAGATCTACATCATTATAATTTATGATGCGAACATTATAAAAATTGTCATGCGAATGCTATTTTAAGAAAATTCAAGTTAATACGTGCAACTGTACTATAAATAAATTTATTTGTTACTCAGATGTAAACTGAACTGTTTATTCTTTAGAGAAAATATACATATTGTTTCATTATTTATTTTTTTTCCTGACATACGTTAGTAACTGTCAGAATTTGGTTTCAATTTTAATTTTATTTACAAGTGAATAACAAATAATCTCATGTACAATATATGCGAGGTAACAGTTTTTACTACTTATAGGCACAGAATAGTTACACACAGAAGCGACACTCCGTGTCGGTACCTTTCATATTCCCCTAGTCACTTCTATGACCTTGAAGCTTTGTGTAGACCTTTAAATTTGTGCTCTTCCCCTATCTTTCTCGCAGATGTGAGGAAACTTTCCGATTTTAAACAATGGGCTCTTTAAATTTGTGCACATTCTCCATCTCTCTCTAATTTTCGCTTCTCTGTCTTACTGTCGCTTCTGCATAAACCTTTTCTGTGTTCTAGGTGACAAGCTTCACGGCTCGCCAGTTATTTCTTCCTAACAACAATGAAAACCGTTTTACCTCGCTAATACTGTAACAGTATACTAAATATTGAGAAAGGTAAGGACATTTTACGGATCGAAGACAACTGTTTGGATAGGAGAGAGGCGACGACTCAAATAATTATCTGAGATCAAAATTTAATTTCACTCAATATAGGTAAAAAAAAGGATCCAAAATGAGGTTAAATTGAAGTCTGTTTCCATTATATTTTTTAAACATTCGTTTCATTTTACAATATGTCAAAGTCCTCTCATTTATAGTTGTGTTTTTGTGTAAGAAATAATTGCAAAAATAATTTGCAAGGTAGGTATCATTATTTATCAATAATTGTAGTATTAGTAACTCCACTGTTAAATTTAATAGCAATAAATGTATTTACTATATTATTTCTATGCATCTGTTCCAACAATGAACCTACTTACCGTTTTTTAGGCGTAACAACCAGTAAAAGCAACTTACGGTTTTGAAAACTTAATCAATAAAACTTTTCTAACGCCCGATTGATCAAAAATAATATTAGGAGTATGTGGTGACTTTTTTGTTTTATAAGATTATAATTTAAAATTATATTTATAAAACATAGTAAAACACTTAACATATAAGTATATCTGTCGTACATTGGTGCAGTAGGCAAAAAGAAATAAATATTATATTGCTGTCGCTTTTATTTCTTTTTTTGGTATTTTGTATATGAGAAGTTTGTGCAACGAGTACTCAGAGGCAACCTCATTTAGTTCAACTTATCTGTACGTATATCTGTCAACTTGTATCTATTTTAGTATAGTTCGGGCACAACAGTTTAAGGTTCTTACATTGTTAATGGAAACTTACAATTAATTGATATTGTTGGACCGTGAACGGTACATCATAGCAGCGTAACACGGTAACCACGTAATAGAACAGCGTTTCACCCGTCATCAGCTTCATAGAAATGTTACGCGAGCATGTTGCATCCCTTGTTTGCGATGCATGATGTGTGCAGTTCATGCAAGTAACATTATTCAGTGATTTAGTTGCTAAGGATAAGAGTTAACTATAACGGAACAGATAATTATGTTCGAGTATTTGATACTTCACGATGTTACGTACGATCACACAATAAATTAGTATAGTATAAAACTACTATAGAGGAAGTAGCAAGCTTTTTAGGTGAATATATTAATTCAGAATGAATATCTCAACATAGAAGTTAGGGCACTTCAAGTTTTAGTTTAAATTTTTATTTCTTACATGGGTGAATGTGACCTAAGATTTTCTACATTCGTTAACATCAAAACTAAAAAGAGTAAAAGTTTGAAGTCGGTAAAACATTAAATTGCGTGTATGTTTGTCCGAGATTCACTCACATATTAAGGAATTTAGTATAATACGTCTAAGCTCATGTTTCACACTAATTTTTGTTTTCACTGGAATATTATATTTTTAATCAGAATATATGTGTTCCTAAGATTAATAAAAGGTCTTTAAAATATAATGCACATGATATTGGGGTGCCGGAATTTTACATAATCGATTTGAGAAGCCTTCACATCAAAAAGTTTTTTTAATAATAGAAAATAGTGCAGGATTCTGTTTTAAATGTGAAAGTCTTATTGAAAATTTATTTCTATGATAAATTGCACCGCAGAAAGATCATTCCCAAAATTAACAATATTAAAAGATAGGCTGAGAACAACGCCTAAAAAATCTATTATTTCTGGAAATCAACAATGATATTTTAAAAATATTATCATATGAAGATATTACAGAATATTTTAGAAAGAAAAAGCAAGAAAAGTGCCAAAACTAAATTTTATGTTTATCACTGCAGGATTAGTTTTAATCGACTAGATAGTTAATAATTCTCAAATACACTAAAGTTTCGACGGTAAATCAGTCATAATCAAGATGATAAATGGTATCAAAAATTATGAAAGTATTCGTTAAATTTAAATTATTTTTTTTTTCATTTTTAAAAAGGGCCCCCATCAAATTTTTGCCCAGAGGCCTCACCAACATAAATCCGTCCCTGCATTCTAGTAGGTACTCAATAAACAGTAAGCAAATAAGATTACTCTAAAAAAAATTGACTCATGTGTAAAAACGCCACTGAAATATGACTAAATGACATTTCCAATAACGAACAGTCAGTTTTTAGAATGGTTAAATTTGAGTTGCAGGTTTAAAAAAAATAATTGTTATTAGTAGAGGGTTAATCTGTAGGCAATATTATTAGACTGGTTGGCCTAGGATATAATATTATTTTCAGTTGCAATTTGGAAGCAATCTGATGCGTAATTGGCAATTGCGTAGTCTATCCAGCATTGCCCTTCTAGAGATAATGTGACTATATTTCCCATTTGTACCATGGCACTAGCATCAGAGTTGGAATTAGTGCATTGTAGCAGGGCCGGCCTGAGGGCCTGGAGCCCATCAGGTGATGTATGCTCGCTAAATCAATTTGGCGCCAAGTGCTACCATGTGGAACTCTCTATCATTAATGTGGAATGTAATGATGTGAAAGCCTCCACAAACGTTACACAAAAGGGATGACCAACTGATGAATAATTTTATACTCAATGTCATTACACGAAGGAACATAATGGCTATGTGTCAAATATAGATTTATAATGGAATTAGGCTCTTCTATATTTATTTATATTACATCATTACATATACATTACAGTACTACTAATGCAGGATATGATTTCTTGACCTCATAAACATTGATATATTTTTTACTGTTTTAAGAAGTTACTTGCAGTATTTATATCGAGCGGATTAGTAAATTAGTGTACATTGCAATAAAAAAAAACAGTTTTATAATTATCATTTTATCTTGTAAAATTTGAGTCTTGGCGTGGCCCCGAACAAAATAATCGACTATTATTAAATGAGTTCTTTATACTTTACTTTAATGTTACTGTTAAATAAAAAATCATACGTTAAAAATTTGAGTAATTTTATATTTTAATTGGTATTACTCATTTGAAGATTGAAAATTCAATTGTCGTTTGACCTAACTTTATTTTTCTAGCATCAACTATCCTTTTTCTCTTCTTACTTCTACTGCTGCTATAAAAATTCAAAAGTATACGGAAATAAAATTATCGACAATCGCGTGTTTTTTTATTTAGCTTGGTTTGACATTTGATATTTTTTGATGATATTACAGAGGCATATCAACTTTGAAGAAATATATGTATGTACTAGACTAATACTCAGACATAAATTCAGAATTGTACTTCATAGTAATTTCCGAATATAATTTTTATTTGTTGTTTTAACTGTATGAAATTGAACAGCGCAAATGACAATAGATTTAGAATTTCGCAATTAATTAAGATTAATTTCTGTTTTCATAACTTGTTGTCTTGTGAACAATATCATCAAATATCCATTATAATTAATTTTGATATATCCTCTGATATTCCTATTTGAAACAAGTGGATTTGTAATATCAAGTATCTAGGTATTTTCCTCACAAAATAAATAAAATTTATAGAAACCCGTATTTGTCCACCTAATAAAAGTATGCATATATTGTAATTGTAAAGATATATAAATTGATTTTTCTATATATGCTTATAACAATTAAACTAGAACATTACTGATTTTCATTTAATAAGCTTCTTACATTTTAATACATAAAGAGATGTGTGTGGTAGATAACGTAAAACGTAAAAAAATATTTCTGATATTTCTAAATTATCTTATTTTCTCGAATATTTTTACGCTCACTTACGACAACCAATATATTACTGAAAAGGCAAAAAAACTTGAGTTTTAAACCTTAAGTAGGATTAACAAAACGGTTTTTTTTCATTCTATAAAATTATATGGTATATCTGACATAAGAATAAAAATGACAACTATTATCAACTTATACGAAAATACACTACTTACTTTGTATGCAAGCAAGAGTGTTAAAATCAATTGCTATATTTATGTAACTATTCTAAAATTTAATAAGCTGGTAAATTAACACTACACATCTGTATATTAATAACAGATTTGACACCGGGCATTAAAATGATATTTATTTTTTCAATTGCCAATAGAAATTTTGACATCAATGTTATTTATGTCATTAATAAAATTATGTTAATTAGAATTTGTTCATTTAAATAAATGTACTCTGCCCTTTATAAGACCGGACATTAGTAGGTATATAACAGTTGAAGTTAGAATAAGTATGATAGCGCAAAAAAGAACAGCGTTACTCTTAAAAATATTTATGATACCATATTCTGCAGTGATCAACAAATTTTTTGCAGTATTTATTAAAATAAGATAATGTTGGAATATAAATATTAAAGGGAGAAATATATAGATTCGTGGTTAGATACGGATTTTCTCTGTTAAAAAGGATTTGTATGCAAGAAGGAAGTAAAAATATGCGCAGAAAATTCAGCAGGATATATTAGCTCCATAAAAAAATACGTGCCAAGTATAATACGAAACAAGATATATATGTTGTCATTTGCATTTTGCGTTTAAACTCATGTGTGATAAAACAATGCGCACTAAAACAAATTTTGTGAACAATCAAGCTTAATTTGATGCATTTGCTCTTGTGAAAACAAAATTTGTTTGTCTATGATGATGTTTTACGAAACAAAATAAAGCAATCAACATGTTCATTACATTTGCGAGTTCTGTGAATTAAAACGCGAGATTTTTTTTATGCTACAATTTCAGTGAAATAAAAGGTCTCCTTCCAAGTAATTTAATCCAACAAAACGAACCGGGAGTTTGTTCCAGCCGTTAATATTTCATTGAACAAACTGAGCTGAGTTACTTTCATAAAGAACTATAATTATCAGAATGATGTTATCTTTGTGTCATCATTTACATTTCAAAGGATTTTAAATGTACAGAAAACGTTTCGTTTCATTTGCTTGCCAGTTACGTCAGAATTGAGATCCTTGGTGTTTTGCTTTTTTTCTTACTGTCCTTAAGAACAATTACCATAAAGTTATACTTGTTTTTATTAAGGAATTTCTTATAAAGCGATTTTTCGCAAGAATGAAATGAATAATTAATAATTTATAGGAGGTAATAATGTACAAACCTTTCTTTATTTAATGTAGATATTTTAAACACAAAATATTTTTTTCTCAATTTGTTCGGTTATCTATCATAGCGCTGCCGCAAAATGGGCAGGAAATTTCAGTTTAGTAAGTTAATGTAAAACTTAATACGTAGTATTTATATTAAATACTACCACTATTATTAAACTTTATTTTATATAAGAAATTGTTACCCAGGTCAATAATAAATTATTATTAACCATATGGTCGATAATGAAAAGTGTTATTTTTAAAAGAAACTCAAATCTATATAAATTCAAATATTTTTAACTTAAAAAAAGTGTAAAATATGGACTCACAATTGTAAATTAAATGTTTATGACTATTAAGAAACAAGTAAATATTTGTTTTTTGTTCATGATTATCTATTTAGGTGTTAGGTGTGTGTTATATTTTCTGAATCAGATGTAAAATGGTACGCATTTACAAATTAGATAAGTTTATATCAAATAAGTGTTTGAATGAATACACTGACCAGTAAGTATAATTACATAGCGAATGAATGTTTCCACTGTAATTTCTACTTCTAATAGTCTTCATCTTGCTATATATTTTATATACTTGGAATTACAATTTCAATTTATCTGTGTCACTGCCACATTGCTGTTCTCACAGTAGAGAAATTTGACTTGACTATTTAATCCGTTATTTGTCTTTTTGTCTTTTGTCTGCAGAGTGTCGCAATCTTGGAATCTGATAGAAATAATTGTATTAAATTGTTTGAAATTATTACTACGCTGTTAATTATTTCTTACACTCATTTAATTTTGTCTATACTCTATTAACTACATTTTAGAATGTCAGTGTTAAAATTTAAATTTTTCCTTTTCATAACATATTTTGATTTCAATTAATTTTAGATATATCTAGAATCATTTTATTTAATTTAAAACATTTACAAGATTAAAAATCAATCAATCACAGTTAGGCTATGTGTCAGATTTAATGCTTCACTGTCTAGAATCTTTGGATTGAAAATTGGAGAATTTCATTTCATGGTATTGTAACAGTACATACCCACCTCTTCTGTACATACAATTATACATTGGCCAAAGATCATCTAGTGGAAGGTTTAACTTACCCTACGTTGTGTTTATTTAAATAAGTAACCTTTCATCGTCGTAATACAGAGTAGCTGTTAAGAGTGGAGGAATCGGGACAGGTATTTGATAAAATAAAAGAATGATATTCACTCCAAAAGATAGATAAAATATCTAACTTGTGCATTTATTGATAATTAAGAAATTTGTAGTGTGCTGTGGAATATTACGCTCTCCGGTATTCACCTTAATAACCTGGGGGAAACCACAGCCAAAACCCCAGGTAGAGAGACAATTTGACCATATAAAAAATATTGCATTCAATTCATAAAGAGTTGTCCCAATAATTTATGATAAACATATTTGGTAAAATTATATGATTGAGATCCAAACTGATATTGTTGCTCACAACTGCAATTGTGTGTGTGCTGGTTTGTATAATTATATTTGTTGGTTCTTTCGTTTATAGGGCGCTCTGTTTTGTTAGAGGGCAATTGTTTATATATGGTATGGTCTGAATCGCAATGACTGGCCCTTGAGCTCACAGTTCTCCCGGCCACAATAGCTCTCGGTTAAACGAACCGGCCACGGCGGGTCACAGTCAAAGAGATCAGAAATAGTTATTGATAGTTTGATTGGTGGCAGACACCCAGATTTACAATTGTTAGTCAGTCAATATCAGATCGTTTATATTTAATAAAAATATGACATCATTGTGACAACTATAAAACAGTTCAAATAACACATACCTGGCTTGTCAGAGCAGCGACGCAGTTGACAGGGATTTCATAGGATTTGGTAATAAATATGGAGACGGAAATTATCGTGGTGCCAGGCATTGCCGGATAAGCTACACACGACAGCGGTTTCAGATGTGCACTAGGTGGTCTTGGTGCCAGGCATTGCCGGATAAGCTACACATAGACGTCTCAGTGTGGAGGAAAACTATCGTGGTGCCAGGCATTGCCGGATAAGCTACACACGACAGCGGTTTCATAGGTGCACTAGGTGGTCTTGGTGCCAGGCATTGCCGGATAAGCTACACATAGACGTCCCAGTGTGGAGGAAAACTATCGTGGTGCCAGGCATTGCCGGATAAGCTACACACGACAGCGGTTTCATAGGTGCACTAGGTGGTCTTGGTGCCAGGCATTGCCGGATAAGCTACACATAGACCTCCCAGTGTAGAGGATTAGGAAGGTAGAGAAGTGGAGTCAAGGAGCTCAGGAAAACATACCTCGGACAAGCCAAGCATACGTGGAGTCCTGGATCAGACTCCTCGAGTACAGCTTTGGACTCGGGTTATATACATAAATATCCCTCTTCCCTCCTTCAGAACTATGGTGGTTCAGGGGTAGTCCACGATCCGAGCACGTGATCGTAGAAGCTTCTAAAATATTTTAATATTCCATCTCACTTGGATGCATGATAACGTCTTTGTCTTAATTCTCTTCCGAAGATGTTGATTTGTAAACAGTTCACCCGTACGACGACGTACTGTCTAGGAAATGTTATTCTTTCAAGTGGTTGTAACACCCTGGCCTGCGCTAGACTAAACAATAAACAGATAAGGACTCGTGCCGTACAGTGTCACAAAAATTCATTAGACAAATTAGATATTCTACGTAAAATAGTTTGTTCATAAAATATTTATACACATTAGAGATTATTTCTAATATTATTAATAACAAAATTATACATGCAGGCAGTACTGCTTCAGTATCACCATCGATTAAGGATAGCATAAAGTGCATGATGTAATCCTGAGCATGAGGTTTATTTCACGACCCGTAGGCGAGAAAAATAATCACTTGAGAGATTAATGACATTTTAGTCTTCGAAAATAAAATAGCACTTTTAATCCCTGAAGGATTAAATAGAAATTAATTCCTGGTGATTAAATTAATGAACAAACATTGTGTTATTCCAGAAACAAGTATGTATATGTAACCTAGCCAAACTTACTAGAAAAATGTGCATAATGGTAATGTATTTGCAAGTTATATAAATATAACCAAAGAATTATTATATATATATATTTAAAATGTATATGCGAAATTGCAAAAAATAATGTACCTATATACCACAGGACTAAAGTGCCTTTAATCCCTTAAGTTATTATTTCATGAGCCACAGACGAGGGAAATAAACCGTACACCCAGGATTAAATCATGCTCTTTAGTCCCTCAGTGTATAATATACTATTTCCTACTCCTGTATAAATATGTATATCTCCGTTATTTTAATTTTTTCAATTAATTATAGTATCCATGAACTCATAATTTACTCTTCTCCGCCAATCATGGAATCAGAAATCAAATATTCTCGTTCATTTTAAATCTGCCGTCTGCAAACTGTCACTTTTTAAAGAAACTCAAGTTTCCAAACCAAAACATAATTAAACTGATTAAACTGAAGAAAAATATGAACTATGTTTCACAATTTAAGTTTGTTGTTTAATTTAAAAAAGTAAACCAAATAAAAACAAACCAAGAAACAAAATTCAGTAAATTTTATCAATTAAATTAATAGCTTACATTATATTTGCTTCATTATTTCACAAATAATAGCAGTTTAAACATAAAATCAACAAAATATAACCAGGACGATGATACGGTGGTTTTATAAAAATATTCATTAAAAAACTGATAGATGAATCAAATGAAGTATTCTGTTTGGGTGAAAATGATGTTCAGATCTTTGTTATTATTAATATGTATATATTGTTAAGTAGTATTGGAATTTAAGTGCTAGTAGTGAAAAAAAATATTAGTTGTCTTGTATCCTTCGATTACTTTACATCTCGGGATACAATTTTCGCGCTAGATCAGTGATAGTCTTCTCAACCTGTGTATAATGTATTATTTTTGTAAGATTTATAGTGAAGATTGCTTCAATTTTATATTATTTCCCTAAGAAATAATACTTAATTTCTTTCAAAATTTTTGTAATCTTGATTCCAGTTTCTTGAAAAATGATTTTCTACTTATCTGTGGAACTGAGTTAATATTATATTTTTTATACCCATCTTCCGATTTAACATATGTAACAAACTTGTAGACACCTTTGTAAATAATTATATTTTGTTAATTTGTATTTTGGTGAATTGAGAGAGTTGGCGGAGTTTTGTTGACAGATGAGAAACAAGAGAGAGTCAGGGATGTTGATAGTAACACCCGACATGAAAAAGTGTTCTGGTATTTAAAATAATTGGAGAGTCTACGGTTGATCGTGAAGCTGGTGGTGTGAACTAGGCTCAAATCCAGAGCCACACCGTCCCAATCCTGTTTTCACAACATCCTGCGAGATCCAACTCGTTCCGTTCCTGTTCCCGTCATATCCTGCGAGATCCAGCTTTCTGTCACGATTTAGAGCTAAGTTTAATTTATTTAATATAATTATTGTTTATGTATGCAACAGTGTACAGAGAACTCTTATTATTTGTATTTCCTGAAATTAATAAATCTGTCAATCTTGTTCCTTTATTTCTGTATTCTTATTTAAATCTTACCACTACGGTGAGATTGTTATACATATTGAAATTTTAAGGGATTTTACAAAGTTTAACATGTTTACTTATTAAATTTTAAGTGAATAATTTAAGAAGATTCATTGATAAATACGAAGTTATTTTTATTATAAAAAGAGATAAAAAAGCATATCAGAAAAGAAAATTATGCATTAAACTCGAAATAGTGACAGACATTTTTTTATACATTTTTCTAAAAATAATTTAGTACATTCTGAAAAGATTATATTTTCCGACAATCAACACACTGAATAAAGAGACACGCTTCAGATTTCGTGATCAGACGTACATATAGGTTTCTATGGTTACTAAGCTTTTAGTAGTAGCAACCAGGAACTGCAAAAGCCAAAATCTGAAATAGTCTAAGGATGAACGTCGTACGAGCCTATTCAAAAATACAATACTTATCGCCTGTTTTGCAACGTTAATACAAGAAAGCCGTATTTTTTAAATTTAATTAAGGATTTAATAAAACATTTTCCTATTGTTTTTTTTATAATGAAGTCTTTCATAAATTTAAATATTGTTATTTTAAGTTTTTTTACTACAGAAAGTTATCAACCGTACTGTATTTGAAATATGATTTAATATATGGCATCCACTCCTAATTTCGATACAATATAAGGAGATTAAACTTTATGTACGGAATTTAACTACAAAGTTAATTGAATTCTCTATCATGTCTTAATAAAGTACTTCAGGTACATCTATATTAGGAATTATTTTCGAAATTATGTAAATAAGTTATCATAGCTTTATTTATTTAACATTTTTATATAGAATACACAAACACATTTTAACTATTTATTGGTATTGTAAAAATAAAATGATTTTATTTAATTGATCGAGGCATATAACGATATAACGTAATTACCTGCAATTGAAATTATAGTTATAATAAAATAAAATTTATTTAGAACATGTATGTATGTATATTTAAATTATAAGTTCATATGATACAATTAAAAATTTATACATGTGCAAAATAAGAAATATTTTAGTGTACTTACATTTTTTGTAGGTCGGCAAATTCATAAAAAACAAATCCGACAATCCTGTTGTGTGCGTCCAGTTTAAAAAAGACGAAGTCACAATTTTTCTCTGTTTCATTGCTAATATGTTTTTTATATAAATTTTAGCAAAAATTTTTGCTATTTTAATAATTACATATATCAATAAATTTAAAAAATAAGTAATTAACATTTTTAAATTTAGTAGTAGTTGAAAATATATATGATTTAATAATATTTCTTCTCTTATTTTTCTTAGCGTGACATGAATCGTGAAAAAGTTAAAATTATAATGTCACTATTCTGACTTAACTATATTATATTCATCTGGCGTCTATGTTAATTAGTATCAGACGAAATACGAGATTATATTTTATTGTTTTATTTTTGTATACATCAAATTAATAAAATAGGATCAACATACAAATTAGATGCGATTCGATATCACCATATTGAACGGAATAAAAGAGGAATAATATTGATAAGTAATATGATAAACAAATTTGAGTAGCAACCAAAATGTCCTCAGGTTTTTTTTGAAGAGTAATTCTATTACATACCTATCCTACCTACTTTCGTTCAAATAAAAATATTTTCAGTTAAAACTATTATTTTTTTTCACATAAATTATCCTTTTTTTTTTCTTCTTTTAAAAAGCCAGGGAGTACTAACGCACCCCTTTGCATTCCTCTACCGGCAGCCAGGTAATATTATTATTTATTTTATACTGAAAGTAAACAATGGTTCGATTACTTCTAAGTGTACTTAATTATTTGTCGATTGTAAAAAACACAAAATGATGTTTTCAATGAAAATCTGTTTTGTTTCATTGTGTTGTTTATAAATTTTTTAATACTTTCTAATTTATTAATATTATCTTCAAAAGTAATATTCTACATTTTATTTCAGTCAAAGAAGCACACATTTTTCAAAAAATGAAATTTTATACAAAAGTTACGTCACAGAACTATGGAGAATGTAACGTCAACAGAAAGTTTTGCCTCAACCTAGGACCTATGTTCAAAAAGTCAGGATTCACTATACCTTCTAGACAAGCGCATAACTTACTTGTAATGTCACAAAATTTTGATGATGAATTATTAATTATAAATAAATGGAAAAATAATTTTAATTTTTAATTACCTTTAAAGTTGTAATTATTCATATACTTACGATTAAAAATATTTTATTTGTAATTATTACGTTGAATTTCTTTATTGCTTGATGTTTGGTAATGATATTTATATTTTAGTTAAAAAAAATAATTTACTTTTTATTATTTAATTTTGAAATGCTTATTAGTTTTGATTGATTTTGTATGTCAAAATTAGAAAAATATAAATAGAAATATATTTTTTTTATTTTTTATTTTCTTTTTCAAGATTTAAAATGCGAATATGATGTAGATTAAATATAAGATAATTTTTGTGTTGCCTATTTTTACTTAAAGTATATTTATTTTATACTCTACATTTTCGGTATTATTGAATATACACTCGTACAGAACATACCTATAGTTTTTTAATTATGTATTTTCTCTTTTTCACTACTATAAAAGGGGGCTTCAATAAATTCTGTGCTTGGGGTCTCCGTATGTCTGAACACCATTTCGACTATACTTGGGTCGCCGAACAGATGCACAAGAAACTCCTGATGAGCGCAAAATTTGAATAGAACATTTCTATTGGTAACCCGTTTTTACACAGCTGCATGATTACGAGCAGTGTAATTTCTGTCAAATATTTTTGTTATTTTCATACGATTATCTGATTTGAAATTAATTTATAAATAATATTTATTAAAATACTACACGTGTTAACTTAATTTCAAATATAAAAAGAATTGTTTCAAATTTATTGATTTGTGACCTGACCTGCGTCGACTTTAGGCCCTGCCCATTAATTTAATTAGTGCATCTATTCGGCGTCCCAAGTATAATATTTTTACCGTTCCATTAACAGTAATATTTTTCGTACTATTATCAAAACAACCGTTTATATACCTTCAGTGAAGTGTTACACATATTCCAAAAATATTTCCATTTTAATAGATACAAAGCTTCATCATGCAGTCATGAGTAAATTGTTCTGTTTATAAAACAAAAAATTCCAAAAATATTTATTCACAAACACAAATTATTGATCTACAAAGTGAGACAAAAACTATAGTTCTTTCAGGTCGGAACGATATTCCCGGTTATTTTTCCAAACCTAATCTGAAAGTTGCAGCGCTGAAAACAAAACAGTATCGCAGCCACCAGTGATTTCCTATTATCTCATACATGCTCGAGGGGCCGCGGTATACTTCCGGTTGTCAAATCCTCTGTATTCATCAAATATTCTGCGACGGTCACTTCGAATTTCTCTGTATAAATATAGCGGGAGCAAAGATTTCATAAAATTAAATATTTGTTTTTTCATGTATGCATTGAAATATAAATTAAATTATTCCTCGAATACATGTAGTTCAATTTAATGTATTAGTTATTAATATAAAATGAAAACTAAATATTTTTACAGCATTCAAATTAAAATTTAATAATTTTACATATTAAATCCCAACATACGTCAGTCAATTTTAATTATATATTTGAATTGAAAAAGGGAATATATTTCCAATGTTTTATTATTTAAATTCAAAGACTGAGTAATTTCAATTTTATTGGATTGCTAATATAAGTTTTTATTTTACATATTTAATATAGAATTGAATGTCAATTTTACATGTATTTTCAAATATTTTTAATTCATACATTATCGCATTTGCATATTTACAGGAGTGGTCGTCCGGAAAATATGTTTTTATGGTATTTGATATTACAATTGAAGGTAAGGTACTAAAGAGATTCTAACAAAATACGTTCCTATTATCGCATCTTTCAACGATAAAAATTAAAATGAGATAGTGTATAGAGCTCTAAAACTGTGACAAAGACAAAAATATTTCGTGATTCTTGTTAACGAATATATTTTATTATTTAAAAAAAACATACAAAAATTGATAGGGAGTATATTTTTCCTAGATTTAATTTTATTTTTAAATTTTGGGGCCTCCACAAAATATTCCCCCTTAGGTCTCAAAATTCTAAATTCGGCACTGGTTATGTGATTACTGAAAATTGATTACACGTGTTCATAGATCTGGAATCCTCTTTTTATAAAAATCGGACTATATCTGAATACAGTCATAAGTATTTTAGTGGTCAATTTAACCTGTCGTATGAAGAAAGATGGACCTATGCTCAGGGGAAGTGGATCAGAAGATTGTTATTGTTAAAAATATTAATCCAATCTGTATATAGAAAAAAAATCATTCGCACCAAGAAAGATAGACGATCTAGTTGCTAGCCCACGAGTGCTGAAGAACTGAACATGATTAATCAGAAGGTGATGAATATGAAGAAGCTGAAAATTATGAAAATTAATGTGCGTGATGCAAGAAAGAATAAATTAAAAAAACTATAAAGGAGGATTATTGGATAAAATGTATAATTTGTGGTCGCTGTTTGTACGAAGGGTGTAATGGTGTAAAAGATGAAAAATAACAACAATCTGTTAACCAGTTCATCTTATAGCCTTGGTTCGTTTCACCTGTACAGAGAGTTGGACTTTTCTCAATCCCAGTAAAATATTATTTTCTAGTTTTCAGAACATAGGTTTTTTTTCCTTTTCTTATATTAAGCCGAAGTTTTATATATGTTGCTGCGAAAAAATTCTTTTTTACATATTATCTAATATTATAATGTAACAATAACTTTTCCAAAATGTTGTCAACCTCTTCCCCTTTTACCCGAATTAAATATTTAATCTGTAATTTTTTAAATTGAAAAATATTGGCATTCATATTTTATTATATTATCAAACTTAAAAGAAAAGAAAAAATAAGTTTATATCATAAAAATTGATTTACATTGTAAACAAAGTTCCCAACGTAAATTTATGGGTTGTGACAGGAATATTGATACATAAAACATAAACCTGAACTTCTTTATTTTGTGTGTTTTTATATGCCTTTTATAAAATATTAGTTTACTCATTCAAAAGTTGTATAGAGACCTTTGAAATGTTTTAAGAAAAATCTAATCATTTTTGTTATTATTATAAAACACCATATGTGACCAAATTCAAATTAAACAATATTACTTGCACATTTAAAAAATTCAATATTGAAATTTGTAATTGACTAAAGTAAAACTTAATTCGAATATATACTATATTTCGAAATCAAGTATCAGATAATATTTTTTCGAAAACTATGTTCTAAAATTAATAAAAATGTGAACAGGAAACTTTAACATAACATAAAAAAAAAATTCTTTGATATTTGACAACTAGTTGGTAGTAGAAATAAAACAATTGTTTTAAATTATTTCACTTTTTATGTGAAATATTTCAATACTTCGTTGTTTAATTGTATTAAAATGATAACAGACAACGACGAAGACAATAAAGTGACAGACCTAATTAGATTGTGGTTTTTTATTTTACAAAAAAAAATGCTGCATGCAAAAGACTTTTACATCAACGATGCAAATAATATATTTTGTGATTTTAATTGTTAAATTGTTGACTTAGTATAAGCATGAGAGTCAACTGGAGACAATTAAAATCTTCTTCACAACTATATTAATACTTTTATTTCATTGTTATAAATTTCAACTTTTCTCTTCAACATTGTAATAATGTTTAATATAACTATGTTAAATGTACCATAATATCATTCATTGCTGCCTCTGATGATGGCTTAAATTAAAGCTGAAAGGTTAGACCACGTGAATAAAAGTTTTTTTTATTTACACACATGTCTACATCCTGATAATCTACTTCAAAATATTAAATACAATATTTCTATTTATCTATATAAAGTAAATGAATAAATATTTTCCATCACCGTGAAAAAACGATTTTTCAGGTACTTCGCGCACGGTGTCTAGGTAACCTAACAACTATTTTATGCATTGTTATTAGAATGTTAACCTCTTTTTGAGGTTTAGAAGAAATATATTTTTCTTCAAACGTCATAAAAGTAACATCTTCTGTGACGTGATTGACAAGGTTGAAGTTTAATTTCTATGCCAACGTAATATAATTTTTTATTCTAGCCGCCGTATAATATTGTCGCCGCCGTATAATATTGTCGCCGCCGTATAGTCAATAAGAAGCGCCGTATAATATTGTCGCCGCCGTATAGCCAATAAGAAGTAACTTGTACAATAGAAATCTGTAATATCGCCCTAAATGTCACTATAAAAACTAGATAACCTAAGAATAAAGTTACTAAAAATTATGAATAACTGACAGTTAACCTACATATTAAACGTCAAATAGTAATTTATTTTTTAAAATTTCTAAGTTTGAAGAAAAAATAGCATGTGTTATTCAGAGTAAAAGTGTCTTTGTGTGCCTCGCATGCAATTGTCCGACTCGCTTCGCACGTCGTGCAAACTTCCATGCTCGCCACACAAAGTATCACTTTTACTCTTAATAACACAATATACTATTTTTTCAAACGTCATAAAAGTGACATATTGTGTGACGTGATTGACGAGGTTATTTAATTTCTACACTTTTACGCCGCCGAAGTAAAAGTAAAATAAATAAGAATCCCTAGAAACTATGTAGAATCAACAAATAAGAAATAACCTTTACAATAGAAACATAATATCGCCCTAAATGTTCACAAGGTAGAAGTTAATGTTACTTTTATGACGTTTGAAGGAAATTTAATTATTATAACGTCAAGTTGTAAGTTATGCTTTAAAATATCTACGTTTGAAGAAAAATTAGTATGTGTCATTCTAAGTATCTGTGTGTGCCCCACTCGGCATACAAAGTGTCACTTTTACTCCTAATAACACAATATACTATTTCTGTAATATTGAGTATCAAATTAACTGAAAATATAAATTTAAATAATTTTTGGTAAAATAGTTTTGAGATATTGTTAAATTTTGATGTTGTAACTATGAAGTAAATTTTAGCTGATAATGAGTGTGTTTGACACTTAAAACGTTCAATAATAAAATATGTTTTTGTAACAACATCAACATTTCCATTCTTCACACCATGGAAACTAAAAATTACGTCAGCTTATTTTAAATATAGAACCCACGTTGTTTGCTGTAATTCATAAACAAATTTATTTAAATCCTGTTTGTTAGAGAAATATATTGGCAGAGGACGTTGGTGTTTAAGGGGAAATCTCCGTAAACCTGAGTAGAACATTCCATTCTTCGTCCGGCTTAATTCAGCGTCATCGTTGACATTAATACCCTAGGATGGAACAAATTACACGCTCGTTCGTGCCGGTGGCGCCATCTTCTCCCCAGGCTCGTACCCGCCGCCCGTAACGAATTTCTCGCGCGACAACAGGTGTTTAATAAACATGCACACTCCGTGCCCGACGGAGCCGAGCAATGCTTCAGTCGCGAAATTTGCGGTGACAGGATTTGTAATCGGATGGAGATGGGATGTTTTGATTTCTTTGTCAGAATGAATTTTTGTTTTGTTAGGGTTTAATATACAAGACCTGAAAGCTTTCGCTGAAACACGGGAGGCGCATTATTGGAAATGTTTCACTATAGATTTACACTGAAAAGAAAATATGAACGCTTCAAAGGGGCTACAAAAATAAAACGAATTTAAGGATAACACAATATAAATTAAATTAAAATTCTCACTTCAAGCGAAGTGTATTGTATGTGACAGATTTATAGTAGGGGCCTACAATAAAATATAAATTTGGGGCTCCCTTCATACCATAAATATATAACAAATATAAGATGGTAGAGTCTGGTAAATTATAATTTTAATGTAAATACTTGCCACGGAAAAATAAAAAGAAGAAACAAAATAGTTGTCCTCATTTCACAGGAATTATGAGTAAATTTTACCGATTAAATTCTCAGCTCGAATTATATTTGCTTGATTATTTCACAAATGAGAACAGTTTAAACATATTTTTGTACATCCGGGCGTAAAAGTTGGACAAATAACAATGTTGTAAGGGCGAAATAACACTCTTTTTCGCCCGAGGGCGAAAAAGTAGTCATTTTCGCCCTAGAACTTTTCGTGCCCAGTTTCACCCATTTTTATAATAAATTTTTGACGTGTCACCGCTTTTTTGCTACTTTGTTTACTTACTACTTGCTTGTTTTCATTGTTATCCATGACAACGTACATATGTCAAATAGACTACTATGATCTGAATTTGATTTGAACATCGTTTTACTTTGATCGCGGTGATGCAGTAATACTACTTCGGATATGCAAAAAATATTGTATGTATTACGAGCGAAATATATTTTGGCCCTAGGTGCATTTGCACCGCGGGCCAAAATCTATATCACCCTTAATACATAAATAGCTATTTTTTTATAACAACAAAATATAACCATGACGATGATGCTGTGGTTTTATCAATTTTTTCATTAAAAAACTGATGGAAAATAAAGCAGTCTGATGTGGTGAAAATGACATGTGTCGAATAATCACTAAAAATCTGCGTATTTCCATCAAATGAAGCATTCTATTTGCGTGAAAATGCCGTGTGTGAAATAATGAATTTTAAAATTAAAATAGATTTAAACAATACCGTTACATGACAATCCTACAGAAATATCTGAAGCTGATATTGTTGCTCGATTATAGGTCAATACGAAAAATGTTTCAATCTGTTTTGTATTTAGTTAGTGCTCGACGAAATACATTAGAAAAATTTCGCAAAATGTAATTCTGGTCTATTTTACAGGAAAATGTATTACAGAAAAGTCTCTAACACTATAGTTCATCTTATCAATGTTTAAAGCTTCTGTTTTTCAGGCGGAGATCTTTGCAATTCTGATTTGTTGCCAAGAAAATATCAACAGGGCTTACCGTGGTAGGCACATATATATCTGCTCGGACAGTCAAGCGGCTCTCAAGGCTCTCGACAACGTTAGAGTAGACTCAAAGTTAGTCTTTGAGTGTAGAAAAACACAGGACGAGCTCGCTAAGGGTAACTTCGTTAAGCTTATGTGGGTACCAGGTCACCAAGGCATTGAGGGGAATGAAGAAGCTGACTCTCTGGCTCGTGAGGGCTCAGACAGGGCACTCATTGGACCAGAACCAGCATTCGGACTCCCCAGAAGCACAGCAAAGCGAGCGATCAGGGATTGGGTGACACGTGAACACCAAATGTACTGGTCAACTCGTCAGGGCTTGAGACAGTCAAAGCTCTTTATTCCAGGACCATCTCCTGAGAAAGCTAAATATCTTCTTAGCCTTAATAGAAGAAAACTTAGTATTTGCGTGGGTTTGTTTACAGGACATCTCCTCAGAAATCATCTGAAAACGATCGGAATAGTAGACGACGAGTCGTGCAGAAGATGTAGCTTAGTTGCAGAAACTACGGAACATGTGCTCTGTGAATGTGTGGCTCTGGCGGGCACCAGATACAGACACCTAGAGGCTCTATTCCTAGAGCCTTGCGACATCCAGGGCATCCCTGGCAGTAGGCTAGCTACCTTCATTGAAGCAGTGGGACTCTGTTAGGACTCTGTGTACACTCGGGTAGCACAATGGGCCTTCAGGCCTAAATGCATGCGGCTTCTTTGAGGCCCCCCGATTACAACAACAACAACAACAATGTTTAAAGTTACCATCACTGTCAAAAATATATTGATACGGATAAGAAAAAATTTAAAACCGTGAAAAAAAATTTTTAAACCGTTAAAATAGTATATTGTGTTATTGAGAGTAAAAGTGATACTTTGTGCAGCAGTTTTCAGTTCTAAAATAAAAATTGCGTATCCAAAAGCTTTCATTTTCGTTTCAAAAATATCTCACTGTGAACGCAACATATATAAAATATAGTACAAATTATCGCATATTTTGATATTGTAGAATAATTTTTTTAAATGTAGTGTATTGGTACCTAAGACAGTTTTATTTCTTAAATTGGTAACACTGCATCATTATATTTAATTAGGAATACTAAACGTATCTGTCATCGTGACCTAGAAGATGTATTGTGACACAGCTCTTTCTTAGTTTTTCGGAAAAAGTTCCAGTTTTCGGATAAAGGCAAATATAGTTCCAAGATTCAAGTTTTTGATGTCATCTGCCGTAAGATATCTTTCACCTTGTTGGTTGAGTCTCCTTGTAAGGCTGGGCATTCACATAGAATGTGTTGATAATGTTTCGTCCTCTTCACAGAATCGATAGATCTCATTTTTAGCTTTACCAATTTTGTACAAATGATATTTTAAAGAAAAATGGCCAGTGTGGACTTCTGTCATTATTCTAAGGTTATTTTTGCCAAGAACTAGTAACTGTATAGGATAAGGAAGATTCTATCTAGATTTTAACCACCTTCTTATATTGGCTTTATGGAAGACCACATGAAGGCTCCAGTCCATATTATGAAAGCTTAGCTCCTTTTTTACAAGTTTATCGGCTTTTTCTTTTTCTAGGATATTTTCATGTCCTGGTAACCACCATAGGGCGACATGGTTTGTATTGGATAGCAATTGGAAGGTATCCCTGCAACTTTAAACTAGATTTTATTTACAAGTGAAGGCGTTTAGTGCCTTTAAAGCTGCCTGACTGTCTTTCATTATATTGATTGTTGCTCCTTTTAAACCTTTCTCTAGATTGTGATTACAATCGCACTTTAAAATCATAATTACTAGAAAGTAGCAATCACAAATCACAGTGTGATTAAAAAGTAGCAATTTCGTTCATCATTAGAATATACAATATTTTCTGTACGAAAACCATAAAATCAATAAATATTGTTCTTTTTGTACAAATATTTATATTTATTGTACAGATACATTGTTTTGTGATTATGTGTTTTTTGACAGCAGTTGTTGTCAACATTGTAAATATATCAAATACATAAAATTTATATTTTGTAAATTCAATTTCATTCAATAACGCACTATTTTTTTATTACAATTAGGCAAAAGAGAATTTGAGATATTATACTTTTTTATTGCAAATATAGTTTTTTTTATATAAATGCTATACAAATAGAAGTATTTTTTTTAAATATCCTGCACACTAATCTAGGGAAGACGTGGGAAGTTGAGATTTCCAAAGTTGCTTTGATGATGAGTACAAAAAATTATTTAGTGGCCCTGATCACCTATACAATATTGTATATGTGATCAGGGTTTACTTGTTTCAAGATATTAAACTTTTGTTTACATAGACAAAAGTGAGCTGGTAACTAAGTCATATCTCAATCTGTACGGTAGTATAATTACCGTACTGACTTATCTTATTACCATAATAACAAGTCGAAATTTATATGGAACTTCATTTTCTGAAATCATTAAATTCTAGGTATGTTAATAGCTATTACTTTTCACCTAAAAATTAATACAGAAATAACAAAAAAAATCTAAAGTTGTATAAAACATATACATTCAACGAATATTTCTTTCTTATTAAATATAATACTTATTATTTAATAGTAATTATTCTGTGTCTCTGCTAATTACTTTAACTGTTTACTTTTGCCCGCTTTACCTCCGTCGACTAATTTAATATTAGTAATAAGCCAATAAATAATGTAATATCTTACATAAACAAAAATTTTCAGTCCTTCAGATCGACGCCTCCAGCACTCACGTAATTTTCCTACGGTATACCGCGTCACTGGGTTTTTAATTTAGTGAAATTTTAATGTCATTACTGATACAATTATAATTAAAATCGAATGCGTGCAACACATTGCCCCCTGGCATTTTACTTTTAATTCATATTTCTTATACACTTCTTTTTATCTTTTTCCTTCTTACAATAATAAAGCTTTGTACTTAATTCCCTGTATTGTGTTTCTTAAAACTGCACATCATAATTTTTACAACAATAAAACAAAAACAGTTGTGCTAATAAAAAAGAATGAATTAAACATTTTGCCCTAAGCGAATTTTATCTCGTAGTGAATAAACACGACAAATGAATGCTTTCTTACTTAATCCTAATGCTTTTCTAGCTTTCGGTGTGAGGCTATGGAGTGTAGGTGTCGTCTTCCAGATTCCGTTTTTTATTTTTCTTTTCTGAAAGTTCTTGTGATTATTTTGCATTATTTTTCTGAACTTTTGTTAAGCTGTATTTCTATTTTCCGCAGCCTTGCTGACTTGTTGATATTCTTACTGATTTCACTCTGTAATTTTAATGCACACATTCTTTGCATAAGTCCTCTGTATTTTCGTGGACTTGCTGTTATTTTTATTAAATGAGTATCAAATTTTTTTTTCTACTTCATATTTTTGAAAAATAATTTTTGGATGGCACTTTAAACAAAGTACAAAGAAAGTAATCAGACAGGCAGTCTTCAGATAAAATATTTTTATTTTATTACCGATGTTTCGACTAATACATTAGTCTTCATCAGGCAAGAAAAAATCTGAGTAAAATTAAATGTATAGCAAGCACGAGAGGAATTATGAGGAACAATTTAAAAACAATTAACACAGAATTGATCGTCGTATAGAATAAAAACATAAATAATAACATATAAATATTTTTAAAATAAAAAAAATAAGAGCTATCGTTGTCAAGAATATAAAATAAAATTTGTATGAAAAAATTGAATACTTTTCACGACAGCCTTACTCCAAACAATTTAACAAAATCTCTTATTCCATGCTTCTTGTTTATTAATGATCTTTTTTATACTTTGCGTTAACAATTGCTGTAATGTTATATCAAAAACGGTTTAATAATTTAGAATACTGTTAAACTGTTTTTGGTATTGTTTTTTAATTGGTATTTCCATGTACTAGTCCCAGTCCACTAGATTATTTTGAATTTTATTGTACTACAGTTTGTTTTAATAGCTCGATTGTATGAATCACACTCAGGTATTAATGCTCAAGTGAAGCAGTTTCGGCGCATCTCTCCGCTGAGTCAGTGTAAACAACACAAACAACTGTTACCATGACAACGGCACGTCAAGTCAGTGTCAGTAGTGAGTCAAGTGAGAAAGCTTATTACTTATTTGTTAAAATTAATTATCATACAACGGTAAGAATAAGAGTATTTTCAAAGTAAAATTTACTTAAGTAGTTATCCAATTCCAATTAGGTACATAAAAATTAATTTTCCAAACTTATCAGGAGCAAATGGCAGTTAAACAACCCGGTCGTCCAACACCTGTACTAAACATAGGAATTTCGGGTGAAAGTCACGATAAACCATATAAAAGAAAATTTAAAAAAGACATATTTAAGAAACAACTTCATTTGTGGTTGTAACGAGAAAAATGCTTTGTTCTCTTTTCAGTGTTTGCTGTTTGCGGATGATCATGATGAAAAAATATGAACTGAAATTAGGGTGAGAGATTTATTGCATTTGACTAAGAAAATAAAGAAACCCGAAAATTTATTGTCACAAAACTATAATAATAAATTAATATTATATTACAGAATCGTTGTTCTTGAATTGAACCTAGTTATTATTTTTTAGGAATTTATATTTTTACTTGCAGAATAAAAATAAGCTACAAACAAGTGTTCCTACTTCTAAATTTAACATTTTATTGACATATTTTTTCTAAATCGAATACAATTTTTGTTATTTTATAGTTTTTTTTAAGTATAATAAAGATTAATGCACTACTCTACATATGTAATGAGTTTTGTTTGTTTGTTTACTGTGCACTTCAAACAAATGAAAAATTCATAAACCTTGTTACAAATACGAATACATTACTATTTTTATCTTTATTCAATGTTCCACACTTAAAACAAAATGGGTAAAGTGGATATTTTAATTTGGCAATTCTAAATGCATTTAAAAAATACGAATACTTATTTTCCCGTAATATAAAAATATCAGCTGTAGCTTTCAGAAAGTTAAATATTATATAAATACGAATTTGCTCTTCACGTGTCTACATACAACAATAAAATATCACAAAAAAAATCAACAAACTATGTAAGAATTTGAGATAGTTGACGTCTGTTAAAATCTCGAAAAAATCGACATAATTGCGAGTACAATTTATATTATTACTTATTATTATACTCGCAGTGACATAGCTAGTACTTTTAACGCTCACGGCAACACATTTTCTAGAAGTTTTCTTATACCTACTCTAAAAATGTTTTATTTAGTTAAATATATTAATTATGTACATCATGTATCAAATGGTTACAAGTATTTCAACCAAAATTAAATAAATAAATTTGGTTGTGTTAACAAAGGTAACTTTAACGATTGGCGTTGTATTGGTCTATTGGTGCTAGAAATTTGAATTAACCAATGATTTTTCAAGGATATATTTTGAATATTAATGTTATTATTTAATGCGAAATTTAATAAAGGTTATTTTATTGCATCTTAATTAAAAAATAGCGATATATTTTTTAAAATAATAAATAAAAAAAAAATGATCCAAAGTATTTCTTCATCAAAGTATTATAAATTTAAATAAGTCAGATAAATTATACTTTTTATTATATAAGTTAGTAGGTACAGGTACGTTACAGTTTAGTAGTAAAGTTTATTCGCTAATAATTATCCCAATACTGGGATATAATATTCATATTCCTATTTCGTATATTAGAATAAATCTTCGTAATATTCCCAAATTCGTGGATGCGGATATATGTGCTATAGCATCAATTATGATCTTATCTCATAGAGAATTTAATTTTGAACAACTTTGAACACTATATAGAGTAAATTAAATTGTAAATCCTGACTCCTACAGAAATGGCGGATAAACAGATACCAGTAAATGAAACTTATCTTCACTAATTTCTGCTTATACTCCCTCTATAGTAGTTTCTATACTCTAGGGCTTAATTATAGTAAAAAAATGAGATGTCATCACTATTTGTAACTAGATTATGAGAAATATGAACATATTGTTAAGTGCATTAATTTATTCCAAATCTGCTGTTCTCTATAAATGCACAATTGATTTAAATTTTAATAACTAAAAACTAAAATTATAACATAGCTTTGGAAAAGCTTTTAACACGAAAACGAACAATTACAAGGAACAATAACTCAAACGAAACAAATAAAGATTATTTGTAAATAATTTGACAATTCGATGGATCGGCATAGCATATAAACCACTTAAGTAAACATTTCAAGTCGAATCGTACCCAATGTATGATGAAAACAATACACTGTAATTATTTTAAATAAATTGAAATGTTATGACAAAAGTTAGGTTTCATTTTAAAATAATTGTAAATATCATTATAGTAGCATTTTTTCTTCTCGTTAGTCTAAATAAAAAAAATCAGTCGATTATTTCTACAAGTTTTATTTAATGTTACAAGGTTTTTTCCATAACTATGACGTCCCTTCACTCCTAAAAAATTTGTACTATAGTCACAGAATAGGTTTATACAGAAGCGACAGTAAGACAGAGAAACGAAAATTAGAGAGAGATGGAGAATGTGCACAAATTTAAAGGGCTCATTGTTTAAAATCGGAAAGTTTCCCCACATCTTAGAGAGAGATAGGGAAAGAGCACTAATTTAAAGGTCTACACAATGTTTCAAGGTCATAGAACTGTATAGGGGAACATGACAGGTGCCGACACGGAGTGTCGCTTCTGTATGTAACTATTCTGTGCTATAGTTCCGAAATGTATTATTTTCTATATAATGATACTGTTACAACGTTTTTTAAATATTTATTTGCTACTACTAGTAAATAAATATTTTACATGCAGATAGCTAATATAATTAAAAAAATATATTTTTAATGTATCCGTTATCTGTATTCTAAGGGCCGGTTTTTCCATTTTTGGATAAAATGCTGGTTACCTTAACCATCAGTTAGTAGAAAAATATCGCATCGGAAAACTAATGTAAGTTGTTAAAAATGTGTTATTTACAATTTCGATGCGACATTTTTTATGAACCGTCGGTTAAGATAACCGGCACTTTAACCAGAGGTGGAAAAACCGAGCCTTATAGTACTCAAAAAAACTGAACATTTTTGTATATATTCTTCCTCATCAATACATTAGGAAAATAAAAATATCATTTACTTAACAAATCTGTCCGATTTCTCAGGCCTTCAGTCCAGCACTTTATCACTAAATTATTAACAGGTCGTAAGCCACGACCATCTACTTGCATTCAATCGCTTGATAGGTTGATTATGAATTTATACGGGGGTTGGTAACCCTTTCTCTCTGCCGTGAAGTTGGCACAAGGTCGATGAGTCGACGGGTACCAACTTGAACATGGCGATAGGTGATGATGGATGGGAGAATTAGTTATTCAATTAGTGAAGGTAAGTGTAAAGACGGTGTCAAGGGTGCAACTCGAAAGTGAACAAGTTATGAGTAAATGCTGCTAAACGAGATTTATGGTAAAAGAAGTAGTGTATGACACATGACGCTTATGTATCATACAGTATTTCTTGTAAAATTTCAATTATTAATTTCTTTATTAAAGCTATTTGACAGTAGATGTGAATTGTATTTTTTTTAAAACTCACATTCCAATAGTTTCTATGATTACAATCACCTTCGCTCCTGAAAACAAAAATAAAAAAATATGTGTTGATATTTGATATGCAAATAACTGTAACTTTTATTTATTTGGGAAAGTGAAAAATTATTGTAATATGAATATTTATATAACTAAGTTTACTGAGCAAGTAATAAATTATGAAAAGATAATAAGAATAAGTAACATTATGAATAAACAAAAATAAACACTAAGAATATTTGTTTGATCACTTAATACTACGCACTCTTTATTTACAGGATATTTATATCACCAACTATTTATGTTCACCACTCTTATTAATATTAATCTGTCCTCCGATCTTTTCTACTTCGGTTTATGAACCCGAGGAATTAAGTTTTCGAATATTATGGCTGCTTCGATGCATCAGTCTCGGAATCGGAGAGAGGGTTTTCGGCGTCTTTGGCAAAAATATTATTTGTACACCTACAAATCAACAATATTAAAATCGAAATCTACTTCTAATACATAAATATTTTATATTGAATACGGGTTAACAGATCTAAAATAAATTATAAAATATATACATAGTACGAGAAGCGTTTGAGAAATACTCAGATGAATTCACTGCACCAAAACAATGCTATATTACATTTAGTTTGTGTTTAAGAGTTATCGCAAGCGAGCAATTTTTAAATTTTTACAAAAAGAAACCTGGAAATACTTTGGACGAAGAGTATTGATCTAAAAGTAGATTATGTCGAGAATTACTTTTTTCAAAAATTGGAGTTTTTTTTTTCTTAAGGCCGACTAATTGTTAAACATACTTCACAGTTAAAAATGTAAACATATTTATATATTTCCTCGAGCTATTTCACTAGAAACAAAAAACATTAATAAGATCATAAAGTAATCAATTAGTTATAGTATATTTTTATATATCTTCTTCAATATTATGTAGTCAAGACACAAGATCATACTGCTCCTATATCTTCTCCACACTTCGTTCTTAAAAGAAATAGGCTATAGATGATCCGAGATAAAAATTAACATTTTTTAATTTGCTGAAAGTGTGTTCTCAATACGCTGTAATAGCTGGTAAAACTGTTACAGCTATCTCTAGAAAATTATTTGTTTAAATTTTGAAAATAGATTTTAGAAATATTTGATCTACGCCCTATTTATCCGAAATACTTGTATGTAGTAAATTAAGGAAACTAATTATACAATTTCAATCAAACAGCAAAGCTACCGGTCAGAAAAGGATCTAGATAAGAAAATATTAAAATTACGTACAGTTAAATTATATTATTTAAAGAACTTACATTGTTTTATAAATACTGATGGAATGTGTAAAAATGATTTGTTCATTACGATTTGATGATTTTCAGCGTGATATCTGTCAATATATTGCTCTAGAGGTATGGGGATATGTGTGCAGCAAATTCAGCTGATCGAATTTTAATTAAACTTCATATTTTGAGCTTAATATCAGTGACATGAGTTGATTAACTTGTGATAAAGATCAGTCAACTAGAAGGGAAAGTTTAATCTTCTTTAAAGAAAGTAACAACATTTGAAAAAAATCAGATGTGTCTATCACATTACTTTCTACTATTAATTGTTTAATGAACTATTTCTTATATAGCATGCTTTTTTGAGTTCAGACGATATTTCCTAAATTTAAAATATTAGAGAAAACTTTTTCAAATAATAGTTAGGTATTTATGATATAAGTGTTAAAAGTGACATTTTATGAGTGAGTGGGGAAGTTTGACACGAGGCGAAGCCGAGTGTAACAAACCCCACGAACGAAATAAAATCACTTTTAACTCAAATATTATACACTATTTTTCCTACGACCCTAGATATGTATTAGTAAATAAAAACTAAGCATTATAGAATGACATTTATGACAGGTAACCAGATTTAGTTTCTTTTTAACACAAGTGTTAAAAGTAAATTTGTTTTTTACTCTTAATTCGTTGTCAATGACAACGATTTAAAAGTGTTCACTGTGTTATAAACAGTTATTTTTAACTTGCTAAGCAACCGTTAAAAAGACTATTTTTAACAGTGGTCGTAGGAAAAAGTTATTCAGCAATATCTATTTCATATAAGAGCAATAAATTTTTTTTTGTTAGAAGAAGAAGATAGGAGATAAATCAATTATAAGGCATACGATCTTAAATGAAAATATAATATAATAAAACTTTTTTTTTTATTGTGAACCCACGGATAAAATCAAAACCCCCTATTTAAGATTCTATGACAACATTGGTATGAAATTATCGACTATTAATAATACTGGTCAACTGGAAGTGACAGTTTTCTTATACATTTTATAAGAAAATAATAAATTTATATATACTTGTAAGACAACACAAATTACAATATGGAGAGAATTACATTTGTTAAATTGGGCTAAAGGTTTGGCACGTACACGGATTTCTGTTTTTAGTGGAAGTTGAGAATGTATGTATGAGTATGTTAAAACATTATGCTACATCCGAATAACATTAAAAATTACTTGGCCTATATTCCAGTTTAGAAAAAGTGTATGTTCTAATTATTCGTACGCAACTTCAGCCGGAAATGAGACTAAAGGTTTACTTGAACATAAAGCAGTGTGAATGTATAATTAGAACCGCAGAAATTTTTCCATTGTACCCGTATTATTTCCAACAAAGGCTGAATTCAAACGGAATAACGAATATACTAACAATGTAATACATAATGATTTTCTTGAATCAGTTCACTGTACATACTTACTAATTGCAAGTCTTCCATCCAATATAACAAACTTTTGAAAATTGTGAATTAATTAAATGTAAATAAGCTACGTATCTACAAAGTTTTTAAAAAGTTGGAAATATGGGGCAACTAAAGGCAAATGTATTCCAACATAAGCAGAGTAGGATTTAGAAAAAATTCTCGATAGGCCAGGAGATTATAAGGGTTATTTTATAAAGAACTTTATTGTAGATGATCTCTCAATTCAATAGCAGATCGTGAACTAAAATTTTGGTGAGACAGGCGATAGGAAGTCAATAAAAGTTAACCTAAATTTAAAATCTAAATATGTCAGATGTCCACGTCAACCCACTTATACTACATTTGACAACTGCAAATGCAACGGTCAAAATTTCAAAAAGACTAATCAGAAAGCCCTTGAGACTTTCCTCAAGATTCCCTTTTCAAGCAGGTGGTACAGTGAGAGAAAAATCGATAAACGTTGTTCAGCCTTATATAAGCATTACAGTCTTACAGACACATTGGTGAAATTTGAGGCAAGAGAATTTTTGCTTCTGCACTTCTCTAGTCGGCACTGCGCTGGGCGCACGAATACTTTCTACGGTAGTATATATAGGATAAGAAATTTGTGAGAATTCGAATTGAATTTTATCTTGTGGACATATTGCGCTCTAAATTAAAAAAAATCAAAATTCTCCTCTTCTCATTTTCTATGGTGAGGCACAGCCTCACCTGCATCCCCTGATGTGCCGCCACTGTCTCAATTTGTATTTCCGGAGGTCTATGTGTATACAAGCAAAAGTGACTAACAATATTTTATGTAATTTAATTTTTATTAAATATTTTTTAATATGTAAATATTAAAAATTTAATAAAAAAATAATGCTAAATATACAAATGGAATTTTATCCTATAAGTATCATAATAAGGTCCTCTAATTTCTAATGGCCGGTTAAACGCACATTAATTACAATTTATATAACCCTTCAATGGACAATGTCATCTGAATAAAATGTTATATGAACTATACAACATTACTGAGAGAATTATTCAATTCTGGTAAAAAACCAATATAAATTACATAAATAACTGTTCACTGACTGAATGTTTTTAAAAATATTTCCCCTTCATAGGCGTGTTTTGAGATCCAAAGGACCCAGAACAATGTATTGGCTGCATTCCCCTCTCCTCTTCCCGGACCTGCCGTAGTGTCGGTTACACCAAATTTTATTAAAACTAGATCAACTCGTGCTGGTGATATCTGAAGCTTAAATAAGAAGTTGCAGTAAATTGTTTCAATCTTAAAATGTTAAAATAGTATGATTTTTATAAAAATTAATTAAAAAAATAACATTTATTGATTAAAATTCTTGTCGGTTAGCGAGAAGACAGACTGTTTTAAAGTTATTGCAATCAATTTTTATTAGAAATATAAAATTAGCATTATGATAATAATTGTTTTTTATTATTATTATTATTATTGTTCAAGTAGAAGTGGGCCAGTTATGTCGCTAATATTCAGGTAAATTTAGATTTTAGTAATTTAATAAAGATGGTTACATGAGTTTATTATTTGTCTTCATTTCTAATTTCTTATTAAGGGTCGGTTATTCCACCTCTGGTTAAAGTGTCGGTTACCTTAACTATCAGTTAATAGAAAAATATCGCATCGAAAAGCTAATGTAAGTTGACAAAAATGTACGTTATATACTATTTCGATGCGATATTTTTCTATTAACCGATAGTTAAGGTACCAGGCACTTTAACCAAAGGTGGAAAAACCGGCTCATAATATTTGAACACTTACTTTTATTTCTGAGTGATATATTGCATCGTTTTAAATTGAAATTGATTTCTTTGATTTAAGAGTAAAAATGCTACAAAGAAGATTAATAATTAGATTAATAAGAATCTTTTTGTTCTCTTCCGATGAGTTCGATGACGCACCTTGCTAGGGTATTCAAATTAGAATTCTCTAATTTGTTGTACTCAAAATGCAAATGAGATTTTTACACGTGTTTGTTACTTTGCATATTTATGCAGTTGTTTCCTACTACATAAATAACCCTTTCACATTCCAATTACATTTTACACTGAATTTTGTCATATTCCTTTTAACTCGTAATGTAAGTATTGGAAATCGATACGTTAAAAATGTCCTTCGTAATGTTTAATTTTCAAACATTCTCTAATTCATTACTTTGTAGAACAAAAATTATTAAAAGCTCACATGAAATTCTTCTTCATTATTACAGCAGTTTTCATTTTAATCATGGGAATAGCTAGACTAGTAAATAATTACAAGTTTAACGAAATTATAATTGTGTGTCCATCGCCTATTAACGCTGACGTGAAAGGTAGATTAGATAAGGTTAGTTTAGGTTAAACCTGACGCGTGGGGTAGAAGATACGTATTTTCGTCTAATTATTCTGTATAGCACGCACCAGGGCCGGATTTAGGAAAGGGATAGCTATGCTACAAGCAGGCCCAACAACTCCATAAAATAATATTCTTTGTAAAACTGTAATTCTTTAAAACTATACCTGATACTTTCATTGGGAATTACCCACACATGTTTTATAGGATTATGATTATGGAATAAATAATAACAATTAAGAAATATATAGATATTGTAATTTTTTTGTCAAAATCGTGAAAATAATCTCACGGTCTCTAGAGCTGATATTTTTCGGCCACAGGACTGATAGGTTGCGAATACAAATATAAATTAGTACACATTAAAAGTAATTTTTGTGAAGATGATGACATCAGAATATAGATAAATGTTTTAGACAAGTTTCTTTTATTTTTCTAAATATCTGATGTGGATACCATATGATTTCCTCGTTCGCTAAATTATACACATTTTTGTTGCACTTCATTTAAACTTATTTCACTTGAAAGTGAGATCATGATTATTCAACTTCCATTCGTTTTATATCTTGATAATCATATATTCAATTTATTAACTAGATATCAAATGTTTCCTAAAAAAATTAAAAGCCAACCGAATTATTATTTTTATTAAGTTTCTGCCACAAATAAAGTGCTTTTTTGAAAACGTCGATTGGAACCAAAAAATGGAGGTGCATTACTACATGTTATAGCAATTCTACAAACAATATTTCAATGTCCCATGGTTAACCGTTTTTGAGTTATGCGAAAATAGAAAAAAAAAACACTGCTAGCAAAGTGCCCTTTTGGCAATACCGACTGCAATAAAAAAGAACTGCACAACAGGCCCATATACAAAATTTTAAAATTTTATGGATAATCATTTTTGAGTTATATAACTGATAGTTACTTACACATTCTGAAAGGTAAATGTGTAATTTAACCCATTATTACAATGGAACACTTGCACGTGACGTTACAATAAAGCGATATGATGTCATGCACAGCAGTTGTGGGTCAAACTAACCACCATTTAATTAACATTGCGTCTTTGGAGAAATGATATGCGTTTGACGTAAATAATTGTTACATTTTGCAGATCGGACTAAGAACGATAATAAAAATTATAAACAGAATGTGATTGAGAAAAAGACAGAAAAAATATAAGAGAGATTAATAGTTACATATTTTCTAATATATAATAGAATATTACAAGCTAATGTTTTTTTTTTGTCATAGAACATCAACTGCATTATTTCTTAAAAGCGTTATACTATGAGTAGCTTGGCGGTAATTGATTTTTGTATTTTTTTTTATAGTCGTACTTTCAGATGTTAGGTAATGGACAGATTTATGGTGAAATATGCATTCAATGCGCCTTCGAGCTTGTTTTCGGAGGAGTAACTGTCCGTTTCTGTTTCCCTTACTTGATACTATCGATGGTCATTAATAGTTGTGATATTATTAGCGTTTGTTCATATTTCTGGTATGAGAAAAGCCGGGTAAATAAATATTAAGAATTTTTGGTTTTTATCGTTAAATGGGACTCTAGAGTTCGAAATTTCTCTCTCTTGTTATGACCATTAACGGTTTTGAATATCTTGACGAAGCTCATTTTATCCTCCACACATGTTATATTGCTCGACATTGAATCTTTCATTCATTCAATCCTACACACCTTTTATCGTGTACACTTTTAATCCGTCAAAAAAGTTGTCTTAAACATATTTTATCTTGCGCACATATTGTCATCCATACATTTTATCTTTAACACATTTTATCTTCAAATATTTTACAGTGAATATTTTATCTAATTATAAATATGTATATTAATTGCAAGAGCAATAAAGTGAATAAAAGTTTTAAAGATGAAATGTTGTCGAAAATAAAATGGAACATAAAATAAGTGGAAGATAAAATATGTGGATAAAGATAAAGATAACTTTTGCGTGGATTAAAAGTTGTGCACGATAAAAGGTGTGCAAGAATGAATGTATGAAAGACACAATGTCGAGCAATAGGATAATATATGTGAAGGATAAAATATATACGCCTCATCTTGACTCAATTTCAGACTTTTAAATACCGTAATAGTGGTGGCAGCGTCTATTATAAAAAAAATGTTCATAAATATAATTGGTTGGTTACTTTTAAAGCAAGTAAAACTTTTAAATTTTACCCGTAGATCAGGTACTGGATTTCGTCATAGACGACCGCCTGTGATAGTAGTCACATAATTACCATAAATTTTAAATTTTTGGGTTGAAAATTATTAAATATTACAACAGCAATTATGTTATAACTGTCATTCCAATTGAAATTAATAAATATATGGAAAATAAATAAATAATAGGTAAATTTTGCAATTTAGTGTTACTAAAAATGATATGTACGATAATTCCATTACTAGAAAGGGAGACAAAATGTAAGTGGATAAACTGGATTTTTTGCTCCATTGTAACGCATTCTTTTCAATATTTTTGATATGTAAAATAAATAAAATTATTTTCCAATTCAGTTTAATACTACACAATCGATCCAAACGCTATTTAATCGTCGAATTATCTTGACAAATACCAGTCGGTTTGATTTTTAGCGCAAAATATTTTTTTATTTATACATATTCACCCTTAGTTTCTTGATGGCAATTTGTCCTGTCAGATTCACTCGAGCTACGTTTTTGTGATTTTGTCGTAAAAATTTTTCCAACAAACTGCCAAGCAACCAAGTGTTCATATAAATAAAAATATATCCGGCCAAATCAAACGTCTAGTGATATTACAGTTGATTAAAAAATATGATGTACAACAAATGTTTAATCTTGAGCATTTACAATAATCAAAGGTAAAACTCGAATTTACGGTGTACATAAAAAGTGATAAATGAATAAGTTTTTATTAGATGTAAAAATAATAAAATACTTTTTAAATTTCTTTTTCATAAAATATAAATTTAATATTTATTGATACTTTATACATATAATACCACGGTGTAAGATTACTAAATACTAAATCTAGCCCCACCTAACATAACCTAACCCGAGACAATCTAATATATTCCAATGATATTTTGTGACCAACTTCAGATTTAATAGTAAAGTTGAGAATACTAATCAAAGTTGTACAGACTTCCGCTAAAACTTAGTTTAATTTTGTTCCGTAACATTTTTCTGTATCTCTCATAATAAACGAAATATTCTGGGTGCCAGCCTTTCGCCAAACACCCTGTATAAGCAGATGTGTCATTATTTAAACGTAAAATTATATATTCCTTACAATGCTGTACAATTGATCTTCATAAAAAAATGTAAATATTTTCACTGACGCCGTAGACCTAGGGAAGGCTCAGCGTAACATTCACTAATTAATTTATTGTTCTTTATAGTTATGAATATTCTATTAACTTTTAGTTACTATTTTTTTATTTATTTATTAAAATAACTTCCTTTCTTACGTTAAATAAAAGCACTATATTTGTTGAAAATCTGACCATATGATGATAACAGAAATTCGAAAAAATAGTATTTCAAGGTATTTAAAAAAAATACAGTTTAAAGCTTCAAATAAAATCAATTCGTTCGACTATAACTAATCGTTTGAATTCATTTTTATACAATTTTCTGCTTCATAGAAATTGAATAATAGTGTATAAACGATGCACCCACAAACATAACAAAAATGTTGAAACGTATTGGGCCTACGATATTTATAGATTAGAGAGACGACTCTTCGTACTAATCGTAATTATTAATGTATTAATATAAATAACCGTAATTATGACTCTAGCTTGCAAAGAAGTTGAAATGAAAGAAAGGAAAAAAAGAAGTAAAAAAATGAAAAAAAGAAGAAAACCAATTTCTTTCACTTTATTTGTATGATTTGAATATTTAGAATTAACTGAATCATAGTTATTTTTTATACAAGACGATAAAATAATATTTTATCGACAAGCGGAAAGTGTTAATTCACGAGCGATATAATCGCGAGTGAATTAATTTTCGCGAGTCGATAATTTAATTTTATCGTCGTGTATAAAATTCTATTTTTTTCTATAGCAGGTTTTGAAGAGAAAAGAATTAAAGAAAATAAATTATTATTTAAGAACAATTTTAAAATGTCAGTAGTATGCGTTGTTATGGAAATGTACTTCTAATAAACAAAAGTTAAAGTACTTTATCTACCCTTGCTGTTAAAGTGTTACTTTATCTACCCTTGCGGTTAAAGTGCTACTTTATCCACTATTTTGAGTTGATAAAATTGCACTTTAACATCTGCTATAGAAAAAATGAATTTTTTTCCTCGGCTGTCATGGTTTAACAATATGATGTATTTAGAACGCAATACAAATAAAAAAATAGACTAATCTTTCGGGCAAGCATGAGTAAAGATATACTGCCGATCCGGACGTTTCCCATTGCACACTTGTCGTCTGGGATGCGATCGGCTCGACGCAGATCGGAAAAATATTCTCTGCAGAGAATACTGATGCGTCCATCCGCATTGTTGTACTGCCAAGCCGACTAATGTGCGCACCTCCATAACTAACTATGAAAACTTATTTCTTCCGATCTGGTTACTACCGGTCTGTGCCGATCGGTGTGTGCGATAGACTTTACCAGCAACTACCGCTGCAAACTACTAAACCCAAACAGTAGTGCTCTAACCTTACACCACCAAGAAACTGGACACCAATTCAATTTTGCAGAAGCTACAATAATAAATAAAGTAGAGAACAAACAAAGAAGATTATTACACTTATGTGAATCACTCTAACTCTATATCAACCTTTACAGAAAAAGCTGTTTAAACCATTAAACCGATGCGTATTGTGGGTGTGCTGCATCAAATAGAAAAGGAAATAAAACATGAATCAAAATAATTCAATGTTATTTATGGATTTAATTTAAATTTTAAATAAACACGTGTTTTCTTGTTTTCGGAAAACTTATCTATTAATTTTTCATTTTAGTTTTATGGCAATAAATTTCCAGCTTTCTTTATTTTCTCAGTCAAATCCAACAAATCTCGCATCCTTTCAGTTTCAGTTCATATTTTTTCACTATGATCGTCCGCAAACAGCAAACTCGGAGAACAAAACAAAGCACATTTCTCGTTACAACTATAAATCCAGTAATTTCTTAAATATGTCGTTTTTAAATTTCCTTTTATATGTTTTTTTTTTTGATGAATTATTTGACTTGAAATGAAAATCAAGCTTTCTTAAATTCACTACATGATTTGACTTGATTTTCTATCTTAGCTACTTGACTTTATATCAAGCAATTTCAAGCTACTTATCGCTAGAACTAGAATGAAGTGATGGGAAAATGGAAAATAACTGATGTGAAGTGAGCAAGAACTCGATTTAGAAAGGAATAATTCATTACATTAGCTTCTAACTCCAATAACAGCTAGGCAACCTTAAAATTGTGAAATTTGCTTAGTAGTGTAGTAGTAGTATTTTAGAACTACCTACGTGATTTTTCAAGTACTTCAAATATTTGCCTTGACTTCAAATTCGGCAACTACTACTTGACTTGAGATTGACTTGATTTCAAGTCATATCATGTCAAGTAGCTTGAATATCAAGTAAAGCCGTGAAATTTTACTTTTACCTGAAATTCTATGTTTGAAAAGCCTGGCTGTTTAACTGCTAATTGTTCCTGATAAGTTTGGAAAATTAATTTTCATGTAATTTAAATGTACTCTCATTTTAAAACATGTTTTTAAACTTTAAATTTAATTTGTTTAATTTTAACAAATAAGAAATAAGCGTGAATTGCGCCAGATATCTGCTTGTGAGCAGTTTTTACAGCTCGTACCGAGCATAACATTGTGTTCGTCGAACTTATTGCCACGGTAAACGACGTTTATCGAATCGCGTAAAATACGGTAGCACAACACCGTAATTAGACAGCAATGTTGTGGATGTATCTGGGCGATTAAAGTGATCATTTGACTGATTGAATCACGTCTCAGAGAACTTGCGCTTATTAAGCCACAATACAATGTAAAATAAAGAAGTACATAATTTGATTATTTGATTATTACATATATTTTAATTATGTACTTATATGATTAATTAATAATGGAGATTTATATTTTAAATTTTTGGTGTTTCTGCAACAAAACGTCGATCCAAGATTCCAAGGAGAAGTAAACACCTCATGCTCCATATTAAGTTTTTAAAAAATGTTCAATAATTTAAAAACCATTGAAACCATAGTTTGATAATTATAGAAGTGTGTATTGAGTAAACTTTTTTTTATAACATTGTTATTTTTAAACTGTAGCTGCAGATGAATTTTTTTTAAAGAAATAATGTTCTGTTATCTAAAACTGTAAGAATCCTGAAACCAATATCACAAAGCTAGAAAATTTTTGTTTTTATTTTATCCTTCATATATAATAATATAATAAAGTAGTCTAGAACGTCTCTATTGTCACAGTTTATTCCCGGTCGGAAGAAAAATCTAATTTATATTGCATATAGAATTTTATACTTATTTTGTATTTGTATTTGTAATAATATGGATTGTGAAATTTTTAGATTTTAAAGGTTTTCGAACAAATATGTGAAGAAGATTTTATAAAACTTATATAAAATTAGAATTTATTTTTTTTGTTTTTTTATCGTTGTGGTCAAAGATGATATTTTTAATGCTAATATGTCAGTTTGGGATTTTTACAACTAGAAGCTGTTATGTGAACCAGGATATGTTTAAACTGCACTGCTATTCACATCAGTGAACACTGTGTTTGAGTACATGAAATTTTGCCTAAGTACTTATTAATTTCATTTTATGAATATACATTAATTCATAACATTATTCCTTTACATGCGGTAATAATAGAGTTGTCAAGTATTTGATAAATGATCAATATCACAACCATAGCCAATGCCTTTTATTTGTATTAAGAAAACTGTCAATGTCGTTCATTTTCATTTTCTTATCCGGTTTCTCTTCAATTGAAAACTTGTTGAAAACTCTATATAATAGATAGAGACATCAGCTATGATCTATTTCATTATACATGCCTTTTCATACCCGGACTGGCTCATTTGGAGATCGCCGTGGACCATGGAAATCTTTCGTAGATTTTTAGAAAATATTAGAAAGACTGTTATACTCGGTATATATTCGTTGAAAATCATAGTAAAAGCTTCGGAGGAAAGATCTGTTCTGTATACATTTAAGTAAAAATGTAATACGTTGTTTCGTTAATCGTCTCGTACAAAGCGAATAAAATCGAAGTGGTCTTTATGTTTTTGTTTTTAAAAGCTTTAATTTCGTTAAATCATTTTTTAAAACATCAATATAAGATATAAATAAAATAAGTAAAAGAAAATATAGAAAATAGTATAGGAAACCAATAGGATATGTCCCAAATATACCCCATTGTATATGGACAATTTTAAAACGAGATGGATAGGAACCGGCGTGGTTAATAGAAATAAAATATTGGAATTTGTTAAAAAATCGGTAAAATCCGTAATATTTGTATTAAATACGCAAGAAAAACCTCAAATTGTAAAAAATGTATTTTCTAATAGTTTGTGTCATGTAAGTGTTATTACCAATGAAACATGCTTTGCAGCTAACAATAGAGTTTTGTGTCAAACACGTTCGTTTTAAGAGCGAAATAAGTGTGCAATTACTCTTGCTATATTTTAGTTGAAATAAGTATCTTATGTAATATTTTTTTCTTTCTATTAGTTGCTGTCCACCCAGAACTATTGTAAATGGAACTAAAGTAAAAATTAAATCAATATTCCTATTCACCACAATTTCAGGTGAATAGGAACTGCGACTAAGTTAAAGAAAAAACATAACTGCGTTTTTAAAATATTAAACATTTACGTGTCCTTAAACTTCATATATACTCTCTATTTCCCGCAGTTGATCCTCACGTCATCAATTTCTATCTCATTATCGTACGTGTTACAGAGAGGTATATATGCTTCCTGAGTCTTACTAACGACAAAAATGAAATAAGAACAATACAGTAACCGCGATAACGGATACTTTCAAAGATTTAGAAAAATTGAGTGTCATTCCTGTAATAGTCGCCTTGTTGTATTAATGCTACTACTACTACTAGTGTCATACACTCGTGTTTGATAGTGATAGCAGATATAGTTGCTGATTATTATTTCAGAAAACAATAACGCAATGAAGATTATTTTGGTGTTGACAATTTAAGTTTCGTTAGTTAAATCTACAACTTTTTTTGTATATTTTATCCATTGTTATATTTATATTTTTAAAATTTATTTACTTCCGAAATCACACGATTTCTCCCAATAATTCGAATCTCATGGTTGTAATAATTAATAACATGAGGATCAATTGCGGGAAATAGAATGCAAAAAGTAGTTTCAGTTGAATAGTATTTTAAAAAGATGGACAAGTTATTAGTTCTATTATCGAATAGTCGAAAACAGTTCATATTAACCCTGTTCTTCGGTAACCATTTTCATGGTAATTACTAAACATTTGTTCTGGCGATTGATACATTACATTGGTGAAATGAAGATATTTAGGCGGGCCAATATATTTATAATGCCTAGGGAACCAACTATTTACCAGTCCGGCCCTGTGCCTTTTTAACAAATAAACACATCAATTTCCAATTTTCTACTTTATAAATTGCTTTCAATCAATAATGTATGTTTATTGTTTGGCGTACGCAGATATTTAATTTATGTGTTTTCATTTTAAAAATACTGTACGTATTTAGATTGAAAACACGTTACCACAAATTTAAATGTCAATATTTTGTGTCACCGCATAAATAATATAATATTATTTAACTTTTTATTTAATAAAATTCATGATTTTTTTTTATTTATTGCAATATACCTGCAGTTTTAAATGTAATAGATAAAATAAAATATAAAAATAAATTATACATGTATAGTTGGAATGTTGGAAATAATAGTAGTTTACCAGTCATATTATACCATAAAGAATCGTATTTGTTATACAATAATAATTTTTAATTCTGTATTTTACTTATACAAATTGTCTGCCTGTTATAAATTAAGTAAAGTAATCCGCTTTACAAAAAAATTAACGTTTCTCAAGTTTAATATAGTCGCCTTGCTGTATCCCTGCTATTGCGTCATTGTTTTCTGAAATGATGCAATACAACGAGGTGACTATAATTAATTTACTTATTCTGTTTAATAAAAAATTACTTGTGTACACAGTTTGAAATTCTAGATATAGAACGTTTTTTGATTATGAGTAACTTTATGAAGAACATACAGATCAAGGTCACCTAACAAGTCTGGAGTACACGAAGTTCCATTACAACTGTTGACCAGCAGTTGTATATTTCGTACTTAACGCAAAGATTTGAGATATGGTATATTCAGAATCTTTGACAATTTACGATTATTCAATTGAACTACTGTTAGACACAACCAGGACCGTTTTATCCATTAGGCACTGTGCCTACAGTCTACAGGTCTAAAACTAAAAATTAAATTTCAAATAGAATTTTTTAACCCAAATATATTAAAAATTAGCCTATCGAAAATCACATTCAATAACCTTTATTTAAATGAGGAATTGCTGGATTTCAGTCAGTAAAAACGACGTTTCGATCCTGGCCGGGATCATCCTCAAATCAACGTCCAGTCAAGATATCTTCCATTCCAATGACCTTTATATTAAAAAAAAGTTAGGAATAAGTTAAATTATAGTTGAGTAAATATAACGTCTTCAAATTGTTAAAATGTTATCTTTCGTCATTTGTCTAATATATTCATGATCGTTTTTTTCTTGTGATTGTGATATGCAAATATAAGATTCTTTTTTAGCAAGCTTCCAAGTTTTACTATTATAAAGCTTTTATTTATTAAGAATACAAAATTATATATCCTCAAAAATGCAATTTATTGATGAATATTGATGGTATCAACATTTAAAAATAATGTAAATGTAATAATAATAAAAAATTACGTCACTATTAAACTGTTGGGGCCTATAAATTCAGTATTAATCAAAAAAGTATTCCCATAATATAATAATTTCTAATCCGTTACTTCGATCCTAAAATGGTCCTTGTCATAACACTAGTATTTACATTTGAAAAAACGTGTTGATAACTTTATAAATATACTAAAAGAATAATGCGTCATACAATTTTGACATTTAATTTATGATTACCGTTGCCAACTGTTGGAACGAATTGTCCCCCATCTTCCTTTTATTGATAATGTTCTCCCTTAAAATTATTAAATTTCATTATTCCTGGGCCCCTATTACATAACTTAGAAAGAGAGAACTAATTTTCTTCGTGTTCCAAAAGAAAAAAGATTTCGAAAGCTGGAAAGAAAGGAACTAAGTAATTTTTTTAAAATTTATACTTTGGATAAATGAATACTCGGGCATCCGCTTAGCGAATTGGAGCGCGCTAACCAAGTGAACCACCGCTACCCGTAAACTAATAATAATTTTAAAATAGAAAACGAAGACTGGTTTTCTAAATATTGTATATTCTTATACGAGCCAGGGGGTGCAATTTTTTTTCACTAGTAGGTTCCCTATATGGATTAGTGACATTTTCGAATGAGTTTATTTTTTTTGTATCCTTAAACATTTACATACTATTATTTGAATGGTTATTATTCACTCGAATCGCATATTCGTTTACATTTATCATAAGTCAAGAATTATTTGGTAGTGAATTTCAAATAAGACATTACGAATTTATGATTAATAAAATTAAGTTTAAAAAAAAATAAACAAATTTAATCTCAACTTATTTTTTTAGTAAATTAATTTAATTTAAGAAGTTAGCACTATTTTATAATTTATTTAAATTTAAACATTTAATTTAAAAATTAAGATTGATAATTACTTGAAATGGATTATTAATTTGTTTATTATTGTAATATGACATATTTTTATAAACTGCTTTTTATGTTTTTATTTAAGAAATGGCAGCTTTCGATGAATTAGTGCAAATCGAAATAAATGTTGAAACTGCAAGACATAATACAATCTATCGATCGATTTACATTAATAGAAAATGTACAATTAATAAGAAATAAAATGTTTTATAATAAATAATACTCAAATATGTTGTTTTCATAAGTATGATTCACATTTGAGAAATGTAAACAAATATGTGACGTGACATTTAAATAATTTAAATTTCAAATTAATTGCTGTGCTGTCGGATGAAATTAGTTAAATTATTAAATTCATTAATTGATTTAAATGTTATCAATATATAACAAAGAAATAAAATTATTTAAAACATTTATTTTATACTATTCAGTTGGAAATTCTGTAACAAATATTCATATACGATTATACGTATGACTTTATTTCGTATACCTTTCAAGAATACGTATGTGCTTGAGTGCTTGTTTTCATGCGAACTTATTCGTATGAATTGACCGAATTCATTTTAATAAAGTTTTATCATTTTGTAGTTTAATTGAAATTTGAACTGCATGTACGAGTACAACTTTTGTACATGTTAAAGCGAGAAAAAAATATTTTTTAGTAAAAACTTCGATATGACGTCATTATTTTCTCTTATTTTTTTTTGTAATATTATTTATTTTCTAGTATTTTAATAAAATATGTTCAAAATTAGGTATTTAATTTTTTGTTTTGTTACAGGCTCGAAAATCAAACCCATCCAAATAGTAGAACACCTTGGATCCGCCCCGTGTCTTGCTGCAAAAATTCGTTTCTCTCGCGATCAAGAATTATCTATGGATAACATTAAATTTAATTTAAAAAAGTATTTTGTAAAGTGTCCTGTAATGGGATCATTAAAAACTTTTTTTAACCTACATTGAAGTTTGGATTGAGTCGGGAACACAGACCCATAGCTACATTGTTACGCCTCTGGTCACCATCCAGATACAATTAAAGCAGCTTTCTGTGCATAATAATGGACAATTTATATCGGTGACTGGGCTAGATAATGGGTACCATATAATTCTTAGTTTAACTTTATTTTTCTTTTTAAGAAATCAACAAAATATAATAAGTGGCAGTTAAAAATCTCCAGCTTATACTCTATTATTTTTTGTAAAAGAAATTTTAAGATTATCATAAAGTAAGTAATGTATATTATACTTGTTTTATACGAAATATTGTTCCATTTAGTTTTTTGGAGCACAACTTATGAAACAATGCATCTTCTTTTAAAGCTCGTGTAATAGATACAGTTTTGATGTGAATTTGTAATTAAAATAACTAATAATTTGTTTTTATTTACGAATATATTATTTAAAGTTAAACAATTAGTTAATACTTGTGTTTCAATACATATTATCAAGGGTAATATAACAAATGGTGACTGGTGGAGTTTTGGAAAGTGAATCTAAATTCTATACATGTTGTTGCGATAAATCAAAATCTTTGATTCCGTCAAATGTATTCCTTTAATAATTAGGTGTATAATTTTGTACCGCTGTTTGTATTGTTATGGGAATATAACGAGGGCTTCTCAAAATAAACGTCACTACATGCCAAATCGATATTAATTTGAAATAACTTCTTTCCGACTTCTTTTGGTACCAACTGAAAAATCTCAATGTCAAAAACCCTTGATCCTTTTTACTTCCTTGTATGAAGTAAAGGACGTATTGTAATTACGAAAAATTTCAGTTTTTAAATTTTTATGGAAATATCAATATCAATAACACAATAACTCAACAATGATTATCCGTAGAAAGTAGAAATTGTGTATATGGGACTGCTATAACATCTAGTTGTACACCTCTTTCGTATTGCAATTGGCAGTGCCAAAGGGCACTTTGCTCGAAAGGATGTTTGATTTTTTCGCTTACGCAAAAACGATTAGCCGTAGGATGTTGAAATTTTGTATGTAGGACTGATTGATTGTATCTCACTTTTAATTGAAATTGATTTTTAAATTTTCAATTTTTCTATTATTTTATTCTTTGAGCCACAGAGTTTGGAAAGATTATCTGACAGTAGGTTCTTAAATGTGTTTTGGGTCGCTAAACTTAGTTTAAGATAATTCGTCCAAGCAAGGAAGAATACTAAAAAACGCACTAAACTGTCTCCATATACTTTTTTTTAGTTTTTTTTTTTCTCTAGCGTTTAAGAACACACTTTTCACAAATTGATATCGGTACAACAATTTTTCTTAACTGTCAAATATTTTGCGTGGTTACTAGCGTTGCTATGGAAAATAGCAAATTATTATCAGCTATAATAGTAATAGGTCATTGATAATTACGTAATAATTTTATAAATGTTTCCGAAAGAAAGTTGCTTGGTTACCGCCCGAGGCCGAAAGTGAAGAGCTGTGTCCTACAAGCAACGTGCTTGAGGAAGTTGTCAAAAAAATATTAAATACGTTATTTATTAATGATTCACGGATATTCGGTGAGAATGTATTTACATTTTTTTTCAATTTCCATAACCAATAAATGACATTTTGAAAGTAGAACAATAAAATAATTATTATTTGACAGATGTCAACAATTGTCATTTACTTAGCAAGCTCATGACATAAGTGATAAGAGTTGTAGGGCTCTTTTCAGTGTAAGTGTGTTATAATTGACTAGTTTCGCACACATGATCAGAAATACAGGGATTCAATTTCATATTTTTTTGGTTAAAAATTTTCGATATACCAGTAGAGGTTTGATTTGGCCAGATATTTTTTTATTTATATGAACACTTGGTTGCTTGGCAATTTGTCGCATAAATCTTTGAAGCAAATTGCCATCAAGAAACCAAGTGTGAATATTTATAAATAAAAAAATATCAAACCTCCAGTATTTGTCAAGATAATTCCACGATTAAATAGTAATTGAATCGATTGTGCAGTACTAAACTGATATATCAAAAATATTGAAAATAATGCGTTATTATGGAGAAGGTTAAGAAAAAAATATCCAATTTACCCACTTGCATTTTGTCTTCCTTTCTAGTAGTGTTATTATCGCGGCAATAAATTATTTCCACTTATTGGTACAACATTTTTGAGCGTTGTGATTGACTGATTTTCATAAGAATTGTATTCTCACCTATTATCTCTCCTTACTTCTACTACATTGCGGTTGGAACCGTACGTGAGAAATCTTTAATATTGTATTGAAACATACCCACATAGCATGTTCGTATAGGGTGCGGTAGTTAGTACACATCATTATACACATTCACATGTGCGCACGGACAACATTGTACATGGATCCAGCCCAGCACGTGTGCTAATAGGCGTTCGACATCGTCCATTGATGATCCGGCCGGGCCTCACCGCAACATACAAGACCCGATATAGCTATGCAAAACATGAGGTTGCGGCTCTAATTTATTTACTGCGAATCCTGTTCTACTGCTATAGAGTATACAGCAAGAATAGTGTGCGTGAAATAAGAGATGAGACGGGTGGTAATGAGAGTGTTTGTTGAATATGTCAAGAAGAATAGTTAGCCAATCTTTGATTTCTGTGTTTGATTTCTTGTACATAAATAAAGTTATGTATTTATGTGAATCTCATAAAAAAAGATTTTGGAAAACTACAATATATTTCTAGTCGGGAAATCTGTAAAGAATAGTGGTGAACTATTAATTTTTGTTTAACAAAATTTTCATGCGCTTTATACTTTAAAGTTACTTTCTTTCTGTAGCATATTTTTTGGTAACCTGCATCACTAAAATTAGGGCCCGATTATCCACTAGGCAAACAAGGCAATGGTTTAAGAGCGCTACAACGCAAGGGAGCACTTCGGAATTGTGTAGATATTACAAAATTTCATTTAAAATGCAGAAAATATTTTTTATGATTGTTGTATGAAAGGAAAATATTTATCCATTGGTTATTAAATTAGAAAATACTAAAAAAAAACGTTGAGTTCGTAATTTGAAATTAAAAATAATTTTGGTTTTTTGAATAACTAAAATTCACAAAGACTTCGGGATGTTTACTATGCAGATTTTAAAGAATAGTTTTCTGACGAATGTGTTTAATGTAAACATTTTTTTGAAAATAATGAAGTCATGAATATAAAGGAACTTTCAAGTTTTATTAGAAAGAAATATTGTTTCCTAACGTAGAAATAGTTGGTAGAATTTTTTAACATTGCCAAGTTCAAACGCCACTGGTGAAAGGTCTTTTACAGCATTAAAGAAGACATATCTCTTTACAGGAAATACAAAGTTAATAGTTCTGTTTATAAACAATGAAATAACCAACACTCTGGATTTCGATAATATAATTTTCTACTTCGCAAGCAAAAATTTCAGAAAAGGGATATAATTTAAAGGTTGAGATTTTTGATTTTATTGTCATTTATTATTTTGATGATTAACAGGAGAGGGAGGGGGACACAAGAAATTTTTTGTTTCGGGGCGCATTTAAAATTAATCCAGCACTGACTTAAATGCAAGTGTCGTGAAGAAAATTCCTTGGTACTTAAAGTCTTGTTCCTACTAGGAATGTCGTGCTACAGAAGAAAACATTCATACATTAACCTACATGTGGTACTAGGTAATCGGCAAGAAAACAAACTACGTAATATGTTTAGATCTATCTACTTCCGAACTATTTGTAGTGTTTTCCCCAAATCAACATAGGTGTTACATAGTGAGACTTTTAGCAATTCACCACCAAATTTGGTTTACGCCATGAAATGTAATAGCATATTTAAGCATTTATAGAAAACACCATGATTGAACAATTTCGTTAAAATTAAATTTTAAATGAGGCTACTAAATCTTGTGTAACGGCTGAAACACTTTTTGGTACGCAGCTATGAGTCGCATAGCATTTTTAATGGTTCGCAAGTTTTCTTTACGGCTGGAAGAGAACTGAAGACGATTAACAGCTGGGTGAAAAGATCCGAATCAAAACTTTGCTCATTGTATTTTACCAACCGTCCCTATAATAAGAGAGGTATGTAGTCATATTGTTTTTGACATATATGTGGATGTGTAGAACAAATTTGGTTGAATGGATTTGAATGAAATTATATATTGAAAAATCAACTTGTGGTAAAAAAAAAACAGCCAACCGATAATCATATTTTACTCTTGTCATTTTCGTTACTTATGTTGTTTATGCCTGGACTTTTATTTCCATGCATCCTTATTTTCTTATTTAAAAATGATTATTTCTGAAATTTAATCCATTTTGGGAGAACTATTAGATATTTGTTAGTATGGCATATTATACTTGACTGTATAATTGTTAATAGACTGTACATAGTTTCAATGTGAATTTTTTATTGGAATAAGAATGATTTTTGTCATTATGCATTTCTTGACTCTTATTCTTGTTTCTGCAAAAACGATTTTTTCTTGAGGAGTCTGGGTTATTATTTTGCGAAGAAGTTCTCAATTCTAAATTAGTTTAATTGTGTCAATGAATAATTTTTATGTTTCTTTCTTCTTGGTGACTTCAGATGTGCAGTTTGTAGCAGCCAAAATTAATTTAGTTGATAATTCTTAATATACCATATACATTATTTATTGGTTTACCAGTCAGTAAAATAGGTTTTGGAATCATGTTAAAAATCAGATAGTGAGTTTTCAATGGATATGCACGTTTTGAAATTCCTAGAACACGATTTTAATATTTTTCGATGATCCGTATATGTGGATGAATGGATGGATGGATAGATGATGGATGGATGTGTGGATGGATGTTGAAACGATTATTCAAATACTAGTGAATAAAAAAAATTACAATTTTGGATGTAACATTCTGTCACGTTGGATTAAATCTGATTAGATTTCGGTATTAATCGTGCAACCGGAAGTAGTATGTTCATGATGATCTGGAGTGTTTTTCTGAAATAATTAATTATGAATATATGAGAATTTTTGAAAATAATAATTTAATATCATCTCATTAGCCAAAATTGATTGACTATAATAAAATTTTATTCATATTTCGTTATTCGTCTCCTAGAAAATACCGGAATGTCCTTCCAGTCATCAAAAAAGTATCGGAACGATGTTCTGGAGCGTTCAATCATCGATACGTTACTAACATTTATACAGACACGTTTCAAATAGCTCGTTAGGTATGTGCTAATATACTTATATGTAAATTTGCACTTTCTAACAACAAATAAATTAAACTAATTTAATGAAGTTATTAGTAGAGTACATATTGGTCGATTTTAGTTTTCAAGGTACATAGTGTGCATAAGTTACAAGCAAACTACCTGGGTAAATTACTTTGAAAATTCTTGTAGCATAAAGCGACTTTTGTGAGATATCCACTGTTCAAATCTTTATAAAAAGAAATTTAATAAAGGAATAAACGAAATTTGCTTTTTGGGCTACTTGAATTTAAAAATTTATACTCTAAAGTACTTAATGTAACATCTTCATTTAACATAAAATTGATTAAAAAACTAAACGTGAAAGCTTAATCCCTATTAGATATGCTGATAAACTCATATTAAAATAGTACATTAACCAACTAACAACAAAAGAGTTGATGTACTGAAATATTACCCGTGTTATTGGGGCATATGAAGAAGCATAATGTAACAGTTTCCTCTAATGTCAAAACATTCATTATTTTGTACCACCTGTGTTTGTTCATATATTCGATAAACATCTTCCCTGCCGCATAGCTAATAAACGAGTCGCATACCTATTTTACTTTTCCTGAAATTTCAGTATATATTCATTACATATAAATATGAGGAACATAATACGAATAATTTTATGTCTGTGTGCTAGATTGCATATTTACGAAAATATTTCTAAATCTCTTATACATTTATGTACGTACGTAGATTCTTATGAATTAGAAAAAAAACTATTGTTGAAGTATTCGTTATATCTGATTTTAAAGGGGTATTAAAAATATTAACAAAAATACAATTTTTTAAAGGAATTTCATTATTTATTTTTTTTTGCATACATTTGTTAAGTAATAAGTAATCCATAAAAAATTATATTTTAAATATTAATTTACATTTATCTAAATGAAATACTATGTTTTTTTAAATACGTTCAGTTGTATATTATACAAATGATTTCGGGGTAAGATTTCTATTTTTAAGTTAATGATGTTCAAGATTATTTTGTTAAGATGTCTGTAAACCTGTAATATTATATTTTAAAATTATTTTTGTATACTAAACTAGTAGTAATAATTTACTATATTAGCAACGCATTCGGTAAATAAATATATCTTGTTTTTATATGGTAGATGGTAGGCGTTTGTTACATTAACATGTTACAACGCAACTTGCTCAAAACAAGCACGTCACTTTTGCTAATTAATTTTTTATAGCAACTTATTGTTTTTACAAAAGTAGTATATAATAAGTATAAATAGATATAGCCACATAATAAAAAATATCGACTCGTGGTTGAATGATCAGTAAATATCGGAAAATAAAAATTCAAATATTAGCTATTTCCTAAAAACGATAACAAAAAATATCCAATTTCATGCTGTGCATAACTCGTTCGTTTTGCGACTCTTGTTTTTTGTATTTTTTGTGTATCGGAACATTCCAGATGTTAGGTAATGGACAAATTTACGGCGAAGGGCGTATTCATTGCGCCTTCGAGTATTAACTTTATGTTCTGGGAAGGGTATGTCCGTTACTTGGTGTCCTCAGTGGACACCAATATTTAGAGTATCTTTAGCGTATTTTCATACTAGTTGGTAGTTGGGTAAATAGAGATTGAGGGACTCTAGGCTTCGAAATCTGTGTCTCTTTCTTCAAACGTCGACTGTTGTAAATATCTTAAGAGCGTATAGCGCTCAGATACAAAATTTTGCGCGCGGGGTCGGTATGCAGGGGGTAGCAACACGTGCTTGAAGTGGGAGGGTTCATCTTCACCCTTGCTTGTTATTGACGACCAATAATATTCATTGTATACGAATACATTATTATTACCTAGAATTTTAATGTTCCACCTGCAACAAGTCGTTTTGGTATTGTTTCAGTATGAAATAATCATGTACTAATTAAATATAAAATTATACATAACTAATTATTACAAAATTTTACAATAATGGTAATACATATATCGACAGGTTAATAATAATACTAGTAATGATAATGTTTATTCACGAATTTTGATAATCTGGAGTAAATAAAAATACCACTGAACAGAAAAATACCAAACGTATTGTTTAATGAAATTTCTTATTACTTGACCTCTCGTAAATCGTGGATCGATAATTTCTGCTAGAAGGCCTTCAAATAAAATTGTTGAAGTTTGGGAATCATTTTCATTTCCCAAAAATCATTGATTTGTTTATGTCTAAACAATCTGATTTATCTTCAGTACAGTTTTTTTTTTTGTTTCTAAACAAATTTCACATTTGACAGTAAATTTACTTGCCGACTTTCACTAAAAAAATTCTATTCCGTACGTGAACAAATTCAAATGTTTAAATCTTTCTAATTTCCAAAAAAATGTGAAATGTTAACAATTCTTCGGTTGTCAATACTGTTATTCATGGATGTACCAGAAGATAATGAAATAGGTTCATTTAAAATGTTGTTACGTACTTCTTCCGTAGTAACTGAAATGGAATGATTTTCAGTGTTGTGCTCTGTTGCAAATAACTTTTTTCGGAGACACAAGAGGTGATAATGTTTCGTGCTTAAAATTTTGCTGACTAGGTTTTGTAGATGTTACTGGTAGTAATCGTTTATTTCAAAGTACTTTACAGCGATTTTTAGTTCTTTTCCTCTTAGAAGACAATTTTAAACGTTTGTCAATGCACTTTTTTCCCATTGTTTTGTTGAAGAAGTTACTAGAATAATATTATATTCACAATAAAATAATAGTTAGATAATAATTTTTATTTTTATTTTTTGTTCTTACCAATGATTCAAATAATAAATAAATACAGTTAAAGGTATAACACCTATACCAAAACCCTGAAACGTTACGCATAAAATAATTATTTTCCCCGAATTCGGGATCAAAAATTGACCAAACCTTAAAACTTCACTTTTTTGGAAGAAATTGCCAATTTGTGGAGGGTTGTATCTTGGTAACTATTAAGCCTTCAGAGCTGATTCTGGACTTAAATTGTAGCAAATTTAATCTACTTCAAAAACATAAATAAGATGTTTCATGAAAAAATCATAGTTTGGGAGATATAGTGAAAATACCGAAACAATTGCGAAAATTTTGCAGTTTTTCGAATGCTCCGAAGTTGGCGCAGGTCTTTCGAAGCTGCAAACTTGGATATACACTACTGGTAGTGGTCCCAACAACATATATTAAAAAATCAGAACTAGCTATTAGTTTGCGATTTTAGCGATTTGTACTGTACTATTTGACTAGCCTTTATCAGGAATTACTGCAGTTCACAAATAAAGTAGTGCTAGAATACAATCTAAATGAAACCAGCAAAATTGGCGAAATTTGGCAGAAAATTTATCAAATGGGTATATATGTAGTTTTTGAATAACAAGGTTTAAGAAACAACACCATTTTTAGGAAGAAACTACTTAGGTTCACGAAGAGAATATATCAGTTAGGTATTTGTGTAGCTTTTGAATAACTATATGTTTTAAAAACGACCAATTTTTGGGAGTTAGTAACATTGTTTATGAAAAATATAAAATACAGAAAAATATCTTTCTAGATCCTTTTAATTAACATTCATTGTCCTTACAATTACATTTAATTTTTTTTTAATCTAATTTGAATAGTTTTGTACAGAAGCTTATCTTTTCTAAAGGTACATTTTTGTAGTTTCATGCCGTAGTCCTAAACAATATTAATATCACCCCTTGCTATACAGTAAAATAAAATTCTTAGAATAATACAAGGGGAGGAGCCCTTATATCCACAGTTAGTTCAACAGCGCTCACAACCAGAGTGGCGCTAGTGTATAGAGTTAAAATTATAGAAAAAAGCATAATTTTCCAGAACTTCCTGTGCAAGCACCGCTGCACATTCAGTAAAGAAATTTGGTAGAAAGATAAATAAAGGATGGGAAAAGTGCGCTACGAAGAGAAAATATCAATTATTTGTATACTTTTTGAATAATAACATTTTAAAAATTACCTATTTTTGGACGTAAATATAATAGTTTATAAATAAAAAAAATTGAAAAATCTCTTCGTACCGCACTTTATTGAACCTTTAACTAGCTTCCTGCTTTAGTTGCAGTTAAAAATATTTATTCAAATTTGAACAGGACGTTCCAGAAAATTATGCGTTTTTACAGTTTTTTTGCTCGGTGCAATAGCCCCTTAACTGAATGACCAAGTCACCTTAATATTGTAACAAGATGGAAAATACGGCCCTGTTTCCATCTTGTTGTGTAGACTGCATTTCTTCTGTGAACTGTGATTCTTTTATCGGCATATAGATGTTGACATTTTTGGTAATAAAAATTAGAAATTATGGGGCCATATGTCGAAAAGATCATGTTTCACAGACACAATTTGGTGTATAGATAAGAAGTTGAGAGGGTAGATTTGCCTCTCAACATAATTTTGTTAGTCAGTCTTAGGGTTGGTTGAAGTGCAGACACAATGTAGCCTGTCTAGTTTAATTGTTTAATTTTAAATTAGTTTAGTTAAGTTTATTGTTATTAAATATAAACATGTAAATAAAAATTAGTTTAAGTAAAATGAATGTGTACGTGTGCTCCCGTGTTCCAACAAACGTGTTGTGTTCTTGTTATCATCGTCATCTTCGTAAGTAATAAGTCATCATCACCATCATCGCATCTACGTTATCCCCCCCGTGTTACAATATTTCTAAGTGAAATAGCCAAATATTTTTTTTTCTGTGCGTAAGGCTCTCCCAATATAGTGTACATTGTAAGTAGTTTACTTAATTTATTCATTGTGAATTGATATTGAACTATAAAATCAATTTAAAAAAATATCAAAATTATTTGTGAATTAGGGAATAGGTAATTAGAGTTTATATATTGAAGTTTCCGTTTGTAGTTTGTTTAAATCATATAAATATTTTTGATTGATTATTAAAATTTATATAATTTCGTTATTGTTAGAATATCGTTTTTAATTCAACCCAATTTATTCTAACCCTTCTCTTTGTGACGTGATGGCACAACGAGTAAGTAGAGGGCTATTGTTTCACTACTACTATCCAGCACCTAATTTCCCCATAAGGTAATCACATATATTATAATTATTAATACCTTCTATCTACTTCTATCACGGTATTCTTTTAAATAATGGTAGTTTTGTGGTGACAGCGACTAGCGTTATTTTTATAAAATTCCTTAATTAATATACTTACTGGATTAATTTGGGTCAATTATTAGCGGTGTATTAAATATCGTCCAAGACGACCGAACCTATTACTGGTGATTATTGACGTAAAATGTTAACAATTACCCATTACTACCTACGTAGCACAAAATTCCTAGTTGGAACAGACCTTCAATAACATAAGGTACTAGTTTAGTAACAACTTTTATATGTATTTCAAAGGTATATGTTGTCAGCCTACAGCTTCTGCAAGGGACATACATCGTAAAGTGGGCTCCTAACTCCTTGGACATAGCGATATTTTTTTTTTAATAAATATTGACGAAGCTGAATAAAAAACCAAAATAATGCTTCCAAAAATGATGCTGGATACAAAGGAGTAATAATTGGAGAACAAGTAGATACATTTAAATATCTAAGCATTATGCTATCATGTAAAGGAGAAAGAGAAACAAGAAATAAGGAAAAAGATGATAGCAACAAATAGAGCTTTCTACGCAAATAAAAAATATTAAAAATGAAAATATTAACAAAAGCTACTAAACTCAGACTTTACAAATCGATAATAAGACCAATAACAGTAAATGTAGCTGAAATTATCACAATGACAAAAAAGAGGAAGATGATATATAAATAATGCAACGCAAAACAATACGAACTTAGGACCAATCAAAATATTAGAAAATGAATACAGAATAAGAATCAACCAAGAAATAGAATAAGAATTAGAAGGAGAGAATATAGTGAATAAAATAAAACAACAAAGAATGAGATGGCTTGGACATATGTGGAAAGCAGTAAAAAGGGTTATAAAAAGATCAATAGTCGAATGGAGCTCAGACGAAAGAAGAAGACGAGACAGATTCAGATCAACACGGGTAAGGAAAGTGGAAGAAGACCTAAAAGCAGCAGGAATTTATAATTGGAAGAGCAAAACAAGAGACAAGGAGTTCTGAAAGAAGATCATAAAGAACATATAAGGAATAGTAACGGAGATTGATCCACTCCAATAAAAATAGGATTTAGAAAACTTCAGAGGGAGCGATGCAACCTTATGGGGGAGTTAAGCTACTCTAGGTACATACATGGACGAAGCTGGTATTTCAACCCCAGATCTCAAACTCCGCTCAATTCGAATTGGAACAAATTAACGAAGTGAACTTTCGCTGCTTTATTTAATTTAAATTATTTTTAACATTGCGTTGGTAATTTAATACAATTATTCAAAGTTCAGTTGAGAAATTCTGAGGATCCGAGTTCGAATCCAAATAGTCTAATGTCAATAGAATAGTTCAAAGAGTGTGAAAAATGGGTGTTTACGGTAAAGGTCAAGGGGAAAACCTAGAAAGACATGGGGCATTATTTTGAATAACAGATGTTCATTTAAGAATCGCAAAAGAAATATCTAAGGATAGGAAGAAATGGAGACATTTTGTAAAAGAGAAACTTTAAAATTCCCTACCTCGAAAGAGATGAAAATTAAATAAGTTCATCTTACATAAACATGCCTTCTGTGGTATATTCGTAACATGAGCTATACCCGGGAAGTGATAAACGCCCTGCCCTCTGTGGTTTTAATATATAATTACCGATATTTGCGATAAAGCAAATCTGGCACACCAAGCAATAAGCAAAAAGACATGACTGATACATGTATTTTATAAGAGAAAGAGCGAATTGTTTTTATTTATTTTTAAATGAAGCAAATCTTTACCATTTTTCTTAAAAGTGCGTTTAACATTTTTAACAATTTAAGCTGCACAATTCGCAAAGATAATTCAATCTTTTGCTTGCATATAATACAAAGAGTTTCTATTTTTGTATATTCCCAGTGAATAGGTATATTAATACATATTGGGGAAAAACTATAAATAAATCATGTGTATTTATAATCCTTCACCCTAATATGAATGACAGCATTAGCATTGATCCAGTCTCGCTATGCATGTCACCAGCAGTGATTCCGACTTAATTTTCCCGGTGAGCACGCTTGCGGGGGAGAACGAGTACAGCGGCCCCTGGAGCTGTCAGGAGCGGCGCCAAACCCCTCCCACTTGTTCGATCAGCGTAATGGACTTGCACGAGTAAGACGTGCACAGGCACAGGTAAATCGCGAGGGAATGAATTGCTTCTCTGTGCTCAACTTTATCTCTCCAACCTAAATATAAACCAGTTGCTTTAAGATGCACACTATAAATATGAAGCCATTACCAAACTACTTATTAGTTGTTTCTTAAAGTATATTCTTCAGGTATATCATTCAGAGAAGGTATGTTTGTGATACGTAATTTTTTTACGTTGCTTATAATAATTGTCTTACTAGTATGTACGTTTATTATTAATATGAGTAGTACGAAAATACATTATCCGCAAAAATAATCAAAATGGCTGATATCTGGTGGAGAATTTTAATACTTCCTTCATCGGTATATCGCCTTGTTATTTGAATTGAGAATATAGACGCTTATGGACATTTGAGGTGAAAAACTAAGTAAATCGAACATATATTGTTTCCGCCGTGTAATCTAATTATACCAAATATTACTTCAGATTGGCGTGAATTAAGTTAATTATAATATTAATTTATATTTCTTTACAGGCTGCGTAAAAGATCATTTTTCATCTATATGTATAATATGATCCCTAGGATATGTTCAAAATGATCTCCATAAAAACGTATTTATCCAACACCGTGTAATTATAACGATATAAGTATGCTGTTTTTAGATAAATAAAGTAGGTCATAAGTCACTAGTGAGTTAAATATATTAGCTCACTGTTTTTTGGTTCGTATCATAGTAACTACGTTATAAAACCTTCTCTACACTATTTTGTTTCTAAATGTCATTTCGGAATTCCATCTGTCAAAAATCTTGTATGTATTTTATATCAATGATTAAAATGAGTTGGATAAAATGTTGTACAGCATACGTGTGTTAATTACCTAAGTCACTTGAAAAAATACCACACTCGGCCTAACGGCCTCGTGAACTAAACTTTTCCCACGTGACTTATCTGTAATGTAACACACTTGTACCATAAATAACAATAATAGCACGTTAATATATAAACTTTTATTCAAAATTATATGAGTACAGATTTGACGTGTTGTTTTTATTTTATACGAGTCGGGCATTGAATATTATTGTCGCTAATAAAAATAAAAATTATGTAGGTAAAACGATCCCTGGGATCATTTTCTTCTATTAGAGAGAGATTGTTTCACCCCAAAGACCCAATTTACTAACTACCTAAATTGAGAATTGTTATTAAATTCGCGAATAAAACTATTTTCACATAAAACTTGTTAAGACAAAAGTTATACAACATTGACGCAGTACGAAGTACCAGTTGGAAGCTTTGGCGCTATATTCACATAAAAGTGTTGATTTGATAGTTCCACTTGGCAAATGTATTATTCGACGATGTGGGAAAGCTGAATTATTGGCAGAGTGGGAGTTCAGTCCATATGATCCGACCTTGTTGTTTGATTCACTACTATATAACCGATAATAATACTGCTAAAATTTGTAATATACGATATTTTTGTTATTTTTATATGCCCAATAATCTGCAGTCTGTTTTGCCCTACCGTATAATCACATAATAATTATATACAGAAGTGACACTCCGTGTCGGTATCTTTGATGTTGCCCTAGTCAGTTGACCTTAAAGCATTGTCTGGACCTTTAAATTTGTTGGCTGATTTACGCTCGAAATTTAAATTGACTGATAAAAGAATTTTTGGAATATAAAAATAATTAAATTATAAATTTATTAATATAATAATCGCAAATAAGATGAAATATATAGGTACATTTGTTTTGTAAACAATTTTATTAAACAAAATTCCGGTATTTTGCGAGTTCATCAATAAGCAAAATTTTCTATTTCTTTCTTTTTGATTAGGTAGATTTAAAATTCATATTACTATATTTCATAAAATAAAATATTCTGAGTTTTACATACAATATAGGTAGATTTAAAATTAATATTACTATATTTCATAATATAAAATATTCTGAATTTTGCATACAATTTTCTTAAAAATCTAGTAAAGAATTTCAGAAGTTGAAACCCACTTTTTTACTAACTCTTGTAAGCAATATCCTATACCTTTAATTAATATAAATCGATTTTTCAATATTTATATAAATAGTATTTTATAAAAAAAAAATTATAATTCTAATAATATTCGTGTAGTTTGTAATTTTTAAACAGTATTCTCCAAACTATGATTTTTATAATGTATAAATATATTGTTGTCTAATTCTAATTGAAAAAACGTCTCCTAGCTTCACATTTTCGTATTTTTAAAAAACTATTTAAGAAGTACGACTTTGAATCAGCCAGTATCATCGTATACATAGACGTCGACAAAGTGTGGAACTCTGATACAGCTTCTTCCACTTTGAAATATTTGAAATATAATAAATTGTTTTTGATAAATTTTTTTTACTAACTTTTATCGAAGTGATAACATATTTGTTGCTTCTTAGAAATCGATTTCTGTATTTTTATCAATGTCCCCTTATTAAAAATTTTGTAGGCGCGTTACTCGAGCCACTCGATCCACGAAGATGTGACGAAACCGATTTTAAACGATGAACCCTTTAAATTTGTTGGCTTTCCCATCTCTCTCTAATTTTCGTTTCTCTGTCTTACTGTTGCTTCTGTATATAACTATTCTGTGGTATAGTAAAACTTTAGATATAAATAAAAATATAACACCTATACTTGACTACCTATGCATATTTAAGTCAACTACTTTTTCATAATGATGATCTATATATTGTTAACAAGTAAATTTATTTATTATAAGTGTATACTTGAAATATTAATTTTGCAATTCAATACTTTTCAATCAACGTTAGGACTTATATTTGTATTACTTACAACCAGTAATATTTAATATTTTACTTCAAGCATTTTTTTGACACTTTTCTCAGTTCTATTTGTTTGGCAGTTGTGATTTATTTTCAATATTTTCAGTTTAACTTTACCTGTTGCTGTTGCTACGCGACTGAGTAAATTAATAGTGAAAATGAAAATAAACAACGTGATGTGATTAATACATAACTTTACGTTATTATGATGTAAATTAAGTTCTAAAATTAAACCATGATTACCAGGAGATCAGGACACTGGTAGGTGATTGATCTTTGTGTATGGAAACTGAAAATGGTGATTTTCTGCGGTATTATATTGTATTAGTTAGGTAAAGTCTGTTTTGAACTCTGAACATGTTTAATTCTACAAATATGATTATCATCTGTTCCTAGATGGAATAGGGTCTTATAATATTTTTCGCGCATCCGTCTCATTATGACTAGTATTATAGAACTCAAAATTGTCCAGACTCTCTGTTTGCCGGCCTAGGTCAGCATGTCAGCAAAATATATGCATGCCAACTTAAATATGATAGCATTACATTTTGCTAAAATTTTAATTTAATTTTATTGGAAATGAAAAACGTTAATTAAAACAACTATTCTTGATTTATTATTCATATTATACTCGTCTTGTATAAATATGATTACGTTAATTGTTGAAAAATATCAATTCACATTCATTTTATTTTTTTTAGGTTAGAAGAAAGGTCACTAAATTTTTTGAATAAAACATGTGTTTTATTGTTTATATATTCATTTTTATTTTTATTGTTTATATATTCATGTGACCCGAAAATGTTTCTGATATAAAAACCTATAGTGTACAAAATTTTAAGTAGTAATTTCTTTAATACATTAAAAGTGTCATCGGCGCAAAAATCTTGTGTATCACACGCCCATAGTTTGCAGGTCTCGCTTTCAACTCGGCCTGTCAAAATAAGTTCGTTCTAGAAATAAAGTTTAGTTTCTGGATTAGTGATATAAATAACTATTACAGTATTAGCAAGTTAAAACGATTTTTACTGGTGATAGGACGAATTGACTGGCGAGCCTGTTACCTCGTAGAAGAAGTAAAAACTGTTACATCTCGTATTGGACAATAGTTTATATTAAATATTCTGTATGTTTATGATAACTGTGATCAACCAATAAGATGCTTTCTTTGGAGGCACTCACTGTGCACTTTACGGAAATTAGCAGTTGTTGAAATACATACATATATCTATAAAACTTGTTGGATTTAGAGATTGAATACAAAACATGGTGGGTATTTGCAAATGTTAACCAGCCATAAAGAACTTTGAAACATGTTTATTAATTAAAAAATGATAAATGATTATTACTAAATTATTTTTATATTTTCCTAAGTAGCGGGAGAAATGATAAATAATATAAGTACCTTGTGTATTGCTATGGATAATAGAAATTTGATAGCAACAGTAGTGAAAGTAATAAATTTCTTATTACAGCGTTATTGTTATTATTAGTTCTACAAACTTTGAAGTGTAATTTTCATGGGCACTTAACTAATTCGTAATAGCGAAGATATTATTTCGTAAAATAACAATCGCACACAAGCAGTAATTCGTTTTAGACGAAAAGCTGTTCATCTCAGGGTATCACAGATATCGTTTTTGTCTATTTCTATACACTTGTTAGATTGATATTTTTACGACGAAATATAAATATTATCGAATTCTCAGATCTTTCTGTACAAAAGTATATTGTATCATCGGTACTTTCGTAGGTAATAAGCAATGATATAGCGGCAAATAAAATTTAGTAAAAAATAGTATATTGTGTTATTAAGAGTAAAAGTGATACTTTGTGAAGCGAGCATGGAAGTTTGCACGACGAGCGAAGCGAGTTGGACAATTGCATGCGAGGCACACAAAGACACTTTTACTCTGAATAACACATTGTATTTTTTCTTCAAACGTAAAAATTTTAAAAATTAATTACTATTTGACGTTTAATATGTAGGTTACCTCTCAGTTATTCATAATTTTTAGTAACTTTATTCTTAGGTTATCTAGTTTTTATAGTGACATTTAGGTCGATATTACAGATTTCTACTGTACAAATTACTTCTTATTGGCTGATTCTATATACGGCGGCGAAGAAATTAAACGGCGGCTAGAATAAAAAATTATATTACGCCGGCGTTGAAATTAAACTTCAACCTTGTCAATCACGTCACAGAAGATGTCACTTTTATGACGTTTGATGAAAAAAATAATTTTTCTTCTTACGTCATAAAAGTGACATCTTTGTGGCGTGATTAATAAAGTAGAAGTTTAATTTCTACACCATTCTACGCCGCCGTATAAATAAATAAATAAATATCCATAGAAAATATGTAGAATTAGCCAATAAAAATAACATGCACAATATATACCTGTAATAATGGGGTAATGTCCCTAAAACTAGATAACCTAAGAATAAAGTTACTCAAAATTATCAACAACTGATACGTAACCTACAAATTGAACGTCAAGTAGTAAATTATTTTTTAAAATATCTAAGTTTAAAGAAAATATAGTATGTGTCATTCAGAATAAAAGTGTCTTTGTGTGCCTCGCATGAAATTGTCTGACTCGCTCTGTTCGTCGTGAAAACTTCCACGCTCAACACACAAAGTACCACTTTTACTCTTAATGACACTATACAGGTGTCCATTTAAAAGTGCCACCATTGCTATCTCGAGAACTATAAGAGCTACGAGGTTGGTTAAATTAGCAAAGAACCACCATTTTACAAGACTAATACAATGAGCAAAAAAATTTTTTTTTACAACCTGTGGTTCTCAAAATACTGGACACAACTTTCTTATTTTAAATGGAAACGTATGTTTATTTTTAGGTTATTCGATAGAGTATTTTTTTCTGAATTCAATGATATAAATATATCATATACTAATATAACAAAATAACTGAGAAAAATGCATGGTAGATTTATTTGTATTTTATTTATATCTGGCTGAAATAAGAGTGCTTTGGATAGAAAACAATTCATTTTCTTCTTAAAACTGACAGTTCAAGCAAATAAAATTTAACAAAAAATAATCAAACAATGTTAGACAGAACATTATGTCTATGTTTTCTAACCATAGCACTCTTGTTTCAGCCAGATATAAATAAAATACATATAAATTTAACATGCATTTTTCTCAATTATTTTGTTATATTAGTATATGATATGTACATATCGCTGAATTCAGAAAAAAATACTTAATCGAATAACCTAAAAATAAACATACGTTTCCATTTAAAATAAGAAAGTTGTGTCCCGTATTTTGAGAACCACTGGTTGAAAAAAAATTTTTTTTTGCTCATTGTATTAGTCTTGTAAAATGGTGGTTCTTTGCTAATTTAACCAACCTCGTAGCTCTTATAGTTCTCGAGATAGCAATGGTGGCACTTTTAAATGGAACACCCTGTATACTATTATTTTCACCGATTTTTTTTATATCATCCATATTACTTTCACTTTTTCACAATTTCAAAAACGTTAAGTTAAATACATAAAAATTGTTCTGTAATCCTAAATGTTGGATAATATTACCTAATAACATTTTAAAAAAATAAAAACTTATTGATAATCATTCTTTCAATATTATATCATTATAACAGAAAATGTTTTGGTAATATTAATAAAAGAAATTTTATTATTTAAAAATATGAAATAATTACTTCATGTGTTCCAAATTATGATATATAAACTCTCAAATTGATTTTTTTTTTCACTTTATTGAAAACCTACATTAACGTATTATGTGGAAATTATAAACAAAACTTTTGTTTTATTGATTAAACGCGTGATTTTTATTGCTTAGAAGACCTGGTATTGCCCTATTTTTGCGTGTTTTATTAGTTCTATATTCAATAATGTTAAAAACTTAAACATAATGGCAGTCACTTAATTAAAATAATTTTAGATAATATTGAAAATAGAAAAAATAAATAAAATGAAACAAAATATATGCAAAGCCAAATATTAATGAAAAATATTTTTAAAAGTTTGTAAACAATGATTTCGCGAAAAACCATAATGTTTAATCCACTTTGCGTATAAATAAATATTATGCGTTCATTATTTTTCCAAAGCAGTTATTATTTTTATCGGAAATTGAATATTATATCATACAAAAAATAAAATATGGATCATCCGTACAGAAACATTTATTTACCGAGAATGAAACTGAATATTTATATAATTCGGTTGTGAGTTATTTTTTTATATCTTTCTTTATTACATTTGCAATAAAAAAGTTATTAATATGTGCAAATGTAATTAATATCCTCAACCTTATTAGATGATTAGTACCAGTATGAAGTCTTTGTAGGGCCGAATTTAGAGTTTTGAAACCCTGGGGCCAAAATTTAGTAGAGGGCCCAAAATGTGTAAAAAAATAAATCTCGAAAAAATAAAACTCCATAGCAATTTTTGTGTTTTTTTTTTATTAATAAAAAAGAATGATTGTGCTTACTTCTAAATGCTTTGAAACACTAGACTAGAGAAGATTTACGCGAATTTTTATTTGCAAAAGAAGATATGAGATTGGTGGAAGCCCAAGGGTCTTCCCTCCGCTGGCCCCTGCTAAATCCGGTCCTGGGACCTTTGTTTGGTATCTAAATTATGAAGTTGTATCTTCCTTCTAACTAATTATTTTAGTTATTTTTCTCGTAAAATATGTTGTTCATCATATAAAATTACAAAAAAAACTTAAAACCATTTTCGAAATAATTTTCTGAATTTTAGATTAAGGAATGGTAGCAATGAAAAGACAAAAAAAAAACTTTCTTTTAATTTTACTTTTTACAATGAACCTTCAGCTCGCGTAAGTGTGGAAATATTGACTATACTTTTGAATAAAGAACTTTGTGTTTAAAAATCCTTAATCTAGGAAAAAATGTGGAGAAAGAGATATTTATTCTAATTTCAACAATGTAAATATTCTACAGAGTTCTATAACATTGATTGGAAATGTTTTTTGTTGTATTAGTATTTGTGGTCAATACTATTTATATAAAAGCAGTAAAATTATTTTTCGAAAGCAGCTTACAAATAATTGAAATTGTATTTATTTGAAATTTTCTGAAATTTTTTATATTTTTACTTCCATTATTTGATGTATAATCTTCAGTAATCGCGATAAATTATTATATTTATATTAATGAAATTAGAAAAATATCTCTTTATATATTTGAAATAAAATGTCGGAGGGAGTTGCCAAATGCGTTAGTCACGTAAATCGTACCTGATAATTTTTTCGTTAATTACAGAGTGAGAAATAGAACATGGGGGTTGTCCAAGGGCGCCGGCAAATAAAAAAACAGAGTCACGGTTTTTCTCTAATTTACTATTAATGTGTTTTTTAATACAAATTTTAGAAAATCTTTGCTATTTTAATAACTGCATATATGAAAAAATAAGTAATTAACATTTTAAAATTTAATTGTAGTTGAAATATAATTTCTTGTTTCTTCTCTGAATTCTCTCACGATAACATCATGAAAAAAGAATATAATATAGAGTCACTATTCTGAGTTAAATATGTTACATCTTTTGTCTTTATTAATTAGTACCATACTAGATAAGATATTATGTTTTATTTTTATTTTATTGTTCTATTTTATATGAACAATATCATCAGATTAATCTAATATGATCGACATACAAATCGGATAAGGTACGATAACACCATATTTAACGCAGTAAAATATTAATATATCGATAATATGATAAATAATTTTGGACAGCAACCAAGACGTTATGAGTTTTTGTTCAAAGAATAATTGAATTATTTACCTATTTACGTTCCAGTAAAAATATTTACATAAATTATTCCTTTTTTATTCTATTTAAAATGCATTATTCCGGTATTTTAGAGTAGATGCTAGGCTACGAAAAATAACGGCCGGGAATATCTTTTCGGGCATACGACAAAGAATTCCCATACAGTACGCAGTTCATTGTTTTCTGTTCATTGTTAGTACGTGTACTACGTAGGAAAAGTGACTTCCCGGACTCCTGGTGTTGCTAGCCTCGTCTCGCAATTTTCACCGTCGTCCGAGAGTATATCACTTTTTTACTAGATAAACAATATACTATTTCAGGCAAATGCAAACTTTAAACTCGTTTATATTAAATCCGGGACAAGTACTGATTCGGGAAAATAAACTGAAAAACGTCACACACAATCCGGGATATCTGTTCACGCGGTTACCCTACTCGAATAGAAGTAACACAAACATTTTAAATACAAACCCATTGATTCAGGAAAATAAACTAAACGATGCCGAAGTACGATTTAAGGTAGGGAAGTACAATTTAGGTGATAGGTCCCTTAAAAGGTATTTTTGTGTAGTCGTAAGAAGTATTATATTATATTACTATTTAATTTAGACGAAGTCAAGTAAGAGGACAGTAGACCTACAGCTTATAGTGGGTTCGACATCACTCGGACACAGTGCCATTTATTTTTACAGGTTACAGGTTTATCGCCACTAGGATTTGAACCCCAGATCTGACACATGCTTAATAATAACTATAATTGGAAATCTGTTAGGTATCCTAGTTATCCATGAAGCCAATCTGACATGGAACTTAATCTCGTCCTAAATTCAGGACAAGATGATATTGTAGTATTATTTAAAAATGAAACGCGCAACTTTTTCTCGCAGTTTAATACAAGAAAATAGAAAAATTTCTAATTTGTTATCCTAAAATAAGAAATTAATTTAATTTCCTCTTTTACATGATACTTATAACTTTCTGTCTCGAATTTGAGGCGAGATTAAGTCCCGTGTCAGACTAGCTTAAATTTAATTTTTCTTTGTTTAGTACATAATCATAACTTGAAAAACTGATTGAATAGATTGAACTTTTTAAATTATATACATTCTGTAAGAAGTTCTTATTTATAAAATAATAATATACATATAAGCAGTGGTGTGCTACAGGGGGCTCGCAGGGGCTCGCGCGAGCCCTTTGTTAAAATTCTAAATAATTTGCGAGCCCCTTGTTAAAATTCTTTGTCATTTCGCGAGCCCCAATTCTTTTTATCTCTATATTATTTTTACTTTTTCGAAAATCAATTAATTTCAAATTTTAAAACAGTTTTAAACATAACATTTGCTTTTAACTTCAACAGTGACAGAATACCGCGTTGACACTGCCTCATATGCTATAATTGCAACTATTCGGCTATTTTCGTTCTGATTCGAATAGAAAACGTGAAACAGGGGATTTACAACGGTGAATCGGACTTGCAGTCTTGCACAATATACGAGTTTTCTTTCATATAAGTTATATTTTGTCAATAACTACCCCCTAGTCCCCCTCTCTCCCCCCGTCATAATATTTTAATATTTTTTTAGGAAATTTGCGAGCCCCTTGTTAAAATTTCCATATCACACCACTGCATATAAGTATAGATGGTTTTTAAATGTTGATATTTTAAATTAAAATAAACATTAGCACTTATTTAGTTATGCTATTATATTATTGATTAGTCAAAATTTTGCATCAAGATTGGTTGGTTTCAGTAATAATTACCACTCAGTTCTTAGATGACTTTATTGGTATGTGAATTAGATATTATTGAAAAAAACAATGATGGAAGTACACGAAGAAGTGTTTTTATTTTGTCTACCTTTATAATTAATTCAAAACAATTTATTGTAATAAATAAGAAACATAATATTAATAAATTAAAAATAAAAAAGCGTATTTTAATCTTTTTAATTAATCTAGTTTAAATATGCAGGTATTAATGAGAAGCCATGTATGTAAACAGCTGTTTATTTGAGGAGGTAGAGGCGAAGAAAAGCGGGTGCATAATGTGTGATTTGCTGTAACAGGTGTCCGCTGGGTCGGGACTCGGGACGTTGTTTGGGTTTTGTTCTGCTATAAATATCGCTGAGCCGGGAGCAGGGATCGATCCCGGCCGCAGGGAACGCGCGCGCATCGCCGATTGACAGCGACGCCGGGCACCTCCACTCATCGCTACGCTAACTGTTGATTTGTTCCGAGCCATATGCGACCACTAATTACCACTATCTTTAACATACATCTAAACTTTTAATACTGTTTTTATTTATTTTATTTAGTTTTAAAACTAGTATTATTAAAGTAATATCGTTTTTTTAACTTAAATTATGTTATTACTAGACTTCCAACGTTAAGTAATTGATATCAATGTATTAAAATGTTTTTATCAGCAAAAATAGGAGAAAAGCATTACCTAAAATAATATAAATTATAAATTAAAAAAATGTGTTGTGGACAACACATGACTTATGTGCTTATGTGCTAAATTATACACATTTATTGCTATACTTCATTTAAACATAATTCACGTCAAAATAAGTGAGATCATTCTACGGCTCATCGTTCTTCAACTTCCATTCGTTTTATATTTTTGATCTTCCCTTCGAAATGAATCATCTTTTGTAAAATGATATTAAAATGTTAATCACTATTCCTTATTGCATTACACAACAGTATGTTGTGCAACAAGTACAGAAAGTCGCCTATTTCCTACGAAGTGTTAATGTTTCGGCACGAGACGAAGTCGAGTGCTGGAATCACACAAGGTGGGAAATAGGTGAGTCTGCACGAGTAGCACACTATACTTTTTCTACGACTACACTGCTAGATGTTAAAGAACAAAAATACATGCTTGAAAGCTATTTGACATAACAAACAATAAGGCGCACGTAACCTCACAAAAAGTACCTTCACGTATGCGCAGTGTTGATAAATACTATGAGGAATGATTTGTGAGAAATACTCAACTTTGAAGCTTTATAGTGCGAGAAAAGTACTACTTTCCATAGTAGAACCAGAAAGGAGGTGCCTATCTTGATGTTATAGCCATTCCATAACCAAAATTTCAATATTCTATAGTTACTCATTTTTGAGTTATGCGATAAATTAAAAAAAAACATTACATGTAAAGTGCTCTTTTGGCACTGTCGATTACAGTAACAAAAAGAGATGCACAACTAGATATTATTGCAGTACCAAATACAAAATTGAATCATTTTGCTTGATACTTACATAAATATAGTGTCTGAGTAACTTTGAATGCGCCCCAAAAATTTATATGTCCCATCCTCCTCCTGTTAATCACCAAAATAATAAATGACAATAAAACAAAATAAATCTTAATGAAATACATGTCTGAATAAATTAAAAATTATAATCTTTAAATTAAATTCCAGAATGTTTGTTGTTAAATCACTGTTTGTAGATAGAATTGTCAAATTTGTAAGTCATACCTGACTAATAGAATAATGTAAGTATGTTTTCATTCTTTTTCATCTTTAATGTTGAAAAAGACCTGTCACCACTGGCATTTGTACTTGGCAATGTGAAAAAATTCTACGAACGATTCATCTAAATCCTTACATCCTGTGAAGTCTTATGAATTTTCTTTAAGTTATTCAAAAAACCAAAATTATTTTCAAATCACTATATGCACTCAATCGTTTTTTCAGTTCTCTCTAATTTAATAAAAATAATCAAATAAATATTTTCCTTCCAAACAATAATTATAAATATTCTTACCGTATATTAAATGAAATTTTATTGTCTCCAAAATTCAGAAGCGGTCCTGGACAATTGCCTAAATAGTCAACAAGGATTCAGTTAGTCAAAATGGATATATCCATATTGAAATCTGATGAAAAGCGAAATTTTTCGCGTTTACAATATTTCTTTTACTTCGGAAAGAGAAGTCAAAATCTGATGTGGACATATGACCTCCTTATACGCCATTACATTAAACATATTTTTTGCTACACTTCATTTGTAAGTGAAATACTAAATACTTTCTATAGCTAATCGTGTTTGAGTTATACGAAAAATTTAAAATTCTTCGAGCAAAGTACCTTTTTGATACTACACTACCAATATGTACCGTACCTAGGCAATTTTGGGGTGCGGGTAAAATTAATTTGTATTTGACGCATCGTTTTTGATGAAAATACTTTATATCTTTTTTGATTTTAGTAATTTCATTACATTTCAGAATTTTAAACTGCATTTTCTATTGTAGCGCCACACTATAAGAGCTGATATTGAAACATTTTCCTTTTATTAAAGTACAAAATTACTTAATATAATTTTTACGTTGTCTACTTTCATCCTAAGTCATAAACCTATCAACAAATTACACAATGGATCACTATTAGTCGTTCACACAACATTAAATTAATTGACAGCAATCAGAAAAGAATTAAAGTTGTCATACAAGTAAACTTAGTTATAATATATAAGTATTATAAAGTATAGATATATACAATTACATGTTAAAAAATATGGAAAATTTTTATTTTTATTTTTTTTTATACACATTCTGTACGTGTGTATCAACGATAATCAACATTATAGTAATATGAAGCACATGATAATTTTTTTAAACTGAAGTTTCTTAACTCTACATTTTACTGATATCTAGATAAGAAATACATTGTGCCCAGTTTTTAAGACTTTTAGCATTTTGTATATGAAAATCACATAATTGGATAATTTCATTAAACAACAAATAACTAATCAGCAACTATCATCTGTCGTACCATGTGCTAGCAATGTTTATGAAGTTGGTATTCAACAAACTCTGTTCTGCCGCTATGCTCACCTTTTATTTTATGCACAGTGGCGTATTCAGACATGAGCCAATGATTTATATTAATTCAATTAAATTTAAAGACCTTGGTTTTCCGGCGAATTAATTGATAATAGCATGTGTACCTACCAACAAGAAAAAAATATAACAAAATAAAAATTATAATAAAATTTAAAAGTCTTGGTCTTCATTTATATTTCTGCAAAACAAAATGATTTAAACTTCAAACTCTTCATTTCATTGATAATTAATAATTTATTCTACATTCCACCAACTTCTTGTTTTAAAATGAATTGTATATGTAATTTTATTTTATATTTAGTTTTTACTCTTTCTTGATATCATGGGGGGGGGGGTTATATCCTCTTTATAGTTTTCGCAAAATATATTATATGAAGTGTACTAAGTAATAAAAATTATATTTTTCTACCTTGTTATATTCTTCGAATTCATAATTTAATATTTATTATAATCTTTTTAATCAGTAAATATATGTAGGATATACTTTGCTATACATCATTTTACACTGCAATTATGGTAATAACATACTCTTTGTTTAAAGATAGTATAAACATAGTGTAACAGGTACGGTCGCCTAAGACGAAATCTAGTACCTGACATAAAAGGGTTTTAATTTATGAGTTTTACTTGCATCAAAAGTAATCCACGAATTATATTAATGAACAACTTTTACACGAAACAAGGGTAACGATAGACGCTGCCACCACTATCACTTTATTTATTTATTTAAAAGTCTGCCGTGATAGAAGCAGACAGGGGAATGATTAATAATGATAACAGACGCGGTTTACTACAATTATGGTCAAATTGGTGCAGGGTTGTAATTTTAGAATAATAGAATTTTACTTACGCGTTGTGCTACCACGTCACAAAGACAGGGGTTGGAATAGGATGGGTTGAATCAAACACGATATTCCAACAATAACAAAATTATATAAATTTTAATAATCAACCGCGATCAAAAACATTTATATAATTCAATTAAACTACAACGCGTAACTTGATTCTATATAAACTCTAAATTCTTACTTTTCTATTTACAAACAATTTTGAAAACCATTTTACATCGATCTATATATCAATATCAATTCACACAGAATATAATAAAAACTACTTACAAATTTACACCACGATGAGAGAGCCTTTACACACAGTAAAACAACTAATTGGTTATTTCACTAAGAAATACCAAGGTATGTCTGACAATCAGTCAAGACATCCACAACAGTCGAATGTTACAACAAGAGAGAGAGATTTCGAACTTCTAAACACTATTTAATAGTAAAAATCCAGAAGTTCTCAACCTATGTTTGTCCGGCTCTTCTCATTCCCTAAGTACAAACTATGCTGAAAATGACCCAACTATTGATGTCCACCGAGGGCATCACTTACGGAAACGGACAGTTATGTCTTTGACAATAAGCTTGAAGGCGTAAAAAATGTGCGTCCTTCACCATAAATCTGTCCATTTCGTAACATTTGGAGTACTGCACTATCAAAATTTTACAAAAATACACAGCCGCTAAGCGACCGTGTTACAACTTTCCCTTTCCCCTTAAAATAAATTACATTTCTGAAGGAAATATAATTTATTAATTTCCGCGCTGGACGATGAATCCACTTCTTTGAATTGGAATGTCCAATGTCCAATGGGGATCTTGTTGGAACTCCACCTCAACTCCTAGCCCGTCGTGACTCGATCTGGAGGTGACGCCAGCCTTCCCGCGTCCACGTATCCGCCATCCAGCAGCATAGGAGTGTTCACAAAGAACTATAACAAAATATCTCCGGCAGATATGTGTCCCAACAAGCAACGCTACTCAAGAGTACACTCAGACTCAGTACTTTCATTCTAGCCAATTCACAATATATTTATAATAATTTAGATTTATCGAAACACTAAGTAATCGATTTCAACCATTCTTACAACTTGCATTTAATTTTCGAAATCACAAAGAACTCTACTTTATTACTCTAGTTTTCTCAATTTAATTACTTAATTTTACTCATTCACACGTATATCTTTAAAGAGCTACCTGGAATTTTATTCCTCGACGCTTTTCGTTGCACGAAGTTCGCGCCTAAACCTTGCTGTTTCTCGTCCACTCGACTAGCTCTGCTCTCTTGAAGTCCACTAGGATACCTGCTGGTTGCGATTGCGGCCGCCATTGTTCCACTTCCTCCTTGGATGGTGTCGGCTTGCTCTTCCTGACGTCTTCAGGTACTTCAGCTCGCTCCTTTCGATATTCCTGGCGTCTTCTGTTGCTACCTATCCCAGAACCAAAACCCTTGTAATATTTATTACCAGTGCACATACCTACCGTCTTGTCGCGGTTCACAAAGATGTCGTTTGCCTGCTGGTCTTCTTCCTCTGATTTCACCACAGAAATCGCATCCAAGTCTTCGGGTTCCTCTTCACCAACAAAACGCACCTTCTTCCGAATACGTTTTGCGGTGTCGGCTCGTCCAGCATCTGTGTTGCTCAGCTCAGCCCCTGAACTAAGCTTTTGCCGGTCATCTTCTCCCTGATGAAGCCTTCTCGTCCATACGGTCGTTCGCGCCTTATTTTTCCCGCGCATACTATCATCACTGACCGTATGTTCTGGGATATTTCTCTCGCACTGTTGTTTAGCATCTCTCTCGTGTGTACTGTTTTCTCTGATTTTACTTTTCACACTTAGTGAACAACTACTAGCGATATGCCCATATTCGCGACAATTGTAACAAATTTTGTACTTTAATTTATTTTTCGCTTGTTTACAAAGCTTTGCAATATGCCCAAATCTCTGACATTGGAAGCACAATTTACTACGATACCTATTTTTATATGTTATATGTCCTATTGTCTCATTTTCACTTTCTACACCCGAATCTTCGCTGTCACTAATTGCGTATTTACACGTAGATCTATTTTGCCCGGCTTCACGTAGAAGTTCCGTAACTTTATTTATTAATTCGTTTACTTTACTATATTCATCATTTTTACTTAAAATACACAGGTCGCCTTTTTCTGGAGAATTTTCGGGATTCTTATTACATATTGATTTAAGACATAAACTTGAGCTATTCTCCATTAATTTCTCTACAGTCTCTACTCTTTTGGCTATTTCTATAGCTTCTACTAATGTTTTCGGATCTTTTAATATAACATCGCGTTGCAACCGCGGTAACAAACCTAATAAAAATTGATTATATAACCGTTTCTCTACATATCTACAATTAAATTCATTTTCTGTTTCATCTTCGGTATTATTTACTAATTTATACGCTAGTGATCTTAAAGTTACTTCGAATTCAATTACACTTTGTGTTTCTAATTGATAACAATTTACAAATTGTTTCTCTACTGTAAGAAAATGCGGTTTCTGTACATATCTACTTAACAATTCCTTTTTGAAAACTGACCAATCATTTGTATTTTTAATTATACTATTATTTCTGACGAATTCTAAAGCTTCTTTACCCAAACATAATTTTGCAATAGCTACTTGTCTGTTCTCCGGTTGTTTACTAATTTTAAAAAATATCTCGACTTTATCTATAAATTCTTCTACGCTAATATCTGAATTGCCGCTAAATTCTGGAATTTTGTTTACCGCTCCAGCTAAACTAGTAACCGTTTCTAATTTTAATGCCATATTTAAATTAATTTATTTCAATAAACGCGTAATAATTACAAAAACTATTTTATTATCTCTTTTACAAATTTTCTTTTCGAGTACCTGCTTCAGGGTTAACGACACTATGAGGGTGACCATACAAAAAAAAATACCGTTAGAGACTTTTCCCGCTTTTACTGACTCAAAAACTACCTGCACTTGTAACAACAACTCAAAGTAAATTATTAGAGTAATTTGACCACAATTAAAGACTTTACTGGTTTGAGTGGGTTTATTTTTAGAAAATATTTAGATCCCAGCGCTTTGCCACCAATTAAATGTAACAGGTACGGTCGCCTAAGACGAAATCTAGTACCTGACATAAAAGGGTTTTAATTTATGAGTTTTACTTGCATCAAAAGTAATCCACGAATTATATTAATGAACAACTTTTACACGAAACAAGGGTAACGATAGACGCTGCCACCACTATCACTTTATTTATTTATTTAAAAGTCTGCCGTGATAGAAGCAGACAGGGGAATGATTAATAATGATAACAGACGCGGTTTACTACAATTATGGTCAAATTGGTGCAGGGTTGTAATTTTAGAATAATAGAATTTTACTTACGCGTTGTGCTACCACGTCACAAAGACAGGGGTTGGAATAGGATGGGTTGAATCAAACACGATATTCCAACAATAACAAAATTATATAAATTTTAATAATCAACCGCGATCAAAAACATTTATATAATTCAATTAAACTACAACGCGTAACTTGATTCTATATAAACTCTAAATTCTTACTTTTCTATTTACAAACAATTTTGAAAACCATTTTACATCGATCTATATATCAATATCAATTCACACAGAATATAATAAAAACTACTTACAAATTTACACCACGATGAGAGAGCCTTTACACACAGTAAAACAACTAATTGGTTATTTCACTAAGAAATACCAAGGTATGTCTGACAATCAGTCAAGACATCCACAACAGTCGAATGTTACAACAAGAGAGAGAGATTTCGAACTTCTAAACACTATTTAATAGTAAAAATCCAGAAGTTCTCAACCTATGTTTGTCCGGCTCTTCTCATTCCCTAAGTACAAACTATGCTGAAAATGACCCAACTATTGATGTCCACCGAGGGCATCACTTACGGAAACGGACAGTTATGTCTTTGACAATAAGCTTGAAGGCGTAAAAAATGTGCGTCCTTCACCATAAATCTGTCCATTTCGTAACATTTGGAGTACTGCACTATCAAAATTTTACAAAAATACACAGCCGCTAAGCGACCGTGTTACAATAGTAAAAAAAGTTGAATAACAAAACAAAATGTAGAAAATACTAAAGTTAAATAAACCAACTGTTTTAAGCAAATAAAACAAAAAAGAGTTATAGACACATTATACAATTCCTGTCAATTAATTTTATATACAGCAATATTAACTTTTTTTTTAATAACTCAGTGATTTAATGGCTTTCATTAAAAAATACCAAATTACGAGAATGATTTAGAATAATTATATTAATATTTTGATTAACATAATATTTTACTTTGACATTTCCATAGGTTTGCTTTTTCTCAATGAATTTATTTTGCAATGCAATGCTCTAACTTTGTACATGTACGTTCAAAAAAGATATGTAAAACTATTAAACAGCAAAAATTTTTAATAGTACTAGTTTTTTTTTATTAGGCAATGTTTCGGTGGAAAATACATTTTTCCGTTTCAGCCCCAATAGAATTTCTGGGAAATGATAATAATTTTTACACCTGTTTTTGCAAAAAATCAAAATACCTAATTCCATCGAATACATTCCTTTGATAGTTATGTAATTACCTTCCGATGATAAAATTGTTGAGTGAATTGATGTTGAAGTCGATGGCTCGGCTCCTGACTTCTTTTTTTACCAACTTAAAATTCCCAAAGCCAAAAATGCTCGATTTTTTGCCTCAGATATGTAATGTAATTTTTAAATTTTTCTATTACATTACTTAATTTGTCTTTTGAGCGACGTAGTTTAATTACGACGAATTATCTGACAGTAGGTTCGTAAATGTTTTTTGGCTTGCTGAACCTACTTTAATATAATTCATTCAAGCCAATAACATGCGTTGCTCAAAGGGTGAAGCAAAATAACAGAATATTAGTTGGCGGCTTGATTTGAGACCTTCATTTTTCAGGAATATTCATAATAGCACAGTTTTAATTATAGAATATAATAGAACAATTAAAATTTTCGTTAATTTTCGTGTTCATAATATCGTTGGAATTTTTTAAATTTTAATTGGTAATTAACTGGTAGTTAGGAAAAACAATGACGAGGTAATATAGAAATAACCATAATACCTATAATATAATGAAAAGTGAAAAAAAGCGATTTAAACTAAAAGCAAATCTACATTTAGTGCAAGAAACTTTGTAGATAAATAACTTGATCAGCTTTCCATTTAATTTCTTATACGAAAAAACATTGCAACAATTTTTTTAAATAAATCATTTTTCTTCAAACTTTATAAAAGTGACATCTTTTATAACTTGATATACTCGGTAGAAATTTAATTTCTATGCTGCCGAAGTAAGTATCCATGAAAACTAGATACGTATGTAGAATCAACCGAAAACATAAAATTACTTGTGCAATAATAACCCGTAATATCGCGCTAAATGTCACAATGAAACTGACAATTGACAGATTTAAATACATAACCCACAAATTAAACTTAGTAGTAAATTAATTTTTAAAATATTTATGTTTGACGAAAAAGAGTGTTTGTGTGTGAATTTTTAATAATAAAAAAAACGAACAAAAATTGCTATGGAGTTTTATTTTTCCGAGATTTATTTTTTTTGTAGAAATTTTGGGGGACCTCCATAAAATATTGGCCCTTGGGCTTAAAATTCTAAATCCCGTCCCGCTTAAAATAAAGAATATATTAAAAATATTGATTTGACTAAAATTTGTGAAAGGCTGCGATTTTGGTAATTCTACTAGAATTTTTTTTTTGTATGGTAACTGCTCTTAAACTCACTGATCGATACACATAAAATATTAAAAAATGTGACCTATAAAACTATGATAAAATATATTCATCAAAAAGTATTAAAAAATCAGAATTACAACAAATATAATAACTTATACGAAATTGTGTACATCTACCAGTAGATTAACCTTCTTATTATATAAAATTTAAAATGTTTGTTGGAGGTTAATAAAAAAAAAAATAATTAACTTAAATTAGTTTATTTTATTGCATTTTTTCTAATTTTTATTATATTCCCAATAGTGTTCCTTAAAGTATAGTTTTATAGAACAATAGACCACGTTAGTGAGGTTAAGATTTACATTTGGCGTGAAACCCTAATTCAAATCTGAGTGTATGCATTTCTTATGGGAATACATTTTCAATTCACGATATTAAAGCATTCTGGCGATTCTTAATTATAACATAGGGTTTTTTTTATATTCCAAAACATTACTCTTTACTTTCTGTACAGAAAAAGTACAAGTAAATGAATAAATTTAAAAAAATTGATTTTAAAGAAAGTAGTATCGCAAATAGTAACATATGTCGTTACTTGGTGCAGCAGGTTAAAAACTCCAAATTAAAGTGACAGGTTCAACTAAATATCAAGACAGCTACGACACACGTTTTCAGCAATTTGTACCTATTGTTTAAATTGAGGTTTATTTAATAATATTATGTTTTTTGGGTGTGTATATTACATTAGAAGACAGAATTTTATGTACTTGCAACGCTAAAAAAATATATATTTTTTCGGCCTGTGACAAAGCATTCCTGTACAGAACACAGTTTACTGTTTTTTGTAAATAAAAATACAATCATATTTATTTCACTGAATACGAACCGATTAAAAAAATAATAGTACTCTTGGTGTTGCTGGAATTTCCGCCATCATCCGGGAATATATTACTTGTCCTACTAGATACACAATATTCTATTTCAGGCAAATGCAACCTTTGAACTCGTTTATACTCGTATTAAATCCGGGACAAGTACTGATTCGAAAAAGTACACTGAAAAATGTCACACAATCCGGGATGTCTGTTCACGTGGTTACCCTACCCGAATGGATATTTTTTGGTAATACAAACATTTTTTATATAAACCTCTTGACTGAGGCAAATAAACTGAACGGTAAACCGGTTATCATCATTGGTTGTTCATATTTTGAAGTATAAAATGTTTGTTGTTCATATTTACCGTACACAAAATATCAAACAGACAATTCACGGAGTCACGTTATAGAATATTCATATTCATTAAAATGTGCTACTAATCCAATAAAATCATCCCTATTGTACTACTGTATTATTGTACTAAAGCTTTAGTTGCCATTGCCAGCGTAATATTAATCATTATAAACACTTTTATTTTTGCGAGTATTTTCCATGAGGGCTATTCCCATGTGCTGATTTCCCATAGGTCGACTATTCAGCATCGATATTTTACACGATTAGTTCCTATTGAGCCGAATTTCATTGAGATTTTAAGTGAACAGAGTATTTCACTACTTACGAGCAATTATATTATTAATATTACCAGAATAAATGATTTAAATATATACCAAACATTGATAAAATTCGACGTTTTGGGAATGCTGTACTATTCCAAGTCCCATAAGATCAGGGTAGAGAAAAACCTGAGTTTTTATATAAAGTCCAATCCACCTGACTTTTTTGGATTGCACATTTAGGGGTTTTTATATTTCTTTGTGTTTTAAGTGTTTTGTTAAAAAATATAGTAAATATTACGAGAATTGCTTTATTTAATGAGAGAAAATACGCATGCGGAAGTGGAAGACTGAATTTGTTTTTTCGATCGAAAACAAAAACTGACACCTTTCCGTTTTGTTTTAGAACCTGAGAATGCATTATTCTGATATTATAATGTACTTGCTAAATTACGAAAAACAAACAGTACGGAAATATTCTTTCCGACCCGTGACAAAGTATTCTTGTATAGTACAAACCATAATTAATATATACTCAGATATTTTTATCAAAACTGTCAATTTGATTATCTGACATTCATAAATGAAATATAAAATAACTAATTATCGACCGAAAATAAAATAGTATGTGTACTAATAGGAAAAGCGTATTCACTTTTCCTATTAGATTAAGTATACATTGAACTGAGTAAGATTTTTTTGCACTTCCGTGCAATTTGGTGCGCTTTTGTCATAAGCCGGTTATTCAGAAAAATTTGCATAATGATGTTTTGTTTTTAAAGAATAAATATAATTTTAAAATGAATGTGCGAAAGAGCAAAAAATAGCGTATATACCACAGGACTAAAGTGCATTTAATCCCTCAAGTAATTATTTCCCTCCTCTTTAGTCCCTCAGTGTATAATAAACTGTTATTTAAATGAATTTGAACTAAATTTACGTTTATTTAAACTTATATTAAGTTTCTTACAATTTGTGGCTTTAATTTTTATTAATAAACTTTGTCTAAAAACACCCAATGGTTTTTTGTGGATCGAGTAAAATTACCACAACCTTGCATGGGATTTTGCCACCTGTATTTAAATAAAATAAAAAAACTACACTTAATTACGTTTCATGAAAAATACTAGTTATTCGGAGTAGACAAAATACGAACTAGAAATAGAATAGGTATTAAAAAAATATACATTTTATAAACGATGAAAAATGATGGAAAACTATTGATTGAAAAAAATAGTAGATTGTAGTTATTTTGAACCTATTTAATGAAACCCTTAAATATTACAATATAATCGATTACAAACTATAATTCAGCTAGGGTCCTGATGGCTCCTAGTTCTTACTCGTCCTTGATCCTAGAATATGTAAAATAACTAAGCACAAAGCTCAGTGAGGAAATACCCAAATACTCGCACACTCGTATCTCGTGGGCAACCTGGTCAGGGCCACTACAGCACAAAGCTGCTTCAACCTCTCGTTGGCAACCTGGCTAGGGTCACTACGGCCCACAGCCGCTCGCTGCTCCGTCAGCGGCCTAGCCACGACACACTACAGCCCAAAGCTGCTCGCTGCACCGTCGGTAAACCAACCACGGTCTGCATCACACATCCTCAATATTTCAATATACTACCATCACACCACAATTATTATAAAAATTTGTATTAGATAAAATAATAAAAATTTGGGGAAGGGATACTGTAACGTCAGTGTGTTAGAATAGTAATAGATTGGGAGCGAAAGAAACAGTCTACCTGTTTTCTTTCATGATCTTACCATGTTGATGTCACATATACGTTCTCCAAAACATCTAATTGATAAATAATATATTATTGCAAATTAATTCATTTATTTTCTATAGTCGTTAGCTTTTATATTTTATGAGTTATGTACTGAAATTCGATTATCATCACAGACCCCATTGTTTTTTTATAAACGGTGTTTATAAAAATAACAAAAACAAATTCTTTAACAATATTTTGACAATTTTTCGCCTCACTGCTAACTAATTTTGGAGTTTGGCAATCATAGAAATTGATTGTAACTCGCGTAAGCAAAAACGAATTCACACATTTAAATGTCTAGAATTGACGGGTATTTGTAACTATAATTTATACATGTATAAAATATTTATTTTTTGCAAAAGATTTTTATTCAAGCGTGATTTTCGAAGACAATGCGGGACGCGACTTTTTTATACCTAAATCGGGACATCCCCGCTGAAATCAGGACGTTTGGCAACTCTACTTGAAACCTTATTCTTACCAGAGATGTCGTGCCACTGATAATAATATATTATGTATTATTGTATTTGGAATATTCGAATTAGAATGTACGAAATGAAATTGAAATACTTGTTGTTCATAACAGTAGTGATTTATGAATAATCTCATAAGATGTAACAATCCGTTATTAGTTCCAATCATCAGGCTCTCCGCTCATCCCTTTCAATCTAGCCCTAACCACAAGCTACCGGCCGAGCGGACCTTAATAACATCATTCGATATATCAGGCTCGCCACACGGCTCAAATTGCTTCGGTTATCAGTTCCCACAAGTCGCGACTGTCGCGTCTTCCTCATTGTTCTACGCGACTACCCAACACCCCACATATTTCTACACCAATCACAAATACACTCTGTTGCCAATTGCTTCACAATAACGATTTCATTAAACAAATACTAATGAAAGTAATTTAACTTTTGCTGTTCTAGTTAAAAATGTCACGTTATGAAACATCATGTTAAAAGTTAAAACAGTTATGGTAGAAGTAAGGTATAAGTGGGGTATTTTTCTCAAGTGATTTAGGTAATTAATATAAGTGTGACAATACAACATTTTATCCAAAACCTTTTATAATTGTTGTAAAATATACAAAAGTTTTTTTGACAATTCACATTTCAAAATGATATTTAATAAAAAAAATAGTGTAGAAAAGGTTTCATAACGTAGTTACTATGATACGAACCTACAAACAGTACGTTATTATTTCCAATCCACTAGTGACTTACGAACTACTTTAGTTATCGAAAAAACACCATAGTTATAGCATTATAACTGCACGGTATTGGACAAATAAATTAATTTTTTATTTCTGTTTGATAAATAACAATGCAGTAACGTGTCCCACACTTTCTTTCTCTGAAAATAAAGTTACTTTAACCTTTACATCATAAATAATTATTGTAAGGTTTGTTTGCCTTGTTTTCTATATTACATAGCGACATGCTAATTAGCATCTTTGTATTTAAAATACAAACAATTTTTTATTCCGATTTCAATAGGGGCTTCCCATTTCCAAATTCCTATTTTTATTCAAAATTAAAGCTCTCGATCTCGACCCGAAAACAAGTCAATTTATCAACAGCCGTATGTGATGGATATCCTGTTTTATTTTTATAATTATTGCTACAAATTAGGTCTTATGTAATTATAATAATAATAAATCATAAATAAATTTATTTTTCTAAAGACAGAACTCATACAAAAAATTGGTAATTGAATTACATAATTTGACAATATTAATTGAGTACCTATAAACAATTGATATAGTGAGGATGTTACATATTCATAGTAAATGAACGGATTTTCGTGGTAGTTTCGACATAGTTGCAGATGTCGTAAATTTTGGCAATAGTGTGGTTCGTAGAAGTAAAATGTGATAATTCTCTTCACTGTAAGTGCTTATTCAGGTAGATTGATCGGATTGTTGTGTACAGAGGACATGTGACGAGGAAGTGGTACAGGTTGTCTGTTTCCTTCCTAACTGTTGCAAAAGGAACAAATATTATTATTGTCAAATTTATGTGTTATTCCATTTATGTATATTTATGCTATTTCACGTGTTAATGCTACTAGTAAGTAGTTACAGATTTTTATAATATTCAAGAGTATGTCTTCTTGTAAATAACATTCCTCCCTGTTCGTGTTTAGTAATTCTTTGTACACTAAACTGTATACAGAGTTTAATACTGTATTTTCGTCTTCTTTATTATAGATTAGACTTGTTTTTTCAATCAATTCGTCTGTAGGTATGTCGAGCGTGAAGTGGGTTTGTTCGTTCCATATATTAAGGAACTCTATTTTAGCGAATAGTTCTTTAACTTGAGATATCCACTTGTATTTTGCAATGTTTCGATTGCTTTGGTCTAACCGAATTAGTTCATCATATCATATTTTTGGGTATCTTTTTGGGTTCATTAGTAGTAGTTTTTTCAGTATCCTACTGTTTTCTATGTACCATGTAGTTAGGTGTATTTTTAGGCTAGTTATACAGATTCTTGACGAAACTAATTTGCACTTTTTTATTTGCTTTCGGTAGGCTGCAAATTTCTGAAGCATAATGTATTGTAAAGTTTAATTCTCGCTTCCCAGGAAGTCATTTTTGTTCTTATTTTAAATTTAGATCTTACATGTGTTTATAGTTTTTTTTTAAATGAGCCTGAACGATTGTTAGCCATAGCTTACATTACCAGACCTAAATATTTTGTGGACAGCAACATTTTTGTTACAGTTTATTCGTAATTGTTGATATCAGCAATATTATCTATAGCAAAACATTATTGTACAGTACAAGGTCTCAAGTATTTAAGGTACTTGTTTCTTGTTTCTTGACTAGTGTTAGCTAAGGTGCAACTGATGGTATAGCCTTTTAAAAGATCTATAGCTTTTAGTTTCGAAGAACTTGCACTCAGTAATTTTATTTGGTTAATAATCCAACCTAATACAAATACACCGATCAGATCTAGTCGAAGTCCAATGGGGAAATTTAATTTTTTTTATTTTAATAAGATTGTCTTCAAAAGTGATATTCCCTATTATATTTCACTGAAACAAGCATGGATTTCTCAAAAATATAATTTCAATCTACGACCTACGTTCAAAAAGTCAGGTATCACCATCCCTTCTAGTCATGCGAATAACTCACTTGTGACGTCATAAAAGTTCGATGATAAATTATTAATTATAAATAAATGGGAACATAATTTTAACTTTTATACACATTTTAAGTTATAATTAGTCATATATTTATGATTAAACAATATTTTACATGTAATTTCAATCACGGTAAACATCCCCATTATGCCACGCTACGATAGAATACTGAAAATAAGACAACCACAACAAACATACTATTTTTAACATTTCAAAACTGTGATCCGGAGTTCCCTGGACACCTGAAGAGCGAATAAAACTATTAGTTTTTTAACATCCGAAAATATAAATGAAATTTATTTTGTAAGTACCCATTTGAAGAATGTTGGTGTAAAATTTATAAAAATTACCTATTTTAAAAATACATATGTTATTTTTTATCCCGTATGCTGCTTATTTTCGTAATTGTCGGTCGGTCTGTAGTAGCCTGATATAGTTTATATGTTTTTAAATTTACATTTTTATATTAAAACACAAAATACAAATTCAAATAATTAATAATTCTTAAGTTGGTTCGTGTAATTTCGGTAATATTCGACTTAAGACAACACTTCCAAAATCATCTAAGAATGCATTGACATATAAACTTCATTATCAATTATGTTTTATTTATCTATTTAATTTTGCCGATTAACAATAAATAATATTTATCTAACACCTTGTAATTATAACGATATATGCTGTTTTTAGATAAATAAAGTAGGTCATAAGTCACTAGTGAGCTAAATATATTAGCTCACTGTTTTTTGGTTCGTATCATAGTAACTACGTTATAAAACCTTCTCTACACTATTTTGTTCCTAAAAGTCATTTCGAAATTCTATCTGTCTGTGTATTTTATATCAATGATTAAAATGTGTTGGATAAAATGTTGTATGGCACACGTGTGTTAATTACCTAAGTCACTTGAAAAAATACCACACTCGGCCTAACGGCCTCGTGAGCTAAACCTTTTCAACATAACTTATCTGTAATGTAACACACTTGTACCCAGTGGTGTGCTATGGAAATTATAACAAAGGGGCTCGCATGTTTCCTAAAAAAAATATTAAAATATTATGAGGGGGGGGGGTGTTAGTTATGGAAAAAATGCACCTAGATATATTTCATCTAAAATAATTATATATTTAAACGAAAATAAAAAAAAATATAGATAAATATATTTCATATGGAAAACCTAAAATTACAAACATTACAAATAAATTATATAAAAATAATAAAAAAAGTATTATATAACATATAAAATTATGTAATTATGATAGAAGTTCCCATATTTAATTTTTTTTCTTTTTCAATGTTTTTTGGTTTGGTCTTTTAGAACATACAGTAGCTGAGCGATGATTATTTAAAAAAATTTAACGTATGGTATCGCATCGAATTTGCTTAAAGGTTTACCGTTTAATGAAATAATGAAATATTATTCATCGAGCTGAGAGCTTGTTCTGCTTCTGCGATAAAAAGAACGGGGGCTCGCGAAATCACAAAGAATTTTAACAAGGGGCTCGCAAATTATTTAGATTTTTAACAAAGGGCTCGCGCGAGCCCCCTCGAGCCCCCTACAGCACACCACTGCTGTACCATAAATAGCTATTATTAAAAGTTACTTATTTTTGTTTTTAATTGAAACTAATTCATGTATGATTTCCCATGTACGACGTTGGACTTATTTCATTTAACTATACATTCTTATAATTAATCATTCGCCAACTAAATATCTGATTTCTTTTATTCATTTTAATTATTTTGTAATTCATGGAATTTCCGTACTTTTAATATGTCAAACGTTCATTGAGCGTACTCATCAATAATGAAAATTTATACAAACCTTTTGTGAGCGTAATAAACTGAGTGCTGATATAAAGATAGTGCTTTATGTTCATTTTAAAAATACTTTATGAAAGAAAAAAAAGGAATATTGATTTGATCGTAAACATACCGTCCACAAAAGTAAAAACTACATTATTAATATTACATTTACACATTAAAAGCTAGAAACGATAGTATTACGGTAGTAAATCAATTTAATCTTCTTTGTGTTGTAATAAAATTATATTATTTTAAATAGGTATAGTTTTTATATTGTCTGCCAGTACGGTTAACAATGGGCCGTTGTCGGTAATTGACGGCAATGTTGCCCAAAAGTAGAAATATAGGGCAACTTAATGCTTTTTAAATGTAAAACATTAATTTTCTAATGGAGATGAATATTCGACAGGAGAGGATGATGAGGATAGTAATATTCGGGTGTTCAGTCATAAATAAAGATTTTTGACTGAATACCCGAATATTACTATCCTCATTAATTTTCTACTTTTTATTGGTTCTTAGGCTTAAAAATCAATAAAAAGAATTTATACAGGTAAGGATAATGTAGCGGAAAAGTAAATGTGCCACAATATTTCTAATTTTAGCAACATTCTTGGCAAAAGTATAGTTGCCGCGCTTTAATTTGAGACTGATCTTATATCCGCGGAACTTTAAATTTGTACTTGGACAAGTTGATATGTAGTTGTATTTATAATTTGCTATTGTTATTATGTGGGAAAGACTTCTAACTATATCTAAAATTGATATAACGGAAAGGGAATTTATTTAAAAGCCAAAATACGCGAAGGTCAAGCCTCCAGCGCCAACTATAATTATTTAGTTATAACCAAGTAAATTTTAAAAATTATTATAAAGAAAAAAGATAATTAATTTTACTCATCTGATTGCTCCGTCTCGATAACATATGAGAACGAGATAGGACGGTACCAGACGAAATATGGTGATAGAACTTTACTAACTGCGAACAAAAATATTAAGAGCACAATATTCGACATTATGTTTCTATATTAAAACTACAAATTAAGGGAATCACAAAGTTTATACAGAATAGTCACACGTGCGGAGAGAGCAATTACTCAGGGTGCTTAAAATTCCCAAAATTTGGCAATTTATAAGACCTTTGGCAACATTCAAGGAGTATTCCCAAGGTAGCAATTTTGCCGATGGCGCATTACTAATCCTGGCGTATCTTGTCTGATCATGTAGATAAACAATATAGCCCGTCCTGTCCAATTGGATGAGTTACCGCACAACGACTCGTGGGGTGTTCACCTTGCAGAGACTGTAGGCTGACAACCTACATCACTAAAATGCAAGTAAATCCTTTCACGAAATAAGTACCTCCGGTACTTGTCGCCCTGTTCCACATAGGAATGATGTGCCATAGGTGATGATTATAGTTTTTATATTGTGTTGAAAATATTGCGTAGTAAAATTTCATAGTAAACAAAGGCAGGGTCGAGCTGGTTTCACAAAATTGTAAAATTATTCTATGAAAGTTGATAAATATTATCAACATTTCTCAATACCAATTTTTACATTTAGAAATTTAAATGAATATCCACAAAAATGAGTCTTACATTATATGTCCGGGCACCACCATTACCAAATTGAAACTAATAAAACTATAATAGTTATTTGTATATCAAGTGCTGAGTCTATCTTTGTCGAACCAAAACAAAAGTTGCAGCCTGAGCGAAGCGAAGGTTACAATCGTTTGTGTTCGACAAAGGACTTTCAACACGTGTTATACACACTATTTTTTCTACTCCTGCAAGATAAAAAATAAGGAAATAAAAAAATATTTTTTTAAACATAATTTGACATTTATAGCAAATTTTGTATTTGTGATGCGCAAGTGATGCGTATCCATGGCAGCAACAATGCAATAAACATTTATTAGTGCTGCAAAGTTTTGCAGCACGCAGTGCTGCAAAGCAGGGCCGGCGGAACGTGTGCACGTCAGGTGGGTAGTATAAGTGTCTTCGGTGGCTGGGGAGGGTTCGTTCGACTGGAATTTATTATATATTTAAGGTTTTTATAAAAAATATATCTTAAAGGTGTATAATAAGATTTTTTTGAGGTTTTCACTTAATTCTACATAGGTATCACATCTTTTAAATTTTCAATTTTGCAGAGCAAAACCTGTCACTCGTTTTGCATTTTCAGAAATGAACTTATTCATCAGTTCCTCGATGTCAAGCTTACGACTACTTCTTGATTCGCATGCAAAGTTGCTACATGGTTTAGTCGATTTTGCATCATCGTCGAGTGCAAATATCTTCTTTTGGTTCCTAAGCATAAGGGGACCGGCAACCGGCAACTACTCCATAAGCCTCTTACGCGTTAGATAAAGATAGGCATATCAACACATTGCGCGGAGTAGTAACTAACTGCGCATCACGCGCGCTGTTTAAATATTGAATAAGACCCTCATTTTTGAGTCATTTTAGACTTATTTTGTTCACATTTTTAATTTAAATTTTTCAATTCCCAAACATCTTTCAACATTTCCAAGAATTAAAAAAATAAATTTCAAAAATGTTTTCAAAATTTCCAATATTTCAGGTGGGTAATTACCCACCCAGAAAATTTTCAGGTGGGTCGTGCTACCCACACTACCCACGCCTTCCGCCGGCCCTGCTGCAAAGAGTCACTTTCAGTATGAAAAACAAACCAGAAAATTGTATTTTCAAAGCAGGAGTAGAAAAAAATATAAATGCTTTTCGTGGAAAAAACTGTGTATTAAAGAAGAACAAAATGCGATACATATATAAGCCAAATCTATTATTTGAAGTTTGAAGACTCTTATTTTGAACTAAATAACAATACATTCAATATTTATAAAAACATATAGTTAGTTTATTTCTTATCCCATTTATTTTGTAAACCTGAATTTTATTTTCCCTATTATCTATTCTCTATGTCCGCCTATGATTTTATTACCTAAGACATGTGCGTATCTGTGTAAAGCAAATTTAATGGATCGCATTTTAATGCAAACTATATATTCAAGCTTTTGATATCCGCGACACGAGTTAGTATTTTAACAAAAAAATCAACTGAGTTGCTTCACACATGCAAATAAACATCCAAATGGACGGACGGACAAACAAACATCACCTGTTTAGCTGGATTTATAACTAGCGGTCAGATTTATAATTATTTACATATTTTACTTAATTATCCAAATGAACTAGTAAATTATATGTATACGTTTCTTATGATTAGAAACTTAAGTACCAAGTTTTATTTTGCATATAATTTAATATTATAAGTTTTTACTGCATAAAAACTTATTATTTATATAATTACATAAAAACATATAAATTATCATTTAAAAATAATATACAGTGGCTCATAGAATTATTCGTACACCTAAGTTTTCTATTTAAAAACTGATAAATAGAGTACTTTTAAAAATAATATTGATACTGACGGGATCATATTCTCTCATATTCCAGTAATAAAATGCAAGAGCCAATTATGAAAAAAATATTATTTTTCTTATGTAAATTAAATAAAAACAAAATGCATACAAAAAACAGGTACACAAAATTATTCGTACACTTATGAAATCTTATATATAACGAGTCAATATTAATAGTTATAAATATAAAACATATGTGATTACATAATTATCATTTGTTTGAGTATTTTGTAAAAGGTTTTTTCAAAAATGGGTCGCAAAAACAAGAAATTACGGTAGTTGAAAGACGAATCTATGTGAAATTACTTTGCCAGTGTAAATCTTTAAGGGATGTTGTCAAAATTGTATGAATATGTATGAATAAATGAGGAGTAGTTGAAAAATATTTGCCGTGGGGACCGTAAGAAAATTTTTAATCAGCAGAATGAACGATTTATTGAGCATTAAATGAAATTAAATACTAAAAACTCCTGAATAAATTAACAAAAAATATATCTGAAATTTTTGGAAGATATATTGAAACATAGACTATTCGAAGAACTCTAACATATTTTGATTTTAATGGCCATATAGTCATAAGGAGCTCCTACATATCCCCAAACTAATATGATTCTGCCGCCGTGTTTCACTGTACTACATAAATTGCAGTTATTAAGCTCAGAATTTGGATTTCTCCAATCAAAAGATTTGCCATTCCACTCAAATCCGCAAAATTACCAATTTCCAAAAAACACAATCCGTGTTAATGTACTATTTCCAAATGCGAGTCTCTTTATTTTATTTTGTTTGGAATTATAGGGCCCACTTTTTTCTATAAGACCATTGAACCAAAATTTATTAAAGTTCTTTGAATAGTCTATGTTCCAATAGACCCTTAAAAAATTTAGTTATTCTTAATATTAATTTATTCAGGGGATTATTAGGATTTGATTTCACTTAACGCTCAATATGTAGTTTATTTTGCTGACTTAAAAATAATTTAAGGCCTCCACGGTGTATATTTTTCTACTGGTTCTCATTTTTATATTTACTTATATGGTTCTCAACATTTAGTGCAATCTTGGTTTAATTTTGTCAACCTCCCTTAAAGATTTACACTGGCGAAGTAATTTCAAGCAGATTAGCCTTTCAACTACCATAATTGTGAACTATTTTTTAAAAAATCTTATACAAAATACTCAGACAAATGATAATTATGCAATCACAGATGTTTCATGTTTATAAATATAAATATTTACTCGTTATATGTAAGATTTCGTAAGTATACGAATAATTTTGTGTACCTAGTTCTTGTACACATTTTGTTTTTATTTAATTAACATAAGAAAAATATTTTTTTTTCATAATTGGCTATTGCATTTTGTTTCTGGAAAATAAGAGAATCTGATCCCGTCAATAATACATCAATATTTTTTTGAAAGTACTCCATTTTTCACTTTTTAAATATAAAACTTAGGTATACGAATAATTTTGTGAGCGACTGTATATGCACAATATAATTTTTGTAATACGGTACTGATACTGAGCAATCAATAAATTTAGAATTCGGTTATTGTTAACATTTTAAGGGGCATAATGAAAATATCATTGTTATATTCATTATATAAAAACGTCCTTACATAACAACGCCATGCAGTAGTTTGACTATATAATTGATTTGAATATTATATTGGTAATTTATTGTAAAAATTAATAGTGAAATAAAATAAGTATGTACCGATCAGAAACTCAAAATAAAACTGTTTTTTTTTTGCCGCATATAAAATTCTTATTTCCATATTCGACGAATATTAACGCATATAATGTTTTTTGGGTTTTATAAAAGTCACAAAAGATATAGAACACAGACCTCGGACATGCATTTCACGTATCATTAGATATTAGGGTATTTCTTGGCTGTGGGTAGTTTATTAAATTATTCTAGTCGAGTGGAAAAAAAAAAGATCTTGGAGTACATTTTGATATGAAAGTAACTTTTATTGAGCGTATTTCACAAACTATAAATTCGGCCCTACTTAACTAAGTTTTTATAATCTAAAATTGCAAGCAATTCACAAAAGGATAAACTTTAGTTCTTTCATACAGGGTGTTTCAAGAGTATTGTAAAAACTAAGGACACATAAAATTTGATATTCTGATTGTAATGCAAAAATATTTTTTTTCAAAATTCGTATAAAAAAAACATCACACAGTCCTTACAGCGTACATTTTTGAGTCACTGGACTAATAGGTTCCGTACACGAATACAAAGTAAACATTAAAACATGCGTTACATAATTTAATTAAATAAAATTAATTTTAATATTTAATAATTTTTATTCGCATTCGTAATCTATCGTCCAGTGTCCCAAAAATTTCAACTGTAGGACCAAAATCAATTTCGCGCCTCCGTTCTATTATGACTACTATAACAGAACTCAAAATCATTCAGAAACTCTTTGTTTGCCAATTTACATATTGTAGCAATACATTCTATTTTATTGGAAATGTAAAACGTTAATTAAAAAAACTATTTTTGATTTTTTATTCATATTATACTCGTGATGTACGATTATATTACGTTAATTGTTGAAAAATATTAATTCATATTTGTTTTATTTTTTAGGTTAGAACAAATGTCACTAAATATTTTGAATAATACAAGTGAATTGTTCATATGTATAACAATGTGAATCGAAAATGTTACTAACATAACATTTTAAGTGGTAACAATATTTCTTTATTAAAATAAAAATCGCCCAGAAAATCTTGTATTATTTTGCAGACCTCGTTTTTAGCTGGCTGGTCAAAATAAGCTCGCTCTCACAAAAGTTCAGTTTCTGGATTAGTGATACAAATAACTATTCAGTAACAATTTCTAATCTGGATTTTTTTGGGAGTATGTCAGTTTCTTATACAAGGTGAAAATGAACTATACGTCATAAATTTAAGGGTGAGTAGTATGACATGTGTAGATTACGAAAATGAAAGAATTTTTTAATATCATTTGAAGCTGTCTAACTGATTCAAAGTAAAAAAAATACAACTGTGCTGTAAATATTATAAAGGTAATCTAAAATTGAAATTACAAACAAAAAATATTTTTCCAGGGAACACGTTGATTCTCCAATTCTATCTGAAGTTAATAATTAAATTATTTGTGATATTATTTATACAATTTTCATGAAAATTCAAGATAAATATTAATTTTCCCTGCTTTCTTATTTGCAATATCTGCAATTAACACTTTAAAATCAAACGTAAGGACACTATTAAGTTCTATCAATAATAATGCTAAATAGTTAAATATTTTAATTTATCTTGTTTGGGACATGCTACATATTTCATATGTATATTTTAATGATTTTTAATTGCCAAAAGATCGCTTACCTTAAAAATATTCTTTTTGAACTCATTGTATATGTGTGATATGTGTCACGAAATAAAACAAGTATAATAGAATTACACAAACACAAATCCAACATTAATAATACCGAATTGTCAAGAAATAATTTTTACTTACAACAAACTGAAAACGAATGTCATATAACAATATAATGAAAGCAGTATCTCAAAAACGAAAATCATCTAATTATCGGCTATGGTTTGGTACAGCAACAACTTTAAATCGCGTCCAATATGCAGGCGATGAAAAAGTCATGAAAAGTCAATGATGCCGACATAGTATCGCTACTTTTTATTTACCTATTTATTGTAGTTTCGAAGAATCCAAGTGAGCCCCCTCACCTGTAAGGCCCACCCGCGTTGCAAGTGTCTACTTCTCGTAGTTACGCCACTGAATTCCAGTCAATAATAATTAATATTAAACAGGAATATTTGACGTCTTATAAAGTTTATAGGCTGCTTCAAATACCTTATAATTTATTTAGCTAATAAGTCAATTTATTAGCTAAATAAAGTTATTAGGATCTGGATATAAAGAAAAATATTTATCTGTCATATAAATATATTAGGAACTTCATTAGAAGGTGGATATCTCGGCCCTTAGTTATGTAAATATTCGTGTTTCAATTATTTTTACACTTCATCCATATAAATAAACATTACAATAATAAATAATAATACCATTGGTATACTCTCTATGTATTAAGTACAATACTTAAGCGATCCCAAGGTCACGTTGCGGGCGACGGCCGCTAGCAGACCTGTTACGACTGGTCCACAGCGCTTCTATTGTCTTGTTGTCTAGAAGGGCACGAGAACATTGCCGAACTTAATTATTCTAATATATAAACCCCGAACACCGGAGGACAATCTGATATTAATACGTATAGTGAACATGATTGTGTTGATATAAATAAATAGTTGGTGGAAATAAATATCGTGTAAATAAATAGCGCGTAGTGTTAAATGTTTAAATAAATATTCTTAGTGTTTAAGTCTTTATTAATAATAATTACTTTTAAATTAGTATTAATATTTGTTTATTTATATTGTTTCTTATTTTTATTATCTTTTTATAATTTATTATTCGTTTATTAAACCTAGTTATATAAATATTCGTATACCTATCAATTATTTTTACATTTCACCTAAATAAATAGAACGTTACAATACAATATAATTTAGATAATTTAATATAACCGACTAAAAGTATGAATTTAAATCAGTTATAGTCTACGTTTTATGATCCCAAATTAATATTTTTCATCTTTTGTATATTATTAATTTTTATTCAATATTTCTTATTATATTCATAGTATTTATGTTTATAAAAAAATCAGCTAAGGCCCTTACAGAGGCAACCGCTATTATAGAATATGTATATTTATCGATAAAGATGTCAATAATTTTTTTTTTCAAATACATTCTTTGCTTGTATATTTTATAGTAAATCTCTCAAATATTGTTTATCGAAATATTTTTCTGTTATAAAATATTCACAAAAAACAAAAATTGAATTACGAATTTAATGAAAATTCGGTCCGACTCACAAAATAGTCAAAACGTATTGTAAACACTGTAATTTTTGGACGTGCATTTAACTCTAGAATTGCCTAAATCGGTATAATTACAATCTCTCCATATTTATGTGGCGGTCGATTAAAAATTACGACATTTTTAAATTTAAAAAGTATATGAATGCAACACCGAATATTCGGAAATTTCTTGTTCGCATGAACAATTTACCTATACTAAAACCAGGGCCGTAACCAGAAATAATTGTCAGGGGGGGTTTTTAAATTTAAAAAATTGTGTTACTTATATTATATTTTATTGAACATTTAACTTAGTACAAAATTTATTCCACGATCTTTTTCAACTGCAAATCGATCAATTATTTCTACAGATTCTAAGTAGATATCTCTATGGATGCTCATAAGAGCCAAACCGTATAAAATTTCGGGGGGGGGGGGGGGGTTTGAACCCCGAAACCCCCCCCCTGGGTACGGCCTTGACTATAACCAGTAATTTCTGATGTCACAGCGTCTTTTTTTGTAGTGTCGAAACACATCACATCACATACTGTAAAGTTTAATTAGGAATTTCCACAAAGACGTAAAAGAAAGTAAGTTTGGCATATTGAATAAAAGACAGAGGAAAATAAAATACAAATGCTAATGTCAGTAACGGAAGAGGAAAAATACCCCACGGTGTGCACGTAGTCACTCTTCGGTTCTACAAAGGTTTTAGAAATGCGGAGAACAGTGAACAGAATGTAACGTACATTTCAAGGGAATAAATTCAATATGTGGCCGCCTCAATAAGGTTACGGGATAGGAAATACATCATCAAGGAGATATAAATTTACTCTCATAGAACCGAAGGCTTTGACGGCTGCTGCCAACGAGGAATTTTCACCGTTTGCTGTAAAGATTTTCCAGGAAATAACATTACATTATTTATTTTACCATTGCAAAGTAAACATATTTTATTGGAAAATCATACTTATTGTATTGTGAGAAAGTTCACACTTATATTCATCACTTTTACAAATATTTTAGAAATGGTATTTATGCATAACGAAATCTAAATCTCTTATAATATTTCCAATATAGAAAATGAGAATTCGATTTTATTGCATTTTATAATAAAATATTAGTAAAATAATCCTTTCCACTAATAATAGTCCTGTCTATAGTCTGTATGAGTACTGTTTTGGACACTGTTGTTTAATCACTGCGTAATATTATTTTATTTTTACCCCATTATTATTAAATTTGATTAGTGCACTGATATCACACAATTGTAGTGAACCCAGGGTCGCGGCGCGGGCGGCGGCGCGGGCGGCGACCGCTAGCGTGCAGGTCAGAACACGTCCGTTCGCTGCCCATTGTTCTGATTTCAAGGAATCAAAGAATCTTCTAAAATGATGTATTTTAATATAAATACCCCGACCAAAAGATCGCGAGGAGAGTCTTGTGTTAATACGTGTAGTATACAGATGGTGATATAAATAAATAGACGGTGATATAAATAGTGTTGAAATAAATATTGCGCAGTTTTAATTGTTTAAATAAATTATCTTAGTGTTTAAGTCTTTAGTAATAATAATTAGTTCTTAAATTAGTGTTTATATTTGTTAATTCTTAGTGTTAGTTATTTTTATTTATTCTTTATAATTCATATTTCTTTAATTAAACATAGTTATATAAATATTAGTGTTTTAATCAATTTTACACTTCACCTAAATAAATAAAACGTTACAATTGGTGTCAGGTGTGGGGTTATTAAAAACTGTGAAGTGTAAATAAAAATAAATAAAATGGCGACTAAACAAGTAAAATTAAGTGAATTAAAAGTGGCCGATCTCAAGAGGGAGCTAGAAGAACGAGAGTTGGAGACATCGGGAACCAAGTCTGTTCTACAACTTCGTTTACGGCAAGCTTTGGTAGAAGCTGGTGAAAATCCTGATGACTTTTCATTCGAAATTACGGGTAGCTTGCCCGATTTTGGTAAAATTATGGAGGAAAAGTTAGCGGAAAGTTCTAAAAAATCTGATGAAAACTTACATAAACTTATAGAAAATACTAGAACTTTAGAACAAAAATTAGAGGAAAGTTCTAGAAAATCTGAAGAAAACTCTCGAACTTTAGAAGAAAAAATGATGGAAAATTCTAGAATATTGAAAGACGAATTGACAGAAAATGCTAGAACTTTAAAAGAAGAATTAATAGAAAATTCTAGAATTTTAGAAGAAGCGAAATTAACAGAAAATTCTAGAATATGGGAAGAGAAACTAATAGAAAATTCTAGAGGTTTGGAAGAAAAACTAAACGAACAACTGAAAGAAAGTTCTAGAAATTTAGAAGATAAATTGGAAAATTTGAAAGATGAATACGATATGAGGATTGCAGAATTACAGAAAAATGTCTCCAAAATTACGTCACCAGCGGTTTTAAATTCAAATACAGCTAAGACTGATAAAATTCAGGAAAAGAAAACAGAAAATAGTTCCAGAATTCATATAAAAACACCAGAATTTGACGGCAAGACATCGTGGCCGAATTATTTAAAACAGTTTGAAGCGGCTGCCAAAGCAAATGGCTGGACTTCCAAAGAAAAAGCTACAGCGTTGATAGTTTCGCTGCGTGGAGAAGCCATCGATATCCTACAAACGCTAAAAGAAGATGAACAAGAAGATTACGAACAACTTGTTAAACGATTGGATATGCGATATGGCAATGTGCATCTGGAGCAAGTGTACCAGACGCAACTGAGGAATCGATATCAGAGTTCTAAAGAAAACCTTCAAGAATTTGAAGCGGATATAGCTCGTTTGGTTCGTCTCGCACACCCTACTGCTCCTGAAAGTGTTTTGGAATGCTTAGCAACACAAGCATTTATCTATGGGGTCCGAGACAATGAAACTCAGCAGGCACTACTATTAGCTCGACCAAAAACTGTAGTTGATGCACTGTCATACGCCTTAGAGTATGAAGCAGCTAAACAAGCTTCACGTAACCTATCACATGTGCAAAATATCGATGCTGAGGGAATTGAAGATAAGATAAAACGAGTTGTATCTGAAATTCATGCTGTAAGAAAGATACTTCATTGCTGGAAATGTGGAGAGCTAGGCCACCCGCAAAGGCTGTGCGGGAAACTGCAAAAACAGAATACTGCAGCGAATACTGAAGAGAAGTTTAAAAAGAAAACGGGTGAAAAAGTAGGAACATCTCCTCTTGCTGTTAAAGAAGTAGGAGTGATGAAAGTAGTTCACGGTGTAAGCCTGGCGAGAGAGAATACCCGTGAAGAAGAGTGCAAGCACTCTTGTCATTTGAAAGCGAAACTTGCCACCGTCAAAAGGACAACGGTAGTGGACGGGAGATGGCAACCTGAAGACTTACGGAGGGACCAAGAGAATGATCCGGACTTAAAGATCATACTTGATTGGAAGCATGGCGATGGCAGGCCAGTTTGGGAAGACGTTGCACGACACCCACAAAGTGTAAAATCGTACTGGGCGCAGTGGGACTCTATTGTGGTTGAAGAGGGCCTCCTGAAACGTGTCGTAGAAAATACGGATGGTACTGAGAGTAGAACCCAGTTGATAATTCCTAGGAACAGAGTACCGGAAGTATTGGAAGAGATCCATGACGGATCTGGTGGAGGACATTTTGGAGTGAATAAAACCCTCGAGAGGCTACGCCTACGATTTTACTGGGTAAATTGCAAGGAGGATGTTAAAGAGTGGTGCAAGAAATGTGTGGTCTGCGCGGGAAGTAACGGGCCACATAGGAAAAGAAGAGCTCCAATGCGCCAATATAACGTTGGAAGTCCCTTTGAACGCATTGCGATTGACGTGGCCGGACCATTCCCCGAAACTGATGATGGAAATAAATACATAGTAGTAGTAATGGACTACTTTACTAAGTGGGTCGAAGCCTATCCATTACCCAACCAGGAAGCCGTAACGGTCGCTGAAATCTGGGTAAAAGAATGCATCTGCCGATTTGGAGTACCGCGAGAGATACATTCCGACCAAGGAAGGAATTTCGAGTCTGCTCTGTTCCAAAATATCTGTAAGATATTAGGAATAAAGAAAACCAGAACTACTGCATTACACCCGCAGTCTGATGGCATGGTTGAACGGATGAATAGAACAATAAATCGGTATTTGTCAAAGGTAGTCTCTAACCATCAACGAGACTGGGACCGACATCTTCATCTGTTCTTGTTGGCTTACCGTTCATCCGTGCATGAGACAACAGGGCAGACACCAGCAAACATCTTATTCGGGCGGGAGTTGCGCTTACCATGCGACCTGGTATTTGGCAGTAAACCCGGTGAAGATCTAGCCGGGGAGGACTATGTAACGGACTTACGGAGAAGAATGAATGACATCCATGAACAAGTCCGTACAAATATTCAAGGTGCCAGCGATCGGATGAAAGACCAGTACGATGTCAAGGCTGAAAAAGGTGGTTATCAACCTGGGAATTTGGTGTGGCTGTACAATCCACAAAGACGTCGTGGCTTATCACCGAAGCTGCAAAAGAATTGGGAAGGTCCCTACGAGATCGTAAAGAGAATAAATGATGTGGTCTACAGAATTAGGAAAACACCTAATGGAAAGCCGAGAGTAGTCCACTTCAATCGGTTAGCCCCTTTCGCTGGTGATAACTTTGACGATCATCGTGGAGCGACGGTTCGCCGGGTTATAGCTGAGGAACCCACATTTGATGACTTTATGGAAAGTCATTCCACTGGTCACAAAGCACGGTATGGCGTGACACGAGAAGAACAACGAGATCTGTTCACCGTGTCCCCAGAATATTCCCTCGCTCACTGTGTAGCGAAAGACATTAATATGTCCCGTGGCATCGCTTCAGTTTTTAAAAGAAAATTTGGACGAGTACAAGAACTGGCCAACCAACGTCCAACTGTCGGGAAAACGCTACAACTGAAGGATGATAACGTAGAACACAAGCGGTACATTTACTATCTCGTTACGAAACAATACTCACATCAGAAGCCGTCATACCGCAATTTATGGGACTCGCTGTGCGACATGAAGGACCATCTGTTGGAAAACGACATCATGAAACTGGCAGTACCGAAGATAGGCTGTGGACTAGATGGTTTGGATTGGAGGATTGTTAGAAGCATGTTAGAAACAGTCTTCCGCTTTACCGGAGTGGAAATTCTAGTTTGCAGCTTCAACTCTACCGGCCAAGAGGAGCTCAAACGGACCGTCGACTGTTACTTCTTCAAGACTTCCAGATGCACCAAGGGTGATGCATGCAGATTTCGTCATAACGAACTGTTCCGGGACGAAACAGTTTTAAGGAGGGGGCAATGTAGCGAACCCAGGGTCGCGGCGCGGGCGGCGGCGCGGGCGGCGACCGCTAGCGTGCAGGTCAGAACACGTCCGTTCGCTGCCCATTGTTCTGATTTCAAGGAATCAAAGAATCTTCTAGAATGATGTATTTTAATATAAATACCCCGACCAAAAGATCGCGAGGAGAGTCTTGTGTTAATACGTGTAGTATACAGATGGTGATATAAATAAATAGACGGTGATATAAATAGTGTTGAAATAAATATTGCGCAGTTTTAATTGTTTAAATAAATTATCTTAGTGTTTAAGTCTTTAGTAATAATAATTTGTTCTTAAATTAGTGTTTATATTTGTTAATTCTTAGTGTTAGTTATTTTTATTTATTCTTTATAATTCATATTTCTTTAATTAAACATAGTTATATAAATATTAGTGTTTTAATCAATTTTACACTTCACCTAAATAAATAAAACGTTACACAATCAAGGAGAAAGAAAATTTCCACTGTTCAATTGAAGTTTGATTATTGCGGTTTTAATATGTTCGGTATATTTCAAGGATTCATTATCTAATCAAGTGTTTCCTGTGAATACATGACCGACTTTTAATGAAACTTTATATTGAAGTTTGAGGCAACATGACATGAATGGCATCAGTTGATTAACTTTTGGTTAACTGGAAGTTGCAATTTACTCCTTTCATTTTTGAGGTTATGTAAATATTTAGTGTTTCACTCGAGTCTTGTATTTTTTTTTAATCTTGCTGTAGTTTTGCAAAAAATGCAAGACAAGAATAAGACAAAAGTTACAAATAGCAAAGCAAGAAAAGCCAAGAAATTGCTTTGCAAGAAAAAGGCACGAATAGCAAGTAATGAAAGAAAATATATACTTAAATTTCTTGTATTGTTTTTTAAGACAAGACAAGAAATAATAAACGAAGACAAGAATTCTTGTTTTGTAAAACACCACAAATATTTCATAACACGAAAATATTTCGAAAGAAATGATTTTTAAAAATGTAAGCTAAAAACTGTATTTCAAGAATACTAATTTAGTAGCATTTTTATCATACTGCATACGTATTCGTTAATGACGGTTGTTTCTATGGTAGATTTTTTACTACTTAATCGTTTTCCTCTATTTCTGATTACGTGTGCGAAACTAGCCAATCAAAACACACCCACACTGAAAAGAATCCTAAGACTTGTAACACTGGGGATCAGATTCTAGACAAAATGCCTATTTGCCCGTGTTGTAGATATGTAATTAAGACTATTACCATTTTTTTTATTCCTCAAGCACATTGTTTGTTCCCTATTCATAACATTATTGCGTAATTATTAATGACCTGGGAATATTATAGCTGATAATATCAACAGGTTGCCATCGTCGTATGTATTATTTCATTTGATATCACTGCTGACAATCGTTTTTGTTTCGGTTTTTAACAGTAAATAGTTTTCTGCTTTTACTGAAGAGATTTGAAATTTACAGTTTGTCATGAAAATATTTGAAATCAAATACAGTTCATATTTGCGCTAGTTTCACAAATACATTACGTACTTTCATGAATTACAAAAAGTAACAAATATTCGAATTTAAAACGATAATATACCCATAACTCTTTTAGGGTTTTTAGTTTGTTTTTAATTTCGGTTTTATAGGTGTTCACATGTGCTAAATTTAACTACCGTATTTTAGTTCCACTTTTTTCTTTGGTTGGCCATTTTAGGTCTAATTTCGTTTACCACCTTTATTTGATATTTAAATTATTATGTTAAACGTACTCTCAATATTTAACTTATCTTATCATTTTTGATAAATATCTAAGTAATCACTGAATCAATTTAGAACTACTCTGAACTCTGCATTCTAGTCTAAGACAACCTTTTATAATCTTTACTCGTGCATACGGTTTAAAGACGGTGTATTATTATTTATAGCAGTGTCTTCATATTTTATTCTGTAAAATCAATCAGTAAATAAATTAGCTTTCTTTTACAATATCTGCATTTAATTCAAAGGTGTTTTGTTTGCAGTTTCATTTAGTCCATTTAATTATCTGTTTAATTACTAACAATGCAATTTCCTTGTTCTAAGTGGAACTTGACACAGGAATCTCGTCTATTCCTTGACAAACTTGCAGGAGCGAGTTGTTCAACTGCATTCTACAAGGAAAACTCATTCCATAGTTCTTAATTACTTCAGCGAAATTTAAAATATTTGCGATATTTTGATTAAATGGTTTTTTTTTATTACCTATTACGATGCAGCATCCAGAAAATATGTGCTCAGGTATTTTATGCATTAAATAAAAAAAATAAACTTAAGATTAAATTCATTATTATTGCCATTACTGGAAATAATACGGGCTTGAATATCACGAATACCTGTATTCTAATAACCTTTTATGTAATACGTTGTAAAATGAGTGTGAAAATTATCGTATAAGGATATCAGATCTTGTGCTTAAAATTAGGATGACCAGATGTCGGGATAAACCCGGACAAGTCAGACTTTTTAACAAAAATGTAAATGTCCGATCGGCTTTTATTTTCATCAAGCTTTTTCAGGAATTAAGGCAAAAAAATTAACCCAGTATTTTCGAACTGAATTTTCTCTCCATTTTCCCCTTCGATCAAATTCATTCAACACGTCAATTCGTTGTCGACAGGCTCTGAAGTTTATTTTTGCACAGGTTGTAGTTCCGACGAAAACGTTGCGAAGCGCGCGTCGATTTGATATATTTTGAATTTCGAAAACACGAATAGTGTGAGAAAGATAGTATAAATGTACAGAAAAATTGGCATCAAATTTTGGATTATAAAAACATTCCAGAACTACAACTAAAAGTTGTTTTACTTAACTAATTTTTAAGTTGAGATAAATGTTTGTTTTTTTTTTCATTTTAAATTTTCAAGTATATGTATGTTTTTGTTTTTTAATTTTACTTATGGTATACCGCAAGTAAAACTTTAACATCAAAAATACAAGTCATGCAAAATAAAATACTGCGAATCATAAGTAAATCACCATGGTTTGTACGAAACAATCAAATTCATTCTGAACTCGGTATCATGCCTATCACAGAACTTATTAAAAAACTAACAAAATATATCTAACCAAAATTCACTTCTGTCCAGGAGCAGAATACTACAAACTAGGTCAAAAATCTACAACAACAAGATTAAAAAAGCGACTACCTCAAGATGTCCTAACTAGCGAAGAAGAATGATGAGTGAACAAAAATGAAGAAAATACTAACAAATTCAAACGTGCAAATAAAATTTTATCAAAATAAAATATAATATAATGTATATGTTAAAAAAAATACCATAAGAACAGTACCATGTATAGTACTTAGTGTATTGAACTGGTAAAATATAAATGTTAAAAAAAAAAAAAGTTTTTTAATTTTGTCATCCTTTTTATTTCCTTCTTTTTTATCTCTTGTGTTCTCCTATTGTGATTTAGACGTCTGATCACTCTGTTAAAATACGATTTCCGCAACATATCAGTAGATAGAAAGTTATATTATATTATTTTAAAATAAATAATTTATTTTTAAATGTCAACATTTTGAATTTTTAAAAATTCGGAAATATTAATCAGTAGCGTAACTAAAGGGACGGGGCTTATAAGCTGGCTACGCTCACCCACCTGTCAAGATTTTCAAGTTTTAGGCGCTTTTTTAATTCATAGCAAAAAAATATTAATCCAATGTGCTATCAGTGTCATCCAATTTTTTTCAATATGCTACTTTTAATAAATATATGTATTTAATAGTAAAAAGTACACGTAAATTCAAATTTTAATTATATATTTTTTAGTTTATTTTAGTTACACAATTGTATTTCCATTATTACTATAGGTTCATTTTATTTTGTCCGCTATACACTGCCCATATTTCATCGGCCACCACTATGGGATCTAGGAAACTACAACAGCTAGGACTTCGGTTAAATGAAATTTTTTTGTAAAACTAAATCAAAATAATACAATATTATTATCGTTGAGAAAAGAAAAAAAAACATTTTATGAGCCTAAAATCAAATATGGCTTTTATTTAAAAATTCATAAATTTATTATAATTTGTAATTTTTGGATAACAAGTACATCGTTAAAATCGTCCCCTAGATGCGCATAATAACTTCCATTTAACCGTAGTTGTAACTGTTATAGTTTCCAAAAACCAAATGGTGGCCGACGTAATCTGAAAACTCTGTATAAAAAACTGATATACGGTACAAATGCAGAACAAGGACTTTAACATGTGATTTCAAAAAATACGGATACTTTCTGTCCTGATTTAGAGCAATACTACAAGAGTATAAAGTTGTTCAAAATTATATTCTACATCAGATAATCATAATTGATGAAACAGTATGTCTGCAATACGAGATATATTAAATGTAAAATATAACATTTTCGTTCAATGTCAGACAGCCATCGAAATAAAAGAAAATAACTTTGTACTCTTGTATTTTTACTTTTGTAATCAGGAGAGAGAGAGAGAGAATATTCGCATTTTTTTAAATCCTATTTTAAAGTCCTATGTAAATATTGTCTCACTGTATTTAGGATAAAATTCTCTACAGAATAAACAAATAAGAAATATATGGTCCAATTTAAAATAAGAAAGTTAGTCCCAGTAAAATAGAAATTGTTTATTAATTTAATAGACTTCGTAGCTTTTACGGTTCCCGAGATAGCTATAGTGGTCAAAGTAAAATTTACCTGTAAATTAAAATTTTATAGTTTACATTAAATAAATTATGAATTTATTCTAACAGCTTTTTACTAAAAAAATGAATTTTCCTAGTTACGCCACTGGGATTAATTATGTAGTGTAATAAAGATTGATATCAAAGTGCTCTTGTTGTATAAATTTTCTAGATAAGTAAGAAATAAATTTCAAGAAGAATTTTAGAAAAAAAAAGAAAAAGGAGTTAGAAAAATAGGACAAATAATCACAATCTGTTTACGTTATGAGAACAGTAGATGTCGCGTCGAAACAAGTCAGTTGCACACCCACGAAATTTAGATTGACGCGCAATTAAATGATTGGGGAATTACCTTTTGCAATAGGTTTCCCTAATACATTTTTTTGAAAATTCTTACAAATGTCACTCGTGACAATAAATGTCAAAAAATAATACAAAACTATTGTTTTCTACCCTACATTTTATAGTTAAAAATTTGCGTGTATAAACTTAGTTTGCATTTTAACTGAGCCGGGACTAGACTAGACTAGACTAGACTAAGCACGTGCTTATGGCTTCTGGTGAACAGGGGCACCTAATTTTCAACAAAATTTTATATTAGTTCATCAATTTGTTTTCAAAAAATATTTTTCCTACGACCACTGTTAAAAATAGTATTTTTAACGGTTGCTTAGCAAGTTAAAAATAACAGTTTATAACACAGTAAATACTTTTAAAACGTTGTCATTGACAACGTGTTAAAAGTAAAAAACAAATTTACTTTTAACACTTCTTATGTTCAGTTGTTCATAACAAATACATCATGACCTGTCATAAATGTCATTCTATAATACTTAGTTTTTATTTACTAATAGGTACATAACTGGGGTCGTAGGAAAAATAGTGTATGATATTTGTGTTAAAAGTGATTTTATTTCGTTCGTGGGGTTTGTTACACTCGGCTTCGCCTCGTTTCAAACTTCCCCACTCACTCATAAAATGTCACTTTTAACACTTATATCATAAATAACTATTAAAATAATTTTGAAAATATATTCTAAATTAGGTACTAAAAAACTAAAATTATAAATAAATAAAAATTAATTGTTTCTTTTTATTTTATTATTTATATGAGTTTTCTTGATTCTCATGATAACCAATTGCAGAGGAGGACGCTTTTTTTCACAGTTGAAAAGAATATGAAATCCGCCAAGGGTCTAATATGTTCCAAGAAATATTGAATTTTTTTGTTTATATTACGAACGCACTTTTATAATAAATGCGCTTTTCGGAAGCGTGTTGATCTTTAATAGATCAGACGTCTCTTTTAACAAAAGCGCTCAGTAAAAATAAACGCGTAATATGAGCCTTTATCTCTATTATAAATAAAATCTGATATTTTGCGCTGGTCTAGTTTTGATAGTTAGGGAATAAATTTTCAGAGCAAAAATGTAGACGAAAATTGTTTTAATTGTCTTTTATTAGATATTATATTGCTTGACTTATTTTATTAATAAATTATTTTTAACTTAAAAAATGTTTTATTTCATTTCCATTATTATTTTTCTTTTTAATATTTCAATATTATTAAGGGGGGCGATGGTTTGGACATGCTTAAGGCCCTTTATAGTTATTATCCGACGCTAACAATATATGATGATTCTAATTGGGACTGTACTGCTGTTTTCTATACGGTTCTGCACGTTGAAAATATTACTTTACTAAGTTAAATAAATGTTTTTATTTATATAATTCGGTTTAGTTTTTTTTTGTATTAATATTCAATTGTTATTTTAATAGAAAATCATGATATTCAAAGATGCTACAAATGCCATAATTAGAAATAAATTATTTCAAAGAGAAAAATAAATTTACTATTTTGCAAAAAACCAAAAAGATAAATTTTGTTTGGATTTCCGCTTCCTCTGTTTTATATATAAATAATTTTTTAAACTATGCTGCTATAACAACAATAATATCTTTAGTCATTAATAAAATAGGAGCTGTTTGGAAGTTGAAAATGTTTGAAATATTCTAAACTTTATTTTCCTCTTCGAACTACATATCTACCTAGTATTCGGAAGTATTTTAATAACTTTAATAAAATTGTAGAAAATGTCAACACTGATGTAATTATATATGGAAAAATGTAACCATCTTCCGATACTAAAGAAACTGATTGTAGGTCAATGCTTTTCTGATCAAGAAAGAAATTTATTAAAAAAATAAATATGATGATGTTAATACGGTAAATGAATTTTGCAAAATTATATATAGAACATAATAGTTAGTATCTTAACATGTCATGAAATAACAGTGGAATCCATAACAAGTTCAAATGACAGCAACCGAAGTTATGGAATCCCACCCCACATTGGACATTTGTTAAAACAATTTATACCAATTTAAAAATTCCTTTTGTGTATTATAATAAATAATAAACCCTAGAAATAACTAAAATTGTACATAATCTAAGTTGGAATTTTTTTAACAATTTATTACATCAAATAAGTATAATTGTTTGTTAATATATCAAGTTCTCAAATTTTGTAATACAATAAGATATAGTGACAATTGTAAATCTTTGATTGTCTAAAGTTTGGCAATATAGAGCGTACCCAGTCTTCCACCTCTTGTGGTTAACTGGTGAACCCTGATTAACTAAACAATTATAGTTTGCGTCTTTATTCAAATGACTATGAAAATCACGGATAACGGAAGAGAGAAAGATGAGAGATATATCTGACCGTAGTGCTTTGAAATGGAGGTGAGGTTCTGAGGCTTGAAGGTAACAATTAAGTAATACAAAGTTAATGTCTGTATCTAGTAAATGAACACATAGTATGTTGAGCTGAGAACGACGTATTAAATATTAAACACCATTCTATTGCAGTATTCAACATAAATATTGATAGTAACTGTAATGACCGATTTTATTAGTAATAAAAAGTTGGAAACTCAATAAAATGTAACTTGGTTGTTGGGTACAATTATTTGATTGAATTTTATTATTTGTTATACACGTGAAAACGTAAATTGGAAAATTATTTTTTCTCGGAAGTTATAGATACAGGAAAAATTATTTACACAAAATTTGTAGTACTTTCAATAAGCTAAATAAATCTGATTAAAAATGCACTAATGCGTAAAATTAAAGATATAAAAATGTGGTTCAATATGATAAATAAAGAGGATCGTTATTGTTAAAAAAAATAATTCGCACGTAAAAAGGAACAAGATCTAGTTGCTGTTCCAAGAGCTCTGAAGAAATCGTGTAAAGTAATTGATCTGAGGATGATAGTGAAGAAGCTGAAAATTGTGAAAATGATTGTGCTGGATGCAAGCACGATTATTATAAAAATCTTATATGGACCCCACATGACTTCTTTGTAAAATAAATTATACACATTTTTTGCTGCACTTCATTTAAATTTGTTTCACTTGAAAATGTGATTATTCTCCAACTTCCATTCGTTTTATATCTTTGAACTTCTCTTCGATATTACTATTCCTTATTGCATTACCTACAAAAAATTATTTTAATCACTTAAAAACTTGCAAAGAAAAATATATCGTTTTCATTTTTTTGGCCATATTTCTCACGAAATATATTTTGATAATTGTGAATGTCAATTTATTAACAAGAAATCAAATGTTTCCTACAAAAATTAAAAGCTAATTTAATTATTATTTTTATTAAGGTTCTGCCAAAAATAAAGTGCTCTTTTTGAAAAAAAATGGAGGTGCATAACTAGATGTTTTAGTAGTTACAAGAACAAAGTTTTAATATTCGACGGCTAATCGTTTTTGATTTATGTGAAAAATTAAAAAAAGCACTACGAGCAAACTATACCCTTTTGGCATTGACGATTACATTAAAAAGGGAGGTGCACAACCTAGATGTTATATAGCAGTTCTATAAATATAAAATAAAACATTTTTGAGTTATGCAAGTTACATTTGTACGTACATACGTCATGCCAAAACTAATCAAAATTGATGCAGGGATGATTTCCACAGAAACCTAAAAATCGAAAACTTTCGCGATTACAATACATCCTTTACTTTGTACAAGGAAGTAAAAAACGATATAAATGATTGGACAAAATAAGTAATTTGTGGTCGCTGTTTGCACGAAGGGTAGACCACATATGAAAAATGCCAACAATTTGTTAACCAATTCATTCTCTCATAGCCTTTTCCGTTTCACCTACACAGCGGAGAATATTTTGATTTTTGTGAACCCGAATAAAATAATTTTTCTACCTTTCAGAACATTATTTTTTCTTATTTTTATAAGTACATATACTTTTTCAGATCATTTAATATTTTTCCTCATCTTTTCCTATTTCTGTTACAGGTAGGTATTATCTATCCAGATCTTTGTTGATTTTACTCTTTATTTATTCTCTTTGTTTTTCTTATTTCCGTCACATTCTTTCACTAGTCTATATGAATTTATTCTTTGGATGAGTCCGAACTCCGAATAAAGTGGTCTTTGTTCAATATTCATTTATTACTGGTTCTAAGTTCATTTTTTTCTTAGTCTGCTTTATTAACGTAGAATAAAATACAAGTTAGATTACTATAAAAATATCATGTGATTAATCGGATTTGACAACATATTGAATCCCAATTTTTTCGTGATTTGTTATGTCATAAATAAATAATATACGTTATGCAATTCGATGTAATAAGCCATTTTTTAGAATTTATTATTAAATTATGTATAACATTCAAATTAACATGACTAATTTTGTGTATAATACATGCTAATTAAAATAAAAGATTAACTGCAAAAAATGTAAACAGTGTCTTTTTATAAAAGTGTAATCGAAGTTCTAAAGCCCGTATGACACGATCAATTGAGTAATCAAAGTCAATTTTTTGTTCAATATTATTCTATACTTTTTTCATGTATAAAAAGTTGAACTATAAAATATCTGTATGACACGAACGTCAAATGTTTGGTAAATGTATAAAAGTAATTAGTATTACAAAATTTCGAAATACAGTATAATAAACATATAAAGTTATTATTAAGTGGAGCAATAAAATATGTTCCTAATATCCTTAACTTACAAAAAATTATATAAACAATCTTTTGATTTATAAAAATAAAACTTGTTCACGAGACCAAGATATCGTTAATATATTATTGATACAGATATTGAACAAAATAGAACATGTCCTATTATTTTATTTTCATTGACTAAAATATTGATAAAAAAATTAATGAAATTTTCTGTCATATACGTTCAATATTTTATATGATATCAAAAACTGATTAAATAATTAATCGTGTCATACGTAGGTATTTAACAGATGTTTAATAGGTGTACTCAGGGATCACCGATGAAATTTAGTGACAGGCAATTTTGCGGCGTTTGATTTTCGTGCATAATGAATACGGATGGGGAAGCAAAAATCAGCTGAAATCCGTGGGGATCGACTTGTTCCATTGCTAATTTACATACTCGCTCTAATTATAAATCAATAGTGTAATCACTCACGTCATCTGAACGCCAAACACCACTTAATTTTTACCGTTTAGCACTTCATTAAATGGGGAGGGGATGCTACATTTCATTATCCAATCAAAATAAATTTTACGATATTTATTTCAAACATTAACTTCTATTGATGGAGATGAATATTCGATTGTAGAGGATGATGAGGATAGTACATAGATAATATTCGGGTATTCAGTACAAAGCCGACGTTTCGACACCACTTGTGTCTTCTTCAGGACTAATAGTTGTTTTTTTTATATTATACCAACATTAATACATATAAAAAAACATCTACTAGCCCTGAAGAAGATACAAGTGGTATTATATTATATAATTCTTTATTAGCAAATTTCCTTTCAATTATTGGATAAGAAAGATTGACAAATATGACTGAAATTAATATTATTTGAAAAATGTAGCCAACAGATTAAATTGAAAGGTCTTCTGATCTGCAAAATTTTGTTGAAATCACATATCTTTTATTTTATATAAAGTTTAATCAATTTCGAGAGCAGATAAGCAATAGACATGGCTAAAAAGAAAAGAGTATATCATACGAGATGATCTAACTTCACTGCAGCTAATAGAAAGTGTTAAATAATATTTACAAAATTGAAAATAATATTATACACATGCGTCTCTTAATAGGATCCCAAAAAAAAACCTAGAAACTCGCAAAAAGAAGGAAAAGATGGTAAAGCTATAACAAAAAAATATAATCCTGAAATAATTATGAAAAATAGTAACAGTATTCTACATTATTAGCAAGGTAAAATTTGGCGAGCCGCTTTTAGGTATTAGGTGAGCCTGGTCACCTCCTTTGAAACAGTTAAACTGTTAGGTTGCGTATATTATACCTATAATAGTTTAATTGTTATCTACTTGTAAGTAATATTAAAATTATAATCACATACTACTAAAGTTGTATTAAAAATTTGTATAACTGCAACAAAACACAACTTTCAATAATGTAAACAATGCAATAACTAACTTGCAAAACTTTTACAAGTTAACTGTGAGTTTTACTGGTAAGTATTCTGCAATACTTTATTTTCAAGGTCCAAAGAAAATAATCGGACAGGCTTAAGTAAGATTGAAGTTAAGTGTTCAATTATTTTTTCATACAAATTTTATTTTATATTATTGACTATATACATATTTTTTGCAATACCTGCACAGTAAGTGGAACTTTTATTGCAGATTTGGTTTCCATGGTTATAGTAAACACTTCCCGTGCACGGTGGACAGTAAGTGTGTTACTTACAATTCATGGTGGATGCTAAGTATTTAGTTTCCACATCATCATAAACATTCATGGCACTCTTACTCTCAATTGCAATTCAACTTTTATTTTTGACATCAATCTGACAGACGTTAATTTTGAAACCTATTTTTCTTTTTTTATTATTTTTGTAGGTATTGCAAAAAATAGCTCACTAACCTTGAACTGTAAGTGATATTTGAAGTCTCGAATGTATAGGAAATCTCGACCCTTCGGGTCTCGACATCCCAAACAACATTCTCGACCTAAAAACTGTCACTTACAGTTCATGGTACGTAATATACTATTACAATAGTTCTTATTTATTATTTTACGATTTATGAAGACTAGTGTATTAGTCGAAACCTTTGTAATGAAAACTGTTTGTCCGATTATTTTCCTTGCACTTACGATTATTGGAATTATTCTACAGTCGACCATCACTCAAGTTATTTATTTTTAAGGTTTATAAAGAATTCAAATAAAAGATAGTGTTCAAATGAGTAACAAATAAAAACATTTTCATTTTTGGTACTTGCTTTTAGAAGAGTAGATTGCCAGTTCGGAATATTGAAAGGGTCAGCGTAGTTATCAGCGCTGATCGAGTAAAATCTTGTTGTCACCACGTAACCGTACCTGCAAAAATAAATATTTCACTATAAATAATTATCTGTAGCAATATTTTAATTCCTTTTAGTTAGCAAATTTAAGAATGGAAGTCAAGTTCTGTGCTGCCCATTCTTCATTCTTCAGATAAAATGCTGGTAAATTAAAACTAAGATTCTATTGTTATGTTCCTATCTTTCATATAGTCTATAAAATAAAAACAATTTTTTTCTAACTATAACAGATGTTAAAGTATGCTATGTCACTCAGAATAGTGTACCAAGTAGCACTTTAACCGTATTGGTATAGATAAAGTAACACTTTAACAGCAAAACTTAGATAAGGTACTTTACAGTTTCGATGTGATACTTTTCTAGTAACCGATGGTTAAGGTGACCGTCATTTTTTAACAAGGGATACAAAAATCGCCCCTTAATATATTTCCATAACATCCCATCCTATTTTAAAGTTGTTCTTGAATAGTCATTTAATATTTCTAAAAATTAAAATTTTATACATGACATTAAAAAAATGTCGATTCAGAACATCGATCTTGAATTAACATTCTACAATCGTCGATAAAATATTATTTTTTCTATAGCAGATGTTAAAGTGCAATTTTATTAACTCAAAATAGTGGATAATGTAGCACTTTAACCGCAAGGGTAGATAAAGTAACACTTTAACAGCAAGGGTAGATAAAGTACTTTAACTTTTGTTTATTAGAAGTACATTTCCATAACAACGCACACTAGTGACATTTTAAAATTGTTCTTAAATAATAATTTAATTTTTCTAATTCTTTTCTCTTCAAAACCTGCTAAAGAAAAATATAGAATTTTATTCACGACGATAAAATTAAATTATAGACTCGCGAAAAATAATTCATTCGCGATTATATCGCTCGTGAATTAACACTTTCCGCTTGTCGATAAAATATTATTTTATTGTCTTGTATAAAAAATAACTATTTATGATCTTGCAATAAAAATAACAAACTATTTAGAGGGTATAATAAATAATTTTCGGAGTCGAATTCGAGTCATAATAGATCACTGTATCTATTCATTAGCATTAGAGTTAGAACACACGCCTCATAAAATATATGAGAGTGTATTTTTATTATTATAAGGATTGTTATTTCAGGTTTTAATTTTTGAATAATTCATTTTTATTCAAGAAAATAATTTTTTAAAAAAGAGTTTGCATTACTGAATACAATTAAATACGAAACATATCTACTCAAAACTTATTTTGAATGAAATATAAATAATTAAAACGATTAAATTTTTTATGAAAATATAGAATATTTTTAATTTAAATTATTATTTTGAATTAATATGTAAAAAATTAACTCAAAACTTTAAATTCCAATATTTCGTTTGTCTCAGCAAATGAACAGGCCTATTCTAAAATATCAGAGAGAATAAAACATAAATTAGAATATGCAGATATGAAGGATTATAATAACTATTCTATCCAGGTCCCGTGCTTCATTGTAAATCGGAATCCAGCTGCGTGCAGATGTATGGAATCCACTACAAGCTGTGGATCCCTTGTAGCTGTGAACTGTCCGTCTGTCAAGAAGTAGATGGAATTCCTGCGACGTGACAAGCACCACTAACTTAAAATACCGGTTCAGCGTCCACTTCCCTGTGGCATTTCTGATATTCTCCTAAAATAAATATTACAATTCTCATATATTCTTTTATACGGAATATGGATACAGGAAAATAAGATACATTAAAATACTGACATGGAAATTAGAAAGGCAATAATGGGGTATTCCGACATTGAAAAAAATTGATAATATATACATATATATATATATATATATATATATATATATATATATATATATATATATATATATATATATATACAGTGTGTGCAAGGAAATGCGGAACATAGGACTTTAACATGGGATTTCAAAAAGACGCAGATACTCTCTCTCCTGATAGATTTAGAGCAAAACTGCAAGAGTACAAAGTTGTTCAGAATTAAATTCTACGTCAGATAAGATCATAATTGTTGCAAAAGCATTGCATATTAAATATAAAATGTTATACTTTCGTTAAAAATCAGATAGCCATGGAAATAAAAGAAAATATATATCTGTCAGTTTAGAGAATTTTCGCTAATTGTAATACTTATTGTCTATAATTTAATATTATTTAAGTTGAAATTATATTAATTTCTTTAACAATGTGCTAATATTAAACAAACAGTACAAATATATTATTAAAAAATATAGAACACAAAGTAAGGTTACTAACTGTCACAATTGACACATAGATTTTTTTTTATTTCCATGAGTGTCTGATTTTGAACGAAAATGTTACATTTTATATTAAATAAATCTCGTACTGCAGACGTGCTGTTGTAACAATAATTTTATCTGACGTAGAATTTAATTCTGAACAACTTTGTACTCTTGCAGTTTTGTTCTAAATCTATCAGGAGAGAGAGTATCCGCAATTTTTTGATATCCCATGTTAAAGTCCTATGTTCCGCATTTCCTTGCACACACTGTATATATATATATATATATATATATATATATATATATATATATATATATATATATATATATTTCATAATAGAATAGAATATTTTTTAAAGCAGTAGTTCTCAGTACAGCATAAAGTTATTTTTTTAAATGGGATTATACATATGGGGTATTCCGACATTGAAAAAATTTATTTCATAATAGAATAGAATATTTTTTAGAGCAGTAGTTCTCAAGTACAGCATAAAGTTATTTTTTTACATAGGATTATACATATTTTTTATGCCTATTCGACAGCGTATTTTTTCTGAATTCAACCATGAAATAGTTTTATATCATAATAAAAATATAGAAAACAAGGCGATAGATATTTAAGTAAATTTTTATTATGTAATAAAAAAAATATTTTTAAAATTTAGCTTCTCGGTAATTCAATAATCTGTCTTTAATTAAAATTAATAATGTAATTTGTAATTACCAAGCCAACTTAAACTTTGTAGGTAGATAGGTATGTAAGTAATATTAAAAATAAAATTAGAATTAGAAAATTGCTTTTCATCTATAGCCTGCCGCTGTACATTAATTTTAAAAATAAAAAATTATTTAAATTTCTATCGCATTTTTTCAATATTTTTATTATGTAAGGATAAGAAACTATTACATGGTTGAATTAAGAAAACAATAAGCTATCGAATAAGCATAAAAAATATGTATAATCCCATTTTGGAAAAATAATTTTGTACTGTATCTTGAAAACCACTTGTTTAAAAAAATATTTTATTCTGTAATGAAATGGCTTCCTCGGTTCAACATTGTTATTTAGTATATTTTTGTGCATTGAAAGTCTGAAGTATACATCACGCGCAGGTAAATATATTTACCAAAAAAAATTTAAACAGTTTCATTTTTTTGCGAAATTAATAAAATATTCTTAGATTTGGTGTTTAATATAACAAATCGTAATTTCAATTAAAACCGTTGAGAAGTTTCCCGTATACACTTTATTTATAATTATGTCAAATAAACAATTATTATGATAAAATGTACAATTATAAATGTACTGTCTCTAAGTATAATATTATAAAAATTATTTTTTTTGGTCTCAGTCTAAAGTCTAAAACATACCTTTGTTTACGTATATTAAAGAGTAATATTCAGGCATTAATGTGATGCATGAATTTAAAAAATCGAACACCTACTGTAAAATATATTGATGTTTATTTCCGATTGACTGTAATTATTTCTCCGATAGTAGGTATTTATTTATATTAGCATATTAACTAGTTTCTTGTTTTTTAATACTCAACTTTATGCATATTTTAAATAGAAGGATATTTAATTGCTCGCCTAAAGTTTGTTTTATTTATTTCATGTCCGGCTTTTTATGCTGTAGACACAGCAAAATTATTTATTTTACTGACTGTTTCAATAGAAACTTTTACTTAAAATGAATGTTATTGTAGCTCACTATATAACTCTTAGTTGAGAAAGTTTTAACATTGTCCAGATGAGTTATTTTATCTGATCTACATTGTGTAATAGAATCTAAACATCTCTATAGCAAGGAATACGCAAACTCTAAATTTGTATGCAAAGCTTTACCCAACAAGGCTGAAAAAATACATTGTTTAGACAATTTTTAATCTGTCAATAATAATGTTTCCTTAGAAATTATATTTGTTTTCGTTCAATCTGGCGCACCCAAATTCAAACTCAGTTCAAGTTACGTGAAAACCGGAACAAACAAACGTGAAACGTTTCCACCATGACCTCAATATTTACGTAAATACAGCTCCACCATCAATTCATTCTCTTATAAATCAAGATATGTTCTTTCATTATTAAATACCTTTTAAGTTCTCTTCATAAGTATTTTATTCGACAGTGAAATATAAATAAAAAGAATGGAATGCTAATTCTTGTTTTCTTTGTAAATGTTGTTACAGTGTTTTCAGCGTAAAATAAATAAAACACTGCTTTAAATACGTTGTGAAAAGATTATTGTGCTTGTAATAACTACATAAAACCTTATGTTTGCGTGATATTATATTTTATTACATTTTTAAGTGCAATTTAAAATTTTATATACAACAATATTTTTTTAATACTTTTCTTTATATTCTTTTGTAAATTTTACGTATGAATAGGCGATGGTTGAACGAATTAAAGTGACAAAAGCCAAAGCAAACAAGTTGTTGTTAATTCATTTTTATAAAAATTCAATGTGAATACACAAACATACATATACCTATACAAATATGGAATATTTTTAAACAGAAAAACAAAATTTTAAGAATATTAATATGATTTAGTTCATTTTTGAATAGTCTTAGAATAAAGGAAAAAATACTATATTACATTACTAGTTGGAGAAGTAAGGACTTCTCCCACTGAGTGTGAAGTTGGCCACGAGCGAAGCGAATGCTGCGCCTATTCACACGAGGGGGAGAATAATAAAGTACGATATTTTTTCTTACAAGTACGGCAGCTGTGCTTGAATTTAATTATTAATTGAATACTAAGAATTAATTAGTTTATTTAAATTAAATAGTTTTCATTTGAATATAAACACTTAAAAAATAATTATATAAAAATAAACTAATTTAAAATTTATTGTTGTGCCATAGATGGAGATAGAAACAGGAGTATCGACTAAGATGATTTGGACATTTCTAAAGAACAGAATAGCCAAACAGATATATGAGACAAAACCAATAGGAAAAAAAGTGGCCGACCAAGTAATACATAACCGCAAGAAATGAAAGAAGCTGGAGAAGCTCGTAATGAAGATTGGAAGAAGGTTAAAAAATCACTACAGACAGAACCAGACAAAAAAAAATTTAGAAGAAGAAACCAGAAAGCAGGCTTACTCAATGACATAATCCTGCGCAGCAAGGTATGAAGACTCCGGATTACATAAGTATATTAAGTTAATTTAATGTTAATTTAATATTACTCGTTAAAGGTTAATTTTAGAGTGAAATAGTATTCCCTGATCTCTATCTTATTAAAACTTATATCTTGGTATATTGAAATTTAATATGAAGAACTAAAGTTTTTGAAATTCAGTCAGTTCTTCAGGGAGTGTAGGTTAAATTAACATATATGATGTACATTATTTCATATTTTTTTAAAATTCATGTGGGTTTCAGTAGTTTTGTATAAGTGTATTTTTTAACTTTATTTATTTTCCCATCTTAATTCCCTATATAAAGGTTGTTGAAATTCACCCTGTAAACTTTTTAAGTAAAATATATATGTAATTCATTTGAAATAGCATACGAACTAAACAATATCTAGTGAAAACAGTCAATTGCAAATTTTACAAAATAGTATAAATGTGCAATTGTATATCGACACGAAACATCCTAAGAATGAAAGAATGGGACAATCAGACAATTCAGTGCCAGATTTATCATTGCGAGACTTACAAGTACAACATCGTGATTGTACCCTCTCTTTACGATCCTTTCAACATAAAAAAGTTTCCTAAATGAGGAAAAAATAAAGTACAATTGAAACATAAATAGGCCTAGTTACATTTAGTTTTACCTTTATTCTTTTAGTCGCACAGCTATGATGGTTGTATATATGATTCGCGTAAAAATTGTATTATGCGAATATTATAAATTATTTTTCTTCCCTTTTATCCTAAGAAAAAAAGAGGCGCAGGGCCCTCTAAAGGTAGAAGCCTAGAAGCAGTTGCTTAATTTGCTCATCGTGTTTCTAATGTAGCGGTTACCCTTGGACGATGGGCATTCAACATGGCAGGTGTTTGGAATGTGTTGCACATTCCTCCAAGTCTCGAAGTGTGTGATCTAGTAAATACGAAGACACTTTGGTAGTTGTGCAATTTAGAATATTCACTAATAATTTTCAGAACAGGTGTTAGTAACACAAGACTATAATAGTTATTTATATATTAAAGGCATAATCAAATGATTATAGCATGAAGGGAATGTTAAATCTCGACACGGACCGGAAAGTTTTTGATTTTCTGATTGCTATAATCTTGAATATTTTCCTCGAATAATTTTACCCAATCAGAAGACAGTATTTTTTTAAATTTCGACCAATTAAAATCGAACATCACTGAATATTTCCCTCGAGTAATTTTAACCATTCATATTACAGTATTTTTGAATTTCGACCAATGAAACTTGAAAATCATTGAAAATATTGCACATGTGCTTAAATCGAAGATATTTGACGTTTATTGGATATTTAGTGTCATAAATGACGTTTATATGACAGTGTAAGATAAATATTAAATTTTTATAGCAATACTTTATATACATTTAACAAATATTCTCTCTAGAAATATTCTACTCATATCACTCTTGCATGGCAAATATGTGTTAGAACTATTGACTATATCATGCGTAGAATACCTGATTTTCCCTAGTTACCATGTATTACAACGGTTATTAATATATAAGCATGATGAACGAATGTAGGTACGTTGGTATCTTCAAATATACCAGTGATTTTGTACTTATGCAGATACTAACACTACTAAAATGTGTGTTGGCCTTATAGTAACGCCATACTCTGAAGCATTGTCTTTGTCTGACATACAGAAATACCAATGATGTTAACCCACTTGTTATCACTTTTTAAAATAACATCGAAAAAGTATTCCAAAATAGACAGTCTCTGATGCGCCGTCTTTGTCTGAGGTATACGCCTATCAATTAAGTTATCTCACTTACAATCACCTTTTGACACAACCTCGAAAAAATTCGCTAAATTTAAAATTCTGTCATTATAATAGCTTCATAAATTTAGTATTGACAGTAACATCGTCTATAAATGCCCTGTGACCGGGAGTACGTAATAGTCTATCATAATATTTGTTCTAAAGGTCTCTGAAGCCCTGTGAGACCCATGTTCCTTGGTTACACTTCTACCATCGAAATTTCCATTATCGTATGGGTACCTTATGGATATATAGAAATCTCAGAAAACATTTATGGAAACCTTCAGTGGGAATAAACACATATTCTATAATACATTTTATAATTTATCTGCGAAATGAAAGCAGTGAATCCTTCACTTGTGATGTTTTACGTATCAAATATTTTCTAACCATTGTCTCTTATTATTGTAATACATCAACTTAGTCAAAGCACGCTATAAAACTTAGAACAGCATTAATAAAACAATTAGAAATAAGTGGGAACTGTCATGAAGTTGAACAATATTTATTCACTTTAAGTGCGTTTGCTTATTTTATACTATAAACTGTCAATATCATTTTAATTTCTATATAATTACGGAGCATAGAATATAACCTGTTTCCTTCAAACATAATAGTAACGGCTACATAAATGCTTTGTAATTTGTCTGAGTCTGTGTGCTTTAAGTAGATATCCGAAATGACACTGACAGTGACAGTTCCGAGCGCTCTGAATTCCAAAATTTAATGTACCTGTTTTAAATCACATATAGGGCAAGGCAGTAGGTATTAAAATAAAAAATTGAGTAGTAAGCAGTAAACAAATAAGGCTTAACTTCAGTACAACGTCTTGTCTAGTTTTCACAATCTTGTTATTATATTAGTTTTTAAGTATTTTTTTTTAATTTTATATTATTTATACTAGCTAGAATAGTATATTTTTAAATTTGGGTAAACCGTGTCTGTGTACTAGGTTCAGGTTAGGCTAGTTTTTAGGTATTTTTTAAATTTTATCTGCGCCCAGATATCCATTACTAGTAAGAAAAGAATATTTTAAAATTTTTATAAACCCTCTGTCTATATACTAGGTTTAGGATAGGCTAGTTTTTAGGAATTTTATTTTTTTTTAAATTTAGATACTATCTAAACTCTAATTCAACTCTTTCCATGGCAGTTTTAAATTAGCACCATATTCCCGAGGTTTGTTGACTACTGCGAGGTTAAACAATGAGAAAATCGTGTCAGCCAGCTACTGCCACCTTGTTTTAAATTCTCACAGCACTCTGTAGTCACAATTGTCTTGACCGAAATTTCCGTGTTTTTCTCGTTAATTGGGGTCCATCATGAATTAAATTGTGAATTCCTTGAAAGGACCGTTTTTCACCTTTTCTTTAGAAGAAAAACAAGAAATTTAAAAGTTAGGGAGGCTCATACGTAATTTGGATGTGAAGCAGCAAAAATGATGAATTATGAAATTTAATTTAAATTTATATGTAAAAAACAATGTGCCATGTGCTTGTGATGTTATGACGACTGTAGTAAAAATAATATTTTAGTACTAGGACCAGAAAATGATAATGAATCTACGGTAACAATCAGCGTATAACCACTGACATTTTAGTAGTTTAACCTGAAATTAGACATTTCATGTTTTGAAAAATATTTTGTCAATTTGTGGATAAAAAAATGATGTTTCAATCGAAAAAAAAATGCTATTTCAAATCTCGGAATATTGCCAAGACACTGCTACGCGTCATTCGACAACCTTTACTACTCGACCCAAAAACTTGCATTTTTACTCGTAATGAAACCAATAACAATTATTCCTGCTACCGGGCATAAAGTACATACGTTATGAACTCTTTCGAATTCCAAAAGAGTCTCTTTTCACGCTCTAGTGCTTGAAAACTTTATGTTGCCTAGAAACTCCTACTTTCTAGATGCCTTACTGCATAAAAGTATCCATTGCTAAGCAAAATAAACACTCTTCACGCATTGTTGGCTCTTTTATCAATGGTTTTATTTACTTTTAATATTAATTTTTCTTAATATTTCGGTTGTAAGAAAAATCTCGTATGCAATATATGTTTATCTCGTGCTAGATATAATTGCTGCATTCGCCTACGTCTTATGCGTTAAACAGCACTCGATAACACTTACATTATACACTAGTTGCATAAATAACTATTTTGGCATCACCTGTAGATACAATCATAATCTGCCACTAAATGCAATGGATATTTACAAGAAATCATATCTCGGACATTTTGTAGAGGGGAAAAGTAAAGTGAGATTAGATAGTACGTAATTGTCTTTTACCATATTTGTAAGTTAAACATGTAATACTGCGTTAGTTTGACTTTCAAAACATTTTAAAGCGAGCACATATATCTTTCGTGGCTATAAAATTGACGTTTCAATGATCGTCGCTGTGCGGTAATAAAACTAATACGCCAGCAGAGTTTGCTCTGTAAAAAATGTTATTTCTTTTTATTGGAGCGGAAAACATTCCCCGGAGTCGGCGTCTGGGTTCCGGAGTAGCGGGGGCGGAGGCAGGCGCGTCTCAACAGGTAGCCCGCGGGGACCGCCGCGCAGCTAACCGAATAAGAACACGTGGAATATGCTTTACCTTCAATCATTTCAGCCTTTAAATACAACCACAACCACTTCAATCACCGACTCCAAACTCCGGGATTTCACTCACATCATTATCTATTGATTTATGATGCCATTTATACGACGTTATTGGATTAGATATATATACATGTACGGGTAATGCTATTTACCTCATGTTCCAACGTAGTAAAAAATAATGAAACCTTGGTACGAATGTGAATGTTATTTGCGTTGAATGTTATTACGTATTAGTAATAGTTAATATAATAAACCTTTATTTATTTTAAAAATAAGATTATACATTTATATAATATCTTTGAAAAATTATACCTACTTGATATTTGCAAAATAATGTTTAAAAATAATAAATTGTCATCAAGAGTCACCAATGAAATTAATTTTAAACAAAGAAGGCAATACCTTTTATCATTGAATCAGTTTGGAGTATGTCATGATATAAAACATGAATTCACGTATTTTGTAATATTAAATGTATGTTATATAATTAAAATAAAAGGACAACACTACGTAATTTCAATAGGTTATGGATCCAGAACGTGGGACAGAGGAATAAGAACAGTGACAGTGGTGGATTTTAGAGGGGCCCTTAGATAGGCAAGGTTTTTGAGTTTTGAAAATAATTATTTCGAGCGCAAAGTGACAAAATTATTTTCAAAATCTGATGATTTATCACATTCTACAAATGTCACAACCTGTAAAGAAAATTTAAAATTGGCGTGTACAATCAGCACACTCGTAAGGCAAGTTAAGGAAATTCTATAAAAATTATGACATAAAATGTGTACATGAAGAATTCGTTTGTAAATCTTGTATTGAAACTAAATAGTACTGATTACTAATTGGTGCATGTTATTCTTCCTAGAAAAATGTAAATTCAAGTATATAAAAACAACTGAAAAAAAAGAATAACATACCGAAGGTAAACAAATATCTCGTAAGAAGGCAAGAAAAGTTTAAGGATTAGAGAAATTTTGCGAAAAATCCAGGCATTTAGTAAAAATTTTGGAAAAAGTTCATTCTCATGTGACTAGACAAAATGCGACGTAGTATTACAAACTTGTATGCAATTGTAAATCGGGAGAATTTCCCATTCTTAAGAGGCGACCGACTCGACGCGCTGTCTTTTGAATGATGTGTGTGGCTCAATTATGAAGTCTATAACGACGGAATGAGTCGGCATTAGCTGCGTTGTATACATAAGTATATTCTTGTCTTAAAATCGTTCTAATTCCATTATAATAATTTAATCTTAATAAAAAAAATCTTCACGCAGTAGTTTCAGATAAAAATGAACTGCGCATGTTATTCTCATCATCCCTGTTTCGGTTGCTTCAGCAGAGAAACCTTTTCATAATTAAAGTTAATCAAGATTTCAGACAGAGTGAATGTTAAAATCTGAGTTAGCAAAATGCAGATAGAAAGAAGAAAAATACAAAGATGATTGAGAAACTCAAAAAGACCTGAGTAAGGACTGCGGGAAGGAAAGGATGAAAAACAAATGTAACGCACAGTAACACCGAATAGGACGGAAAAGCTAGAGAATACAAGGACTAATCAATATAAGTAAAATGAACACCACAATCCAAACAAACACTACAATTATCTATGAGCGATATTTTTTAAATTTCTATTGTATGACAGAAAACAATACATGTGTGTTTTGTATAGATATTTAGGTACTACTTTACAAATGTAACTAGCAAGTAATAACTAATATCGTAGTACACAAGATATAACAACATATTATTTTCTGTTTTCTATAATAATATTTAAACATTTTTTGAATTTTCAATTTGGGCATGCAGTTTTATTTTTTGGGGAAAATTAGATTCACTATAGGATTTTGCTGTTAAAGTTTTGGATTTATGTAATTTTTTTTTTGAAATACTTGGTAAATCCATTTACCATATTCTGATTTCTTCCAGTTTGTCTCAATTGATAAAGTGAATAATTCAGTATTTTCAAAAAGAAAGAAAACATGTAGGCACTTGTTAGAAGTCAATAATAATGGTTTTAATTCCGGTTACCAATCCTGTATTAAATAAATAAATTTGTAATCAACGTTTTATTTTACCGAACTTACATAATACCATTTCCTTTATCTTGATTTAAAATAGTAATAGGTAAACATTCTAATTTTTTTAGGCGTTTAAACGAAACATTTATTTTTATTTCCTGTTTATATATCGACTACTTCTGTTTCAAATGCAATTAGTGCTCCATAGTTTTATTGACAATTTCAAAAAATAGGTTACATTGTTTAAGTACAACAATTTTCATTGTGTATGTGCTCTTTCCTGAAGTATATTTCAAATAGTTTTGAATGTAACATTGTTTTTGTATTTATATATATTTGGTACTGTCTAAATACAAATGATTTATATTCATTATTTCATTATGTGTTCCAATTTTTGGTTGCCATGTAAATATGTGTACCTGTCAATAGACACAGGCAATTTAATGAAAAACAAAATATATTGTTTATACTGAAGAGTTGGTTTAAAATTATATTTATATTATTTTTATTCTCTTTTTCCGAACACCTGTAACTTGTTTATATTCTCTGCGTAGAGCAAATAAAAATAAAAAATATAATGGGTAATTGTAGTAAACCATAGTAATTAAAATGAAAACCATTTAAGTCGATTTCCATTACAGAGGATGCAACCCCATTAATGTAAATGCAACACGAGTTTGATAGTGCCGTTGGACAGCAGTTTTAATCCGGAAAATTTAAATAAACCTCTAGTTTACATCCTGCTGTATTGAGTTATTGCCTATTACATCGTAAATGCAATTAAAATTACTTATACAAGTTTGCAAACTTGTTAGCTTAGCGGAATGAAATTGCTCTTTTACATTCGTAAATAACGCAACATGATTTGTGTTACTTTGTTATAATTCTTTGGTAATAATATGAATGTAATAATTTATATGAATCGTTGACGTTTTAAAAAAATATGTTTAATTTTCAAGAAGAAGTATCTTTTTCAAAATATTATATTTATAAATATGTATACAAAATTAAAACTATGAAATATCAAATTCCACTGAATGGATTTTAATGAAATTTCATATTTAAATTATGTCACGGGTTGAATAACTTTTGTAAAAACGGTCAATTGTAAGTATCAGGTTTCTCGTCATTTTTTGCGAATATTATTGAAAAGATACATATTTATGTAAAATTTGTAGTGACAGTTAGTTCTATGGTAAGCACAGCTGATGTTTTTATTACAAACTTATATTACCTACATAAAACAATAAGATAATGTATTAAAACTTATGAACTACAAATTTTGAGAATTTTAATTAATATGTTACATCATAATAGTTATTTTTATGTATAGAGGGCTTGAAAGATAAGATTTATGCCTGCGGATGAAATTTGAAACACGACGCGTAGCGGAGGGCATTTATTCGTAGCAAACAGGGCATGTAACCGGTTAAAAAAACCGGTTAATAAAAACCGGTAACCGATATTTTCAACGAAAATTGCGAACTTTAACCGTAATTTTAACCAATATTTTTCAGTCCGAAAATACCGGTAACCGTTAACCAAAAAATAAATAAACCGGTTTTAGCGAACATTAACCTTTATTTTAATATCATAGCGAGATAATATTTAGCGAGAAAAAATTGTAATATTTTTTTATATCTGTGTTTTCTATTTGTATTTGAAGGTGAGTCATGACAGTTTTTACAATTAACATTTTATTGGAGAGTCATAAATGTAGGTAGTCTCTTTGGCCGTTAAGGTTACTTAAAAAGTCCCAAATAAATACGGCCTTGTCAACACAGGCAAGTTTAAAATTGAAAAGTGACCTGCGTTTTTCTGAAGATATTACGGGAATTTTTGTGAATGTTCATTAATTACATTGCTTTTTTTAATTGTTATATTTTTCTCAGATGATATTTTTTTTAATTTTTTTTAATTAATTATTCTGTAATTTTTTTAAATAAAATTTTTATAATTACTTTTTTTTAATTAATTTTAATTTTTTTTTAACCGATATATTAACCGGTTTAAACCGGTTTCTAATTTTTAAAAACCGGTTTTCGAACTAAAACCTTTATTATTATAACGTTCTCTATAAGGGTTAACCGTTAACCAGTATTTTTTTCGGTTACATGCCCTGGTAGCAAACTATAAAATAATATACGTTACAACGTAACTATCTGTATACTTTGAAATAATAATTAAAACTGTAATTATTATACACGGGATGGAGACTCGAACATCCGAACATAGGGATTTAATATGTAATATATAAAATCATATTTTCATAATTTCCTGCTTCTCTAATTATTTTAGATAAAATAGTTGCAAAGTTGTACAACATAAAATTCTGCATCTGGAACAGTTAGCAAAATTAATTTTACCGGTTTCAGGATATTAAATCTTTGTTTACATAGATAAAAGTAAGCTAGAAATTAAGTCATAACTGTATCTGTACGGTAATATTATTAGGGTACAAACTTGTCAAAATAACAGGGGACAATTGGATGGCGTCATATCAACTCATACAGACTTGATCACGAAAAGGTTTTGACAAGATGAATTGCATTGGTAACCTGGTATTTTTATGTAAACAAAGTAAACAAGTTGCAAATAAATAAAAAAAGTGAAATGTGATAATACTTTATTAAATTTTTCTGGAAGTTAATAAAGTTATAGTTGATTAATGTTCTAGTAAATCGAAGGATATATATTTAAAAAAATACAAGGTATTACAAACCTGGATAAAAGTTATACAAGCCTTTTCTTCAAAGAAGCTTAATTTTATATAACAACAAATTCTTAACATAAATATGCCATAGGCTCATAGGTTTTCAAATAAGGTAAGGTTTGTCAAACTTTTTTACCTACGCCATTTGGCGAAGATAATTTATTTGGCGTGTCTGTGTGCCACCAATCCCAATAATATTAACAATCAAACAAATTACAAAAATAATTTAGAATATAAAAAGACTCCAACTAAGTAACAGAATAATGTTAATGATAATGATTTTGAGAAAGATTTTATCAAAACGCGAGTCTAAATTACATAAACAAACACGTAATTTTTCATTTACCACCTGTAATCGACCGCTTTTCTTTTTATATAAAAAATTCAAACAAAATATATACGATGAATACTCGGACTCGATAAACAAACACCGGTGTATATAATAGAGGAAGAAACAAAACGGTTTAAAATGAAGACTGAAGCAGGAAGGAGAGCAATGAAGTATGAAGAGAAATTAAGAGAAACACCATGGAAAAGTCTTGCATTTGATTGTTGGGTAGAAATAACAAGAAAAAAAGAAAGAAAACAGGAAAACAACCGATGGGAAGCAAAACGGGCAAAATTCTGTGAAAGCAACAGACATTCAACAACAGACATAGAAAGACGAAGAAATACAGGCCAAAACATGGTGGATGAAATTACACGGACGGAACAAGATATACAAGCTCAGATAAGAAGAGAAAAGAAATATAAATCAACTTATAATCCAGGATATAAATACTATAAAGGAATAAATACTGGATAGTAGACGATGACAGACAATGCAGAATATGTGGGAGAGACTTTGAGACAATAAATCACTTAAGAAGAGACTGTAGCGAAAACCTGAGAAATGACAAATCTACACAACAGATACTCCGCAACAAAAACCCAGACACAGATTAGATGAAGAAAGTATATATAAGTAGATTAAATAGTAAGTTGTGATAATGCAAATACCACATGAAATGTAAAATATAGATAATATAGAAATTTGAACACCGAATTTACTTACATTTAATTTTTGTTTACCTTGACTTACGAATATAGAGAATACATAAATATAGTTGCTATGAACAATTTTAACGCCATATTACTAAAGAAGTGTGATAATATTCCTTCATTCTATGATTCAGCCATTCCGCAATCTATAATGTATGTAATGGATCTATTTGCAAATTTAACCTTTAAGTAAAGGACCTACCGCTGATAGAGGGATTCGACCCACTCAAACAGAGCGGAATTTTATTTTATTATAGTTGACTAGATTGATAATCGAACTCAATATCTTAGTTCGAGTAAGATTTCACCACAAAATATCAGAATATTCCTATGTTCCTTACAATATCCCTTTTAAAAAAATTAGATTCTCATTTTAATACAAATTATGACATTAAAAACTTTTAAAATGTCGTATAGAAACTTTATACCGGGTATTCATTTTTTAACTCAGAGTTTAGTGCGAACTTGTATCCCACGTCTAGTATTGTTCACTTCAATATATGCTGCCAATGTCAATAGCTAAGATCATAAATGAAAAATATCGAAACTTTGCAGTCTATTGAGGATACTTACTATTTATGAAATACGTAAGTAAGATTGCATTATTAAGATTGAAAGATATACTTTTTCTGTTTCGAAATAAATGAAACATAAGCTCTTTATTTACAAGATTACAGAAATAGTGGTAAATAAGTAACATCGATTTGTTGATAATATTGTTCTTAGAATTAACACATTTCCTAATTTTCATAATTTTTTAAATAATAAATTCTTAATCCCTTATCGACAGTATGAAAAATTTTAGATTATTATTTGTAAGTATATCCCTATAATTAGTTAAAGTTATTACTATAAAGAATAGTAGAATTAAAACACATATATTCAGTAGCTTTTATGTTATTGTAACAAATATGGAAGTGTAACGAGCGAGACTCACCGCAAATGAGTAATCAGGTACTCGTATTAAAGACCAAGTGGGAGAGTCCACAAGGCTCTAGAATGTTCGAGATTAATGTCCAACAGGTATATAAGGCTCGATCAGTTAGAGTGTGCAGTAACTAAATTCAGTGAGTGTCGGTCAGTGCATGTCAGCTACATGTAAAGTAGAAATAAATAAATAGTTGGTGATATAAATAACTAGTTGGCGATATAAATATATGTAAATAAAAATTGCGTAGATTTAAGTGTTTAAATAAATATTCTTAGTTTTTAAGTGTTTATTACTTTATTAATAATAATTACTTACTTTTATTATCTTTTTACAATTTATTATTCGTTCATTATACCTAATTATATAAATATTCGTGATTCAATTACTTCTACACTTCATCCAAATAAATATACGTTACTTACAAAAGTATACTTTCCTGAGTTTCATGTTTCAAATCTAATTTACCAACGATTTAAGATAAATACAGATATTTAAATACATTATTGACAATCAAATATGGAAGTAGTTGGTGTTACAAAGAATCACTAATAGTTCTCAATGTCTGATTTTTATTTATATATTTATAATCAAATATCAATAGAAATATTTTCGAATCTTGTGGTCAACGATTTCTTACATAAGCAATTATTTTTGTATTTTGGGTCGAATCTTTCTTCCTGGTTCAATATTTTCAATCAAGAATGAAAATGGCTCTCTTATTGTGGGACAAAGGAGTACTTTGTTTAATGAACATTTGCGAGAAGCGGTAAAACAGAGCGAAGTAAAAAATGAGAATCAAACAAACATCACTTTTAATTTAAATTGCACGTACTATTTTTCTTTAACGGAAATAAGTACATCTGAACAGGGAGGAATTCCATAAATCTTTAAAACTACAAATAACTATTGCTCTTTTAAGTATAAATTACAAATCATTGCAATAACCACAAAGACTTTTTTATAATATGGATATGAAACAATCCAAGATTGTCTGAAAAGTTTCCAATCTAAAAAAGGATTTAAGAATTTTTTTTCAAATTTATTTTTATTTTTCTATATTGTCTCCTTAAGTCTATACATGTATAGTCAAATCCACGTAAAAATGGCATTCCAATGTGATGACGTCACTTACTACGTTTATAAGAGATAGTAGTAAAAATTAAAATTTATTAACATCTGTCATAATTTGATATTTTTAAATTAAATAAATGTAATAAATTTACTTTTACTAATCATATCATAGATAGTTCATCAAATTGCAGAATAAGTAAATTCATCAATTCCTGTAACTTGCTTTTTACGATTTCTTTTTTTGGCGATGATAAGGTTCATTCATTCATTTCATTCAGGATCTTTGATATTATGGAATGTGACACACCGAAAGCAGCACAAACTCTCTAAGACAATAACCAACAATAACAATATCGAAAAATGTATAAATATAAAAAACACTTACTGTCATTAAACATATAACCTCAAAATATAATACTTACATCTTCTGAAGAAGAAAATGAAATTAGAGGACCAACTAAACGTTTTTCTTCATGAAAGAATGCAGAAGCAATGTCTAGATAATTTTTTATCACTCATATTCAACTACAAAACGATGAAGTGCGGATATAAACATAGAAAATATTTATGCAGTTCAAGTACAGACGTACGTCAACACACGCTTTATGATATTAGCAACACTCCAAACAATCGCATAGCTACTAATGCATTTGCGTCACTTAATACATACACTCTAGTGACGTCATCACATTGGAATTTCAACAATGCCATTTTTACGTGGATTTGACTATAGGAAAGTGATGGCCTCCTCATTCGACGAAAATCTCTGTTCTCCGAGCGCAACTTTTAGCTTAGGGAACAAAAAAAAATGCTTGGAGCAAGATGGCCATTGCAACCACTGAAATATGATACGGCGCATTTTTTTGATGAAACATTTTTTTTTCTTCAAATATGTATGTTTTTCTACAATTTCTGCCTTCAGCTTCCCAAGTAATGATGCGTAGAATCTTCGTGTAATGGTTCTTCCTTTTTGAATATAATCGATGAGATTACTACATGACTACCACAGAAAACAGTCGAAGGAACAGCCTTTGTCTTTTTTGGAGGCATAGAACCAGCCTACTTACACTACTGATTCTTCTTTCGCAATCCACTGTTTCGACTGTAGTTTTGTTTCTGGAGTGTAATAGTGAATCCAAGTTTCAGCTACAGTAATTAATCGGTGCCAAAACTCTGATTTATTGCGCCAACATTCGAACACGTTTTTGGACCAAAGTGAGCAAACACGGCACCCAACGCGCGGACAGCTTACTCATGCCTAAATCTTGATTCAATTTGTGACAAATCCCTTCTTTAGACATATTTATAGCCTGTGCTATTTCTCTAACTTTAACCCATCGGTTGCCTAGCAACATTTGGTGAATTTGTGCGATGTTATTGTCAGTGATTGTAGTTTTTGGACGTTGAGAACGTTCATCGTCAACTAAACAGTACAACCACGTTTAAATTCAGCCGCCGAAAATTACAATGTGGTAAATGATGGTGCAGAGTACAGAGTACACAGCGCCCAACTCGTCTTTGATTGGCTTAAGCGTATTGCCTTTCAAAAGCAAATATTTTATGACAACTCGGTATTAGATTTTTTCCATTTTCAAAACCCTCACATCGATTCAATTAAATGATTGTAAAACAACTACGCGTCCAAAATGGCCGAAATTTTGTTGAGTTCCTTTCAACGCATGAGCAAACACATTCCCCCAGTTTCTTTGACAACTTTTCAGGCAACCCTCGTATATACGAATATTAAGAATATTTAGTGAAAGTATCTATCACATGTTGTCACTGTTACTTTTATTTTATATTTAACAAAATTAATCATTATACGTTACTTTGTACTTTTCTTTCGTAGTCTCCTGGTCTGATGATGACTATGAAATAGTCGAAACCGGTCACATTAAAGTTATACAGTGTGTTAAAATTCAACAGTGTAGAGTGTTCTTTATTTGTCTTGTTATGTATCGACCACAAATAACCATTACTGTTATAGAATCGCAAGTTCACTTTGTAATTGATATTTGACATTTGCACTACTTGATATAACAAGTTCAATTGAAAGGAACCTAAGTTATGGAATTTCATCCTAGGACTGACAAAATATTTTCAAATGTTATTCATGAAATAGTTAGTCTTGATTTTTGTTTACTTTACATCGATCGTTCAGATAAAAAAAACATTATGCATGAACTGATAAAATATTTGTTTCTGTCATGTGAATTTGGAAGAGCTATGATAAACACAACAAATATTGCATGTAGAAGCTGCGAAAGATATTATTTTTTATTTCGATTGTTCAAATTTTTCACAACTCAAAATAGTCACAGTATTAAAAATACTTGTAATGCATGTAAACTACAGTAATTTTTTTATATGTAGAATGAAATCATTCACTTTTAAAACATAAAATAGTTTTGAAAGCCATATTTTAAGAGTTAAAGAGAAGTACATTTTTGATAATGAATTAATTATCATTATTTACATTCCCAAGTGGAACAGAAATCTCTATATTGAAGCTACTTGTATTGTGACAACTTTCATTTATATTTTAGTAATGTAAGTTATTAGCTTACAAGCTCTGTCAGGTTCTATAAGCTTACAGTGGGTTTTGAATAACTTGGACACAATAATATTTTTATTTGGTTAATAGTTGGCTACGCTGGGATTGGGATTAGAACACCCAGTCTCACACTGTACTCAGGGAACTACGCTATCCATTTAGCTACTCTTGTTTGAATTTGAAATAGGAGTAAAAATTAAATGACTTCCTAAATTATATATTAAAAGTCTAAAAATGTCCAGTTGCATAGAAGCTAATTAAAAAATCAATTCATTAATTTGACATTGTACCATGGTCACGTATTAAAAATATATTGCTGTTAAAAAAATAATCAATAAAAGCTTTGTGCAACCCGAGATAATTATTAATTGTTATCTGACAATTTAGTCACAGTAATTCAGCAGTAAAGAAATAAATACATTTCTGTAAATAATTGTATTGTGATATTTCTGATTCCAAGGCATTTATATGGTAAGCAGTAGCGGCTTGTGTCTTCAAATCATGTGGGTGCAGCAACTTACGAAATTTTCAAACACATTTTAAATGCGTGTTTCGCTAAAGCCGGATCTACATTAATAAAAAAATTCTTGAATGCTGTATTTTAAAATGCAGAAAAAATACTTTAGGTTCAAATTTAAATATAGTTAAGTATTTTACCACTTACATAATGATTTTGTCTACATTAACATTATTGTGCGATATAAACTTCTTTGAAATTTGCTGGAAAACCGACAACACAACGGATAGCGTGCGTTTTTCTTCTCGAAATTATTTGTGTGGATTTTCATGCGTTGCATAAACAACACCAACAAATTTGTGTCAAATATAACGCACAACGAAAATTTGTGTTGTTGTGGATCCGGTTTAAATATAAAAATTATTGTTATTATTATTATTATTAATATAACAGTATATTGTTTTTTATTGTTATTTCTTGAGATTGCATTTCTGAGGTTATAATTGTCAATAATTTCAATAAAGTTCTAAAACAAAACTATGAAATATTTTACATCTTTAATTTAATGTCCATATTTGTAAAGATATGAAATAAATGCAATCAATATTATATAACAGCACGCTGCTACTAATTTAGTAAAGGAAATGAGCGATCGATACAAGCAGTTTTTTTATTATCTTTACAAAGTATTATAACGTTTTATTTATTTAGGTGAACTGTAAACATAAATGAAATACGAATATTTATATAACTAGGTTTAATAAACAAGTCATAAACTATAAAAACAACAATAACAATAAGTAACAATATACATAAACAAATATTTACACTAATTTAGAAGTAATTATTATTAATAAAGACTTAAGCTCTACAAACATTTATTTAAACACTTAAAACTACACTATATTTATTTCTACAATGTATTTATATCACCAACTATTTATTAAACCTTGGGGGTGCTGCAGTTCCTCAGTGTGTATACATGAGCCGCCGATAATGATAAGTTTACAACCTGTTGCAACATGTGGACATGGTTTCAAAGTAGGTTACAAAATATCCAATATATGATGCGAAACATTCATGGGATGCAAAAGTTTCAATGAGCTTCGAGACCTAATAATGTGGGGGATATACTCGTACATACAAGTATGCTGAAATAGACGAAGTATATTATATGAATACAGTAATGTTTATATTTTTAGGTGAAGTGTAAAACTAATTGAAATACAAATATTTATATAAATAAGTTTAATAAATTAAATATGAATAATAAAAGATAATAAAAATAAATAACACTAGGAATAAACAACTATAAACACGAATTGAAGAATTATTAATAATAAGACTAAATGTCCTCACGGTTCCATCTGCTCAGGCTTAAATAAGCAATTAAGTTTTGAATTTGCTCGCACCTTCGATGCGACAGAACAATAGAAGCGTTGCTTATAGAAAGATGATTAAAACGCGACTCGATCTATTTGCGACGGCCGGCCGTGGCCCGCGGTGTGACCTTAAAATCACTATAATATAATCATTGGAGAATGCTTGTGAAAAATTACCAGATAGTTTAATATTACCATAATTTAGAGAATAAATCAACATTTTTACCTATCTTGAACTACTATCTTAAAATATTACCAGGATCGTAAATGTTAGTGTTAAATAGTTTCAGTTTCTTTTCTACTTTTTGCATGATACGACCACTATGGAAACGGTTCCTTTTCTCTTACTACTACATACAGAAGTAGGTAATCGTTTTATGGGATTCACAGCTGTTCGAAATAGAGTCGGAACAGTAAATACCATCTCTAGCCGATTATCTGAAGGTTAAACGAAGCTGGACTTCGATCCAGAAAGCTCGCTATGGGGTCAATATTGCTCGCAGCTCATCGAACTGTAAGTCTTTTGTTTATTTACAAATTTGTCCAGCTTTAGTATAAGATCACCAGATGGTCGTGAGGTATAGAGCGAACGAGATGCTGACAGTTTAATATCTCCAAGAACTCCTTTCCATAGACACTCTTTTATGGTATAGATTAGTATATCTTTGAAAGGAGGTACGGTTCTTTTCTTCATTAATAATTGCACAATAGATACTTTCTATTACTTAAGAGACTTTCTAGAAACCAAGTTGTTTCATAAGCACCTTTTGCTCATGTCGCAAATATTGTGAACAGATATTTTGATAAAGTGAATATTAATGCTTTGGATTGATCAGCTAACAACCCTCATCTCAATCCAATAGAGCATATCTGGGGCATGATAGAAAGTCGCATTCGAAGTCGAGGAAACGCTATAGAAACCTTAATGAGGTCCTCCACCATAACAGAAGAGTTAGTTATATTGAAAGAATATAAGAAAAAATTATGATTGAGACGAAAAAAGTTTTAAAAACATAGTTAGTTTTTGAAATATTTAAGATTTTAAACATCTATTTCTACGTCACAATGTAGTGTTCTCTTTCTGTACCTCTCTCTCGCACATCTATCCTATTCAGAATAGTATGAATAACCAACCTTACAACCGAATGAATAATTTTTAGCAATTTACAATTTATGATTTAATGTGGTTTAATATTTTTGATTAGTTTATTTTTATTTTACTTTATAATATGTTTGTTTAACTCAACGTGAAACAGGAAAAATAAAAAAAATGTTGAATAAAATAAATTACGTTATTATGTTAGTAGAAACCAAAGCAGATTCAGACTTTACACTTCTAAATTGTAATTTATGTTTTTATAAAATATATTATCGTACATATTTCACATTATACAAAAAATAATCAAACTGTTTTTTTTTAGTTTTTTTTTTAATTGTAAATTATTTAATTTTCCGTGGAGACAATTTTTCTCAAGCCCCATTGTTTGAGATCAACTTCATCTATAATTCTACGTAACAATACTTTTAAAAATTTATTATGCCTTAATGAGGAACAATTAAAAATTGTAAATACCACCGAATGCTTTCAAATATTATCAGAAGGACCCCATTGTTCTTGTGCTGCTCTAGAAGAAGAATAGCACAGATTGGACCAAGAAGACATTGTGCGTCTAATTAACAGCATACAACAACTGTGATTTTTTATATCGCTATTAAGCCATTCATATTTTTAATTTCCTTGTAAACATTTGAATAAATAATGAAATTGAAAAATACATCCTAATTTACTTAATAGAAACAATGGGGTATTCCAAGTTTTTTTCATTTTTTAATATGTTATACTATGCATAAAAATATTAGACCCGTATTTTTTCTTTTCGCCGAAAGGTTTCAAACACGCCAGAAATAAATTTTCAAAGTTTCAATAAATTACACCCTAAAAAATCGGCCGTGCGTGTGACGTCACAGGCATTGAGAATCAGCTGAGAATATCATTCGTAGGTCTGAGTCAGAGGCGTGGCGTGTTCGAACAAGAGCCAATAGGCTGACGCGAATGCCTTCTTCGTCACAACAAGGCTGATACTGAATTTTACGTACTCGATTCAAATGCATTACAATTTCATTTTGATATTATGGTATTAAAAATCAGAAAAATAATGATTATATTCACTTTAATATTACTTATATATGGTAAACAATGATATCCAATAAGAATTTCTTTAAAAGCCGTAGGCTTGGAATACCCCATTGAAATATTGGTTTTAAAAAATATATAAGTGTCCGGCTTTTCTTTTGTCGAGCAGTGTATTATAATTTAGGTTTATTATGTTCTGGAAAGGACGCCAATCTTTCTTTTGCACGAAGGCGCATAATAGGTTACGAACGACACTGTTACCGACCCTTTTTCAACATAAGGACGATTTTCTGAAAATTTTACACTGTATTCTTTTATAGTGCAGATAATCAACCGTTACACCTTATTAAAGTACATTATAAATAGCATATTTACAGGATTTCATGAATAACCTTAAGCGAAATCTTTTCGCATGTTCTTTTTTAATGAAATATAAACGGTATTCCATATTCGCCGACTTTACTGTATATATTTTTTGTTAGTAATATGTTTTTAAATTATTTTCATTAGCATAACAATAAGGTTTATTAATTGGAATTTCAGTTGAGGAAATTCATAAACATTTTAACGATAGAAATGAAATTATTTCTTGATTTGGGGTAACGACGTTTGGTTGGTGTGGAGTTGTCAGCTCGTCGACTATACGGGTGAATCTCTGATTAAATTATTAAAGCAATTTTCGTCGTACCTCGGACTGAGCTCTGTTCATAATTCAGCAAGTTTATAATTACAAGACAATGAGGAGAAATTAATCCGTAAAACTTCTGCAACAAAATGTATGCGACTGTGTTAATTAATTTTACACTAACGAGCTTGAAACCGAATCCGAAACGAAATTCTGACTCACAGTTCACGTTTACGGTACTCCGAATAAAAAACGTCTAAACCAAAATTTATGTGGCTTCAGATTATGTATAAAACCAGTTGTTTCATTGTTTTTGTTAGCAGGTTTTATAATATTTGATATAGTTTTAATAATTATCTTCAATAAAATCAGTTACTGGGTGTTTTAGGGGTTAAATACCCACCTACTTTTTACATTTCTTATTCACAAAAATAAATAAGTAGTTGAAAAGTGCATTTTATTTCAAAAGACAGTTTACGTTGTTGCTAAATTATTTTCAATAAGTTTGCTATAATATTACATTTTTAAATCTTGCATTATTGTTAAATATCCATAGGAATATACCAGTAACTTGTGTAACATTCTCCTAGTCTAGTACTGTGTGAGGTCGCTTTAGTGTACGTTATTCATACTAGTGCAAGATGTTGAAAAAACAAAGTGCAACCTTAATTATAAACACATCTTAGAGAAGGCAAATTGTGTTAAAAGAAATGTATAAAGAAATTATGACTTATTGTATTTTGTAGGTTAGGATGTAAATAGTTTCAACCTTTCAACACTAGATTTCATCCCCACTACTGCCTGTATTACCTCGAGAGGTAGTTCAGAAAAAAATGCATATTAGTGCACTTAAGTTAAAAATTAATTGTCTACGAATATCCTGCCTAACTTACATTTTTGTTATGAAACACACAAGTTTAATATAGTGCACATTAGAGCCACCTAATGTGTATCGATTTACTAGCATTAATTTAACAAAATTATAATTACGCAATCAATTGATCTAAATCATGAATCTAAATCAATTTCTTGATCTTTTGAGCTAATCTAGAAGTTATAATATATTTAGATCTTGATCTCGATTTAGACCAAATAAATAAGCTATATGATTGTATTTTATCAGTGAGTATAAAGCTATATAGAGGAATAATCCTTATGGGCTAACAGTAATAGAATTTTTGAGGAAGTTAGGCTGTGAATATACCCTGGAACATGCTGCCATCTATGAATCAAAAGTTTAAATTTCGGGAAGAGAAGAATCCTGTAATAATTACTTCATACTCACTGATTTTATGCAAACGAAGTTTTAAGCATTTTATCGCTTTTGCCACCGCGAACTAGAAGATCTATTGTGACAGTTCAAGTTTTCTTATGAAGGCAATTATAGCTCCAGTAATCAAGTTCTAGATTTCATCTGCCACAAGATACCGTTTACCTAGTTGATTGTGTCTTCGTGTAGTGTATTGCGACGATTCTTCGTCCTACTCATAAAGTCGACAGATGACATTTTCAGTGAGAACTCCTGTTATTATTCTAAGATCCTTTTTGTTGAAAATTAGTAGCTCCTTGGTGTTTATCGTAGCTGGAAAAATGATTTTTTTACTTGACTGAGGCCTGGAATGTTTTTGTTTAACCTTTTTTTAAAGTTCAACAGCTTTCTAGATTTCTAGGATTCCACGTGTTCTAGTACTTAATATAGGGTGAGGTGGTTTGCCTTGGATAGCAACTAGAGGTTGTCCCTGCAGATCTAGACTAGCTTTGATTTACAAGTGAAGGCATTTAGTGCCTTTAAAGCTGCTTGGCTGTCTATCATTATATTGTTTGTTGCTCCTTTTAGACCTTTCTCTAGGTTTAGGTGAGCACTGAGATTTAATGCATAAATATCAGCTCAAAAAAATGTGGACCAGGTACTTATGGATTTCTTAATTCGACAATCTGGACACACCCACTTCAGTTCCGCCTGTTTCCAATTTTGAACCATCAGTGAACCAAGACTGGGATTTCCTTAGAACAAATTTTCCCGCTGCCCATTCCGATTACCAAGAATAAGATTATGGGGTATTAACGCCGAGCGAAGTTACTATCTTATATAATAAAAGTTATACTTTATCTGATATATCTGAATTTATAATAGTAATACTATGATAAGGAAATGTTTAAAAAAGATCTTCTAGAACAGATGAAATTCAGTCAGATATTGTGAGTTTACAGATAGTTTTGACAGGTATTTGTCAGTGGTTTCGAATTTGCTACTGCGAATTTCACTTTGTCCTTCCATTTATATGGCCAGTCCTTAACAGCTTTAACTTTCTTTGGGTCTGGTGATACGCCACTATTCGAAACAATATGTCCAAGTTAGTTTACTTCTGGTTAAAGTAGATGACATTTCTTCGGACTAAGTTTTAAATTTGCAGCCCGAATTCTCTGGAAAACATCTTTGACGTTGTTCTTTGAATGATTTCCCCAGCACAATTACAACATCCAGATAAACCAACCAAGTTTTCCAGGATAACCCTCGAAGAACCATCTTCATTAACCTTTCTAACGTGGCTGGTGCATTACATAACCCGAAAGGCATACGTGTAAACTACCACAGCCCAGTACCTATTGTAACAGCGGATTTCTCTTTATCCTCCGGATGAAGAGCGACTTGCCAATAACCGCTCTTTATACCCGAGGCACACGACAAAAATGAATGATCATTAACGGTTAATACTTAATTTAGTTGCCATGTGCCATATGATTATTTAGGTAATGATCATTTCAAAGTTCATAACGTGGAAAGTGCCGATAAAGTTTAGAAACCCATTATCGGAAGACAGTTGATGTTGTTGATGTTGAGGTTAATATTGATATCTAGTTAGGTTATTCTTATTTGAATAGACGATTGAAAATGAGGTACAGTGGCTTAAATAATACTCTAAATCTAGAAACTACTACCGTGTCTTTATTAACTCTCTATCCTCTTTTTTGTAAAGGGTACATTGCATTTGCACAAGTGCAAGAAATTTCAAGTAATGCCTGTGTGTCTGCATATTTTTCTAATGAACATTACTTCAATTGAGAATTTACTTAATGATCATTATTTATATCGTGTGTCTCGGGTGTAAGTCTGATGTAGAAAGCCATATTGAGTCTGATAAGGCATCTAAAGTATTGTCAAACCGAGGTAGAGGATAACTACCCTTCTTCATTATATTGTTTAGGCGGCGGTAGTCTACGCAGAAACGAGTAGTTCCATCTTTCTTCCTCTTCTATTATTCCTTGTTTTTCATATCATTAATTATATTTTCCGCTTCCTTAAATTTCACCAAAAATAATCTACGAAATGATTGACGAATTAGTATTGAATCTCTAATATTAATTCTATGATAAATCAGAGCTGTACTTCCAAATTCCTCTTCGGTGATTGCAAATAAGTCCCGAAGTAGTTTTCCAACAACTACTTTTTCTTCTTGTGTTAAGTGTTTGACAATGGTTTAGAATATACAACTGTGAATATCACTTTGCCCTTCCATTTATGTTATTTTTCTCGCATTATACTTCTTATTATTATTAATATAACCCGATAACAATAACAAGAGTCAAATATAATCTGATCTAAGAAAATATATGTCCACACAAAAATTAATCTTTAATCTGTTTGATCTAGAAAATTTAAGACGTGAAACTCTTGATCTCGATCTGGATCCTTTTTAAAATGATTTGTCACAACATTGGCAATAATACATCTAGGTATATTTTCAAGGAAGATTCTTAAGATTTTCAAATAATATTCTATTTGGGACATACTTACTCGTATACCTTTATGTATGATTTGATAATTTTTATTTCTCTAAGTAAAAAAAAACAATTCCTTCCACTTAAATTTATAATTTTTAGGATATTTGTTTCAAAGTATTTACGGTTCCGATATAAAAATATTTATCGTATTCTTTTCGTTAAGAATGTATAAAGTTTGGCAAAAAAACATTCATTTAAATTTGCTTTGGTTTCGAACTAAATTTATGGAAAAGTAAAAGCTTTTCCCATGTGGAGGTTGATAATCTGGAGAAAGTTTGGGGATAAATCTTTGGGGGAAGTTTTATTTTTAACTTTGTACTTGTATCAGTTATATTTAACATGAGATGAGGGAAGAATGATACGTGATTGAAATGTGAGATTTATTTCCAATTTCCAGGCTACATTGTCGAGTGGATAAAGCAAAGCACTGGTTAGGTAATCCGTGTTCAAGCTCTTTCATCGATCCGAAACCGAATATTCCCTGTTGTTGTGCTCTTTCCTTTTACCTATGCTCTATCTTCCTATTTTATTTTTACCATAACCCATTAACTATATACATTAAAACTGCATATATTACGAAAAAACTAATGCGGCTACCACACTACCTATAAAATTAATATTTTAATTTCTCCTACATTTTAAATTCGTTTAGCTAATCCTATTTCATTAAAACTCGTTATATTAATTTAATTTGTAAATCTTCTTATATTTTTTATATTCTCAGTGCTTACAAGGTATATATTTTTTATAATCACGTATATCCATTTTTTGAATTTCTGGGCGTAAAGAAAAAGAATATTATTACTCTCTGGGAGAAAATTAGCAAGTCAACATGATTTCAATAACACACGAGTGATATCATATTTACATAATGATATATATATATCAAAACGTTCACAAACAATTATTATTGAAATGCATGTGCAAAAATACTGTTTATAGCAGTGGTTCCCAATATTTTTATCTTAGAGTTTTTAGTAAGAATATGGCCATAGAGCCCTTCAAAAATGTGAACTAAAATTTTGGTGAGACAGGCGATAGGAACTGAATAAAAACGTATTGAAATGATATTCATTTGTCAGAAAATTAACAGTATTATAAGTGCTCCGAACGTCATCTACATACAGAAGAAACCGGTTTTTTTTTTAAAGTAAACTTAAATTTAAAATCCGAAGATATCCGTTGTCTACGTCCACACTCTTATACTATACTTGAACAACTGCAAATGCAGCAGCCAAAATTTCAAAGCAAAAAGACCTATCAGAATGATTTGAAACATGTCTCAAGACTGCATTTTCTAAAGCAGGTAGTGCAGCGAGAGAAAAATTGATAAACGGTGTAAGCATGTAAAAATAGCATAGTCATACAAACATTGACAAAGTATGAGGCAGGAGAATTTTTGCATCTTCACTTTTGAAGTCGGAACTACACTGGGCGTACGAATTTTTTATTCGACGGTATATATATACATGATAGGAAAACAGTGGGAATTTGAAAACTAGATCTTTTGGACATACTGTGCGTTAAATTCAAAATTCCTACAAGATTGAAATTTAAAAATAAAATGCAAAATTTTCCTTTCCTAATTTTGTACGGTGAGGAACTGCCGTACCTACCTCCCCAGACAAACCGTTACTATTTTAAAATTGCATTTTCTTGAACAAGAATAAGAGTTGCATAAAAACCCAATTAAAAAAATAGTACAATTTCAAAAACGTGCTTCATAAAATAGCATTTATAATTAAAAAAAAAACACACAAAGAAACAAAAAAATTGTAGTAAAATTCGTTTATAATAATACCTCACTTACCCGCTAACTTTATTTTACTTTTATCGGTTATAACAACTTCCGACTATAGCGACGACTTTTTTGGGATCCTTTCGATGTTGTTCTTATAATCAAATTTCACTGTAACTCATCTCCAAATAAATTTAACAAAAAATCATAAATAATTTATCACTCAAAATATACATAGAATCGTAATAGAAAATAGAACTTTAATTATCAAATATTTATTGAAAGGAATTGGGTTGTTAGCTTTTGCAGAGTTTAGAAATGTTTTTGTTTAAGAATGGAGAAATATCATGCACTAGTTGCATAAACATGTCGGTAATGTTTTATAGTGTGTGTACACCCTTGGTAAAATCGATCAACTGGAAGCGGTTGGTTACTTGTTATTTTTTTCCAATAATTCGATACAGTTAAATATGAAAAAATATATTTGTACAAAATTTCTTTAATTAACCTATGCATGTTACAGTCTTTATTTGAAAATAAATATATAATTTAGAGACAATTATTATCGTATAGACAGTGTTTCCCAACCTTTTATTACGTTATCGACGGTAGACTAAAAGCAAAAGGAGAAACTGAAATTTTCATGAATTACGTTTGGGTATATTTAATGTAAGGGATAACATTATATTCGTATGTGTCAGTTCTTTCATAATTTCATGTCCTTTCTCATATAAAGAGTAGCATTCAAATCTATTAAAAGCATAAGTGCGTATTCGTGCTTTTATAATTTTAGATTTCATTTCTTTGGTGACATTTTTGCAGTATTTTGTACAAGTACAATTTAAATATATTTAAAGAAGTAATTAATATTTTCAACAATTAAATTTATCATTGAAATGGAGAATAATAATAAATTGCCATTTTTAATTTTCTAGTCATTAAAAATAGGAATAAATCAAAATTTTATATATACCAAAAGAACATAAGCTCGTGTTGCACAAAGCTTTCTTAATTTTAATCATTGATTAATGTTTTGACAGCAATCTATTTTAATACGTGGCCATAGTAACAATACAAATTAATCAGTATAGATTTTTAAAAATCAGACTTTCTACAAACCGACATAATACTAACATTAAAATTTTTATGGAGTGACGAGACGTCATAAATATTTGTAACTAGACTTGGGCATCACGAAGTACAATCCAAGTTTATATGTGCATTCATTTATTACAACTCTGTTGCTTTCTACAAATACAAAATTGGTTTAAATTTTAATAACTAAAAGTAAATACTATAACATACCTCTCTTTTCTTTTCGCTTTTCTAAATATTAACATCACTCGGTTATTTTTACAAGTTTTATTTCATTTTCTAATGTTTTTTTCACGTCTGTGACGTTTCTTCACTTCTTAATATTTTTTCTATAATTTATTATATCAATAGATTCTAATTATTACCGGCAAAATAATTAATACCGTTTCACTACTTAGTAAATAATTTAACAAAATTTCTTTTAAATGTAAATAAATAATAATGTATTAACAATAATTAGCAATATAGCTAAATATAGTTAGGTTTCAACTGAAGTCACGGTATATCTAGGGGAGAAACAGAGCATTTTTTGTATTTTTCTTTTACAAATTCGTGTTATATGTCCATACATAGGTATTTTGAATTTTGACAAATTTTATTTGTCCCCCTCCCCCCCTCTCGTAAATCTGTGGTTACGCCACTGAATGAAGTCATAAATAATTTAATTGAGAAGTTTAAAACTGTGGATTCTCAAATCACATCACCATCCTTAAAATAGAAAAATTTCAAATAGGTTTAGACATCCGGATGATTCACGTAATCTAAACTCTCTCTCTTAATTTTGCAGATAAATTGATGACAATTATAAGAACTTAGTTCTCTACACATGTGTTTATATTTTATTTTTTACTATTTTCTGTAAACTTTAGATTTCATAATTAAGTTCATTATTTTATCTCTGTCATTCGCTTACCTATCTATATCAAACGAAACCAACAGTTCTAGTGGGTTGTTAATACATAAATTTTTCTTGTAATATTGCTTTCTTAGATAAAGTTCAACTGACAAACTTCTTATTCTTGTGGAATAAAAGGGAATTACGTACTGGATTTAAAAGACCATAAATAATTTAAAATGTTCCAGTTAAGCTTCTCTTTAAAATTTTATAACTACCCCATTATCACATAATTCCATGTGTTTTACTGCTAGTTCTCTTAACTTTTTAGCTTAGCGCATTAAAAAGCAGAATTTAACTTGTTTTAGAGAAAAAAACATAATAAAAATATTAATTTAGCATATTTGTTTTACTTCAGTTCAGCTTAACAATTATTCTTCTACGAAGTAGGTATATTAATGCATAAAATTAAAACTAAAATATTGTGTAATAAAATAATCTCTTATTGGTTATTTAAATAAAGCGTGAGATATTTTGCAGTACAAATTAAAATTAGTGAAATGCAGATACCAACAGGCCTATTCAGCAAGCACCGTTATGGGATAACGAATTGTTATATCGTTATTATAACGAAAATCGTTAAATTGGTATTCTGGAAACAATAAGAATGAATGATAATGAAATCAGGGCCGAATTAACTACTAGGCAATTGTCTAGGGGCGCTGAAACTCAAGAGGGTGCTTTAGAATTTTGAAGACATTATAAAATTTTATTTAATGTGCATTACAGGACAACTTCTGCAAGACTATGTATGAAATAATACATATTGTTATTATACAGACGTGGCAAAGTCAGAAAAACTTATAAAAGTGGATACCAATTTATCAGCTACTGTAAACATATATAATTCTTTAATAGGATGCTTTCAGTCTCTAATTCGAGCTCAATATGACGTTTAAGAAAAGCGCAGAGAGGGATCATCAAAAAAATAATACATACAAAAAAGACCCTCGTGTGAAGCTAATTCATTTCCATATAATACAATTTCATGAGAGTGAAGGAATGTGTTTAATGTATTTTTTCATTCAAAATATTGGAGTTAGGGATATAAAGAAACTTTTTTTATAAATAATAAATTAATTACAACATTTCTTAACGTAGAAATAACTTGTAGATTTTTTTAACATTGCCAACTAAAAACGCAAGCGGTGAGAGGTCTTTTTAAGATTAAAGAGGACGAAGACATATTTACGCAATTATATTAGTTAGGAAGGACTTACAAATTTGGAATTTCTGTCTATAAACACTAAACAGTGATAGAGCCAACACTCATCAGGATTTCAATAATATAATTTTCAAGTTCGAAAGCAAAAACTTAAGAAACAAATAAACAAAATAGCATCTTTTCTGTCTTGATTGATATAGCTATTTCTACCCCATCGACGTAGCAATTAATGCCACTTTTATGACGTTTAAAGAAAATTTAATTATAATAACGTTAGACAATAAATAATTTTGTAAAATATCTCAGTTTGAAGAAAAATAGAATGTGTCATTCGCAGTGAAAATGTCTTTGTGTGCCTCTCATGTGATTGTTCGACTCGCCTCACTTGTCGTGCAAACTTCCACATTCACTACATTACAGTATCACTTTTACTCCTAATAACAAAATATATTATTGTTTCAGTGTTATTTATTATTTTGGTGATTAACAGAAGGAGAATGGGGGCATAAAATTTTTTGCCTTGCCGCGCGTTGAAAGTTGATCAGGCACTGAATTAAATATTGTCGGTACGCTGATGTGACATTAGATTTAGGTGGAACTCTATAAATACGGTTGCTATCATTTGAACTTGTTATGATATCAATTTCTAATATCAACTACAAGGTATGCTAATAATTCTATAACAGTTGTGGTTATTTATGGTTGATACCTAATTACATATACTTGTACTTATATAAAGAATACTCTACAAGTCAAACTGATGTGAGAATGTATGTATGTTAGTAGGCTGCACAACGCAAATTGGAAACACTTTTTTTTGGTTAAATATAAAGAAAAATTTGAAAAATTGTTTAGTTGAAATTTGGAGTACCTTTAATAAGTAACCAAAATCTGTATAAACCTAGTTAAGAAAAGGTAAAATTCTGGTGATATTTCCATTGTTGTTCTCTATTATATTATTGTTTTACAGGTTTAAGTAATATTATTGTCATTAATACAATACTTGTTTTACTTCGCAAAGAGCTGATGATAATGTATGTTAATAAAACTACCTCATTTTCAAATTTAGTTAATACAATATTTGGTTGACATTTAAGAACACCCCTATATTTTTTAAAGTTAGGTAGACAATCCAACAATTCAAATGTGTCAATGTAACAAATACTTTTTTTTTATAATCGGAAGAAAAGAGATAAAATAATTAATCTTTCAAATGGAAATAAAATAGTATATGCAATAACGAAACGTGTACTTCGCGGACTCCTGTGGTTTCTAGACTCGTTTAGCGCCTCGTCCCATAATAATTATTTACTGTCGTACAGCAGGAATTTATTACTTTTCCTACTAATTACAAAAGAATTAAATAAACAGTTGTATCAATTATTGTTTTCACTGCTTACTAGATTTCTAGTTTTGTAACTATATTTATCCAACACAGTGTAATTATAACGCTATAACTATGGTGTTTTTAGATAAATAAAATAGGTAATAAATCACTAGTTGGTTAGAAATTATAACTCACTCTTTGTCATTCGTATCAGTAACTATGTAACTACGTACTACGTTATAAAACCTTCTCTATGTTATTTTTTATTAAATATCTTTTTGAAATGTTAATTGTCAAAAAAAGTTTAATAAATTTTATATTAATTAGTAAAAAGTAAAAAGGTGTTTGTTAGTTACATAAGTTACTTGAAAAAAATATGCCACGTGTCTTATTAGTAATAAACATTTGTACTTATATTTTATGAACCGTTTTTCAGAACTTGGAAAAAATATCCCACGTGACTTATTAGCAATATACCACACTTGTATTTATATTTTATGAATCGTTTTTCAGAAAGAAGCGGTATAATTCTGTCCAATTTATTTATAAAAATAATACTTGTGTCACGTATTTTCTCTTTAATATTCGTTCCACGTGTAGAGGCGATTAAAACAATATTTGGTTAAATAATCGCCAGCAGGATATAATCTCCGTAAATATCGATTATTAAAATATTACATTAAACCCGCGTGTTGTAGAGTTTATCTCCCTTGTTATAATAATTTATCAAATCACACGAAAAATCCATTAAAGTTTCGGACAGATAACGCGTGGCTCTTGATGACAGCGTTGCAGAAGCGACACATGTCTCCTGCTGCGGTGATCCGCTGATAAGCTGTAAATTGCGCGGACATAACATGCAGTGTTGCCAGCTGCCAATAGCCTTCATTGCCACGGTATTGAGTGCAGGATCGGAGATGACAAATGGCAACAATGTATTATTGACGTATCAGAGTCAATTTCATCAACATCACTTCTTTCACATGTTGCATAAAGTAACTCCATATATTGCTCATATGTCATCAAGAATTACAAGAATCTGTTCGGTAGAATACCGTGAGTATTTTTTAACGCGAAACATGGAATTTGTCATAATCGTAGTTATGTCCTGACTTGATCCTGCCATTGACATTGATTGACAAAAATGTATTTGCTTGTCTCATTTTAAATGAAAAATAGAGAATGAATTTGACAGATTTATTACATTTTAATAATGTAAGAATCAACACATTCGGATTTAATAATTAAAATATTGAGGGACTAATAGGAACACACTCTACTAGATACGAAAATCGCTAACATAACCTTATTAATTAGGTTAATAATATATAAATATATATTGTAGGAAATTGGAAAATAATGAACAAATAAACCAAATAATAAATAAGTAAAATAAAGAATAATTAAAATAGTTAATGGAATTCATTTTCAAAAATCTGTTCCTTAATTGCTAATGCCCTTAATATACAAAACAATAATTCTATTTTATTATTACTTTCGATTCAATATGAAAATTCTTTGTCGTGTATTATATACCTTTCATTTGAAATATCATATGGTTTTGAAAATCATACGATTTTAATTCGATGGACTTAAAATATTGTGTAGGTGTAAGTAAGTAAATGAATATGCCACTGACACCAGCATACATTGACAGCAATCAGTTTATTTGATAACAAATGAAAGGAAATTGAATTACAGTAGAACTCAAAATGAGGTATTTATTACTTTATTTATCATGATTTTTCTTCATCCATATTCCTATACTAAATAAAAATATTTGCCCGTTTGCAGTACTATTTTATTTTAAGTGAATTTAAAAGTTTTTACCGAATGACAGTTTTTGCAAATGAATTTAATAAATCGAATAGAATTAAAAGCATTAGATAAATAATGATTTCGCAAAAGTTTTGATTCATCATTTTCCCTATTACTTTCTTTATAGTCGTTGAAAAATATTCAATTCCTTGACAACAAGTTGACTGATTTCACAGCTATATTCAGAATTCCGCAAGGTTTTAATTTAGGATCCTTACATTTCCTTCGTTTTATAAATGATATGCATTTTTCATTGTTAGAAGCTACTTTTTGCCCGTAGCTTGAAACTTTGTTGGAAATCGAAACCATTGCCTATGGAAGACATTCAGATACCAATTCTATTTCATTTAGTTTACATAATGTGTTCATTTCACTTACTACTAGTGAAAATACTCGTAACACAGTAAGAAAAAAGTCTACAATTACCATTAATCAGTAAACATCATAAATAATAGTTATTTACGACACCAAGCACAAAGCATTTAACGGATCGAGTTTGGAAGGTGAGACACGTAAATTAGCGAGTCCATAAATACAATTACTCATCGTAGATCCCATTTTAGGTGTGATGAAAAAAAATTTTAAAACCAAATTATTTAGGATAGTTTTGTGTCGAATATATTTTGCTGCCATGCGTTATTGCTAATATACAACCTGGGAGTACTATTACAATCAGCCCTATTTTCTAGCGAAGTGGTTGTCAATAACAACTAGTTTTTAGTTACTATTCTCATGGTCAGTTGTTAAGAATATATTTCCTATTTTCTAACTGAAAGCAGTTGGTTGCAAATTTTATACACCAACAAGAACTTTTGGTAGCGATTGAAGCTCAGGAAGATAGGTAACATATATTTTAATATATATTTTTTAGAAATACCTTAAATATCATACATCATATCATTTAATATTCTTCAACTTCGATTTGGAATTTTTTTAGATTAACTCGCGAGTTGGCCTACAATTTTTATTTTTTACTTAGAACTAAACTCCAATTTACTAGAAGGTAGAAGAATAACATTCATTCCGAAACACTTAAAGTATCGTTGTTTATTTTTTAGAAAATAAGGCTGTATAACTACTTACTAACTGGATGTTAATAACGATGTTTCTAAGTCATAAAAATAGACATAATGTAAAAGACCCTTATTCTGCACACAAATCACTGTAAAAGTCACTATATACTCATATCAAGTTATTGACGAATTACCTTTGTAGGTAGTGACACAAGGAGTCATTAATGATTGATACAGATATTTAAGTTGTTTTGTTAGAGTAGTCGTAATTTGGTTTTTTGAAATGCAAAGAATAAAAATACGAGTATTTATAACATATTAAGGTATTCGTACGTTCCGAATTTAGAAGAAATAGCAAAAAAGTTCTTGAAGGGATGGAAGGACCAACCGTAGTGTAGTTATATGGTGAAAATAAAAAGGCCTAAATTGATTGCAATGTAAGATGTTCCGGACATTTTAATAATACCAGAAAAAAATTATTTTGACAATTTTACAAGAAAATTGTAAATATAAGATAATTCTAATCTAACAACGAATATAAATATTACATATTACATTTTGTATTATCTTTTAAAATTGTCTTAGATATGTAGTCTGTAATGGTTGCGTTGATATTTTCTTAGGTAACATATCCACAAACCGAATAAGTTCGGAGTTGATGAAATACTGAAAGAATAAACAGGTAACATAACGAAAACGAATGAAGTCACACATCATGTAGTATTTAGTGACTTTTCAGTTTGCCAACGAAGTTATGTCTGAAATCAGTTTGGAAATTAGCACGAGTATTTTTTTAAATTAATATGGATTTTTTTGAATAAGTGATGGTATTTTTTCTTTTTTTCAAAGATATAATAATTATCGTTATTTTGATGCTGTTAATACAAATGTGCAAGATAAGGAAATATTTCATTAATTTAATTTATAAAATTATGACACAGGCTTATTATAAAATGGAGAAAAATAATTACGTTATTTTAAAAGAATAGCATATATTATAAAATAACTTTTTAGTTAGCAACAAATACATTCTGAAATGATTATTTATTTGATTGTGATTATTTGTGATATATGTGAATTGGTGAGGTACCTAACTAAAGTCTTTACTTTTTTAGTAAAGATAGTATTTCTATAAATATATATGATTTTCTAATAAATTGAAGTCGTAATTAATTTAATAATCAAATAACACATTAAAAAGTGAGAAAAAATTAGATTTCCGTGTTTAATAAAGATTTTACTAAATTTTATCTTAACTACATAAATTTCAGTTTCGCTTAAGTTTTCGGCTGAAACTTGAAAAGAAACCGAATGAATTCGGATATGGTATTTCGATCGGAAACTGTATAGTATAGTTATAATCGAGGGCGTCGCCAAGAGGGAGCAAGGAGTGGCAGGTGCTCCCCCACCTTAGAGACTCGAAAAGTGGAGAATTTAGAAGATTTTAATAATAAAGGAGTCAAAAAACTGACAAAAAATATTTTTTTTCTTTTAGTATGCGATTATAACTATACAAATTTTATTTATTTTATCTATAATTCATATCCTCAATCTAAAATCTTGTCCCTTCCTAGCTCATTGGCTGGCGACGCCCTTGCTTCTAATATAAGAAAATATTTAGGATAATCCTCGGGTAATGACAAACAGTAAACCTTCCGAAATATCACTTCTAATAAAACTATACCAGTGTAAAAAATTAAACCTAACATGGGGAGGTAGTGTATTGATCACAACATTTTTCTCTTCAAGATTGTTATTTATAAGATTTGATTAGCCGAGAAGTTCCCAATTACTAATATCCCAACAAGAGTTTTATTAGTTTTCATTGGTACTCGACGGAAGGGTGAAATCACAGAGTGGTAGGAACAGGGAATGATGGCAGCTGAGTGGGAAAACAAAAAGTCTGGTTCGGCTGGTAGAAAACACGCAATATCGGCAGCGATGTCGGGCTAACGGGCCGTGAGATGAGAGCCCCCGCCCGTCAAACAGCGGAAAGGTGGCTGTGGAACCAGTCAACAATCGACAGCCCACGTACGTACCATCATGTTCAAACAAATCACATTTCATCATTCGCGAATATGACCAATCATACTGCCTGCACAATTTTATAATACATAAATATATTTGCGCAATTTTTACTTCATGCTACTTAGGTGCAGATCAATTTTTGCTGCAAGAATTATTAAACTTTTAACTTGCATCATCATGTTGTTATTGTTGTTGTTGATGAACATTACTATTGGCGGCGCTGATGCTAATTTCAAAATGGAGGACCATTTTAGTACTTTGCTGACTTTAGTTGCCTTGTAAACGTGTGATTTTGTCTTTTTCAAATAAATACGAATAAAAATTGTTGTAAATAATCTTATTCACATATTTTAGGGCAAGTATATACATATATATATATATATATATATATATATATATATATATATATATATATATGTACTTTTTGTCTTTTTCAAGTAAATTTAATTTATTTACCAACTAGATCCATTTCACCGAATTTATTGCATAAGCGGACCTTCCTTTTTTTCGAAAACAAAATGAAAACTGATTATCAACTTTTTGCTGTCTTTAGAGTGGCAGTCGTAAACAGCAATATCTGTTTTAATACTTTTACTTTGCTCATCATATTAAAGGATAACAATTCAGGATTGGAAGTTAAAATTATAGAAAAATTCTATAAAGTAGCCATAATAAAGATTGATTTTTAGAGAAGGATTAAATTAGAATTTTTGTAAAAATGTGGATAAAATCCTGAAAAAAAAGGAATAATGAAAAAATGACGATAGTAAAGGGATGTTACAAATATATATTATTTTAACATTGGAGGTATAAAAAAAAAATAACTAGGACAATAATTATGAAGACTACGTTACACAAAGTGGTAAAATTACTAGGCAGCCATGCAGTTAAGCTGACGAGAACTACTTTGTCGGTTTTCAAATTTTGTCGCTAGGTTACTACGAGTTAATGTTCCTAGTAAATTCGTGATGCAAGCCAAGCACTCTCTATCTAGCGGCAAGATATGGAACCTTAATACCAATACGAGGTATTGCTGTCATGTTTTACATTAGTCGTGAGTAGTTTTGTGATCGTTTATTGTGTTTTTGTGAAGTTTAAAAAAATTGTATGCTAGTTTTTAACAACTATACTATATTTTAATATAACCATGAATAATGAAAAATAAACTATACCCGGTATTAGAGTTCCAATAATAGTCTTATGTAGCAGTGACATCGACGGTTGCATCGCCAATAGGCATGGCGTAGACGAGATGTTTATTCGCTATCTCATTATCGTACTTCTTACAGAAAGGTATATATGTTATCTGCGTCTAACCAATGACAAAAATGAAATAGAAACACTAGTGTAACTGCGTTAACGTATATTTTCAAATATTTAAAAAATATGAACATTTCATTTATTAAGATGATTTTGACGTCGTTTCAATATGTGTTAGTGTTGGCAGTTTCGTTAGTTTAATGTACAAGTTATTTATATGTTTCATCCATTATTATATCTGCATGTAATAAAGTCAGTTTATACATTTATTTATTTTGAAATTTACTCAGCAAGATGATGTCATCAATCCCCCTTCCTCCCAACGATTTAAATCACACGGTTACGATTGATGACGTTAGTATTAACTTCAGGGAATAGACGTTTGGTCTAGTTTAGCTAAATATCGCATATCGTAATGTTTAATAACAATGTACTTATAATCCGATTTAGGGCCGGTTTTTACTCCTCTGGTTAAAGTGTTGGTTACCTTAACCGTCGGTTAACAGAAAAATATCGCATCGAAATTGTAAATAACGTGTATTTTTGACAATTTACATTAGTTTTCGATGCGATATTTTTCTATTAACCGATGGTTACGGTAACCGGTACTTTAACCAGACATGGAAAAATCGGCCTTTAATATTTTTAGGATGATGCCGGTATGTACATATTTAATCATACCACGATATGTTGATTTTGACTATAATTGATTAACGAGATTGAATTTCCCGTTTTCTCAAAAATACCTGTTATTATTATTTTTTCTAGATCTGCATTGAATACTTATCACATATAATTTAAGTAATAATTCTTTTGCGCTGTAACTATAGGATAGTATTTTTTTTTTTGCATTTTGGATATAAGAGGAATAAGATAAATAGACAATATTGTCTATTTATTAATAATGAGCTCTGAAAGCTTCTTTCAATATTTAGGAATAAGATAAATAGGAACTGAATAAAAACAATTAACTCTATACCAGAATAACCTGTTTACACAAATTTAAAATTCATAGATATCCGGCGTCCACGTCCACCCACTTGAACTAAATTTGAACTGCAAATTCAGTTCGGTTGCATGTTCGAGCGCCAACGACATATAACTATGGAGAGAAACAAATAGAGCAATATCCAAACACACTATAAATCGTCCAATTACAGTAGAAAATACAGTACTGTATAGTGATATTGATAAGTGCGAAGCTTCGCTGGCTTTTATGAAAAAACCTTCACCCCAAATCTGGCAGATGATATCACAAACGAAACTTTGCAAATGACAACAAGTACAAACAACAAAAATAAGAATAAAAGAAAACCAATATCTACAATGCATCCAACACCAAAAGTCTCAAAAATAATAAATCAGCCGGTTACGACCTTATTCCAAATATTATATTGACACATTTAACCAAAAAACTTTAGCTTTTCTTACTACTATTTTAAACTTTGTCTTAGTACAAATTATTTTCCAACCACATGGAAATACGCACAAGTAGTAGTATAAAGTTACAGACCTATCAGCCTCTTATCAACCCTTTGAAAATTACTGGAAAAAGACATATCGACTAGACGCCATGAATTTCTCAATGACAAAGACAAAAATACTCAACTGTTCATCAAGTTAAGAGAGCCACAAAACTATTTCATAAAGGTTTCGGAGACAAGAAATTCACAACAATACTATTACTAGATCTCTCACAAGCGTGTAATAAGGTCTGACACTAAAAAATAAAAAACATTATCTCATCACAAAGAAACATCAAATCTAGTGTACCTCAAGGATCGTTACTGGGACCAACTATGTTTAACATATGTATGCACGATGGGCCAAATCTGTCCGAATGCTCAATACCAATGTATGCAGATGATACTACACTTAATCACAAAAGACACCAGCCTAAAATTAGAAATAGCCACTGATATAATATCAGTGGTTTGACAGATGGTACCTTCAATTAAATACACAAAAAAGCGAGGCAAAATTATTTACATTAAGGAAATATATAATAAATTCCTTAGGAGAGGATTATCAAAATTTTTAAAAACAAAATAGCGGGACTTCATACAAATACCGCTAATTAATTCGCCTTGTAAGTAGTGCTCTACGCGCCACTGTGCGAGAAAAAATGAAAACTATTGGGACTTTATAAAAATCTCGCTAATTAATACGCCTTGCAAGTAGCGCACGACGCGACACTGTGCGGGAAAAAATGAAACAAACTATGGCCTTATACATATCATAAGAAAGTCGTTTAAAACTAATGCAAGTGTAAAATACCATAGAACGGAATTGGAGATGTCTTCTGTGTACCTAGGAATCCGTACAGTCTCAATATTAATTTATTATACTGTAAACTCTATGCTGTCAACTGTCCGAATAGAAAATTGCAATAAATCCGTATTAATTTGTGAGAAATATATTTTTTTTAACAATCTTTTCATAAACGCTCCTTTTTCTTCTGCTTCTTTCATTGTAAGTTCTTTTTCACTTTAATTTTTTTTCTATTCATTTATAATTTCGTTTATAGTAAAATTTTGACAATCATGCTTAGAAGTATCTTCATATTTATTACTCTAGACATCCCATGGTAGTGTGAAACATTTTCTATTCTGGTACCTGATACTTTTTCAATTATTCTTTTGGTTCCTTATCGTTGGCTGATATGATTGGAGCAAATATACACAAACTGCGGCTGTGTGTTTAAAACATCCATTGCATTTCGTGTGCATGAATTGTATATGTATATAAAAAAGAATCAATCATTATTGCATAAATTAATTTATTGTAAAAATAATTAATTAAGACATTTTTAATAAGATGTAATAAACTAATGTATTCTATTAAAATTTTTATAATTTAACCCTTTTATGACGAAACAGCACAAAACAGCACGTATTATTAGGATTTGTATGGTTTTCAGTTTAAAAGAGTTATTAACATACCTCAATCTCAACACTGTTTAAATTATAGTATTTATTCTACCAATTAATACAACTGGTGTTTCTCTCAAAACTGCTTCCATTATTTTATTAATTATATTGATTTCTCTCATTTCTCTAACATTGCTTACTTGGAAATTTTCAGCAACTTCTTTATTCGAGCTTGTTTTGGAAAATTGATAAGTCAACAGATTAAAACCCGCAGGTTATAATTATAAACACATTTTATTAACTAATAAATATAGCGAACGAAGCCATAAATTAAACTTAATAAAGTTTTTGCAAATCTGTCACTAACTGTTCAAAAATTAAAAGGCAATTATTGACGCGAGTTGTCGGTAGATTGGCGCTCGCGTCGCACTGAGATGAACTTGCGTGTATATACCCGCTTTTTGCTTAAAAAATAATTTGTAAACTTTTGATACAATTATATCCAAATGTTACTTGTTGACATATTCAATTGTAGTTGCAAATAAATTCAAAGCATTTTATTTTGTGACAACCCTGCTAAGTTACCTTTATAGTCCAAGAAGGTACGTTTGCAATTTTTTTTAAATAAACTATACGCAGGTCAATAATGAGTATATATATATATATATACATACATATATAAACGATAAATGTCAATATCAGAAATAAAATAACACTACTCGTATATTACGTTTGTCGAGGAAAATTTAATTAACAAATTGTATAAACTTCGCATTTAAATTAAATGGACTAAAGTAGATGTCAAAAGCTTTGTTAGAGAAATATTGTGTTCCCGACAGTATAGAAAATGTAGTATTATATTTTATCTTGTATTTTGACAATATACGAGTACTTTACCAATTTGCAAAATAGTAATATTTTAAGTCAAATTCAATATCAGAGCAATGTTTAATTTAATAATTTTGTTCAAATAAACAATCACAAAAATATGAAACTGTAGAAATGTAGAATCTTATAAATGGGATTTTTTGGTTTTTCTTGAAAAAACATAACAGTTTTGTAAAACAATTTCTTGTTCTCTACTTAAAGCCGATGTCATATATGTACCTATGATATGTTCGATGTATGACGAAACAAGGTCATATAGGATGAAAAATAGAAGCGCCGCTATTCCATCAGACAAAATCATACTAATGTAACTGTTGCTCATTTCTTATCAAAGTCGTTTTACTATTATTTATATATGCGAGTATATATGCTTCTGGTATTATTATCATTGGTAAATAAAAATTGTCAATTTAAATACTCGTTTTGTTAGTATCATGTTCTAAAATTCATCATTTACCTATCATAAGCATTTACACAATATCTAACATTCGTATTTGATACAGAATAATATGCTCGATATTACTAATCATTAAATTAAAACAATATTTCTTTATCTTGTAATCTTAACTCATTACGCAATAAAGTGAGTCCTCCGAGTCTTACAAATACATTTCTTTTATTAACCATTCTTTACTTTACATAAATATTCGTTTCTTAGTATTTTTATTTTATTATTCGGATGTATAGAAGTAGATAATAGAAGGGTAGTTTAATTTAAACTAATATTAAACAATATTGTAATTAAAAAAAGCTGTAAATGCAAAAATTACCATATTTTTTTATGTACAAATGAATGCAAAGTAAGCGCAAACACAAGAATTGTATAAGATTTTGTCATGCTGATGTGACATTCTTTGAATTTGTTTCGTCGCACAAGACATAGCTATTCTTTGGACATCGAACAAATCATACAGTGTGACATCGGCTTAAGGCTGAAAGTTATTTCAATTAGCAGTCTGGGTTTTATTTTCGATCGCAATAAAAAAAAAGTCTAATTTCTATTCTTCCTATTCTGTGAGATGTGCTGGTTTTCGGTATCTGGTTGACCCTATTTGTTTTTGATTTATAAAATTTGTTCATTAAATGAATAAAGTAAAATATAATAAAAAAGCAAGAACATTTTTACTGTAGAATGATAATAAAAGTTTGATTCCGCTTTCAGTTATGTGTCCAGTTCAAAATATGATTTCGGTTTAAAATTTATTTCAGTTTATTAAGTGTAACGATTTCAATTTGAATTTTCGTTAACGGCCTGATTACACACCAAAACATATTTTCAATTATAATTAATGGCACATAAATTTCAAATTACTGAAATTAATTAATTTCATATAAATTAAATCAAGATAAATATTTGAATAAACATAATTTTTATTTTATTTTAGAAATTCTAATATATTGATAAGTATATAAAAATATGTAAAATATGTAAAAGAGAAACATAAAATAACATATAATAATTAAATTAAAATTTGATTAAATTTTGAATAAATATTTTTATAAATATATTTGGTAATGTAAGAATTATAAATTCATCGTCCATGAAAAATTTTGCTGATTAAAAAATCTGTAATTTAAGTGCGAGTATAAGATATGCTTTTCAGTTAATTAAGTAATAAATCATCGTCAAATCTTTTTATCAACAAAGGCGCAATCCCATTGTATTGAAAGCATTTAGGGGTGAATATGCAACGTTCCCAAATTTTGCCTTATTTATTAGCTGATGTAGGTCGCATGCTTGTTGATAAACAAGTCATATTTCTTGTATAGATAAGGCAATATTTTACTAAAATGCAAGTCTAATAAATTGTTACTTATTATTTAATATAGTTAATTGAAGGGTAAATATTAACATTATCCATAATAGATCATATTTGAAGTTTGTCAATTTATGTACCGTTGGCTTAAGCTCTTGTATTATGTACTATATTTCAGGATTATGTAAGTTGTTTTATGATTTTACACATTGTACTACATCACGATATCACGATATAGAGTACATTGTATTCCAGTTCTAAAGGAATGAAAAAATCTTTAGTTTATTATAACCTTAATTCATATATTTTATCTTTGATTACTTTTTGTATAATTGTAATATATAGCTGCACGTAGAAAATAATTATAGCAATAGGCTCTTCCTACATTTTATTTTATTTTTAAAAATAGAATTCTATGCATGAATATTACTTTTATTTCAAGCGAGAAATAAATTGTTATAAATTTCCTAAAAATTCAAATTAGCTTGTGACGTTCTACTGCCTTTGATGTTTCGGAGTGCCGCAGTAGACATCCGTAGTAACACAAAACAAGAAAATGAGAACTATTCTGTTGAAATATACAATAAACACGAAGAATAAAAATATAAATATAATTATATGTAAAAATAACCCTGTTGACAACGAAAACCAAATGTTTTTGTGTGTTTACAAACGAAACGTCAAATTTTCTGCGTCATGTTAAATGTTCATCTCTTTCATATTATATATCCATTTCTATAGAGGAGCTGATACATCACAGCAAAAAAGCGGTATAACTTTATAATTTTTAAGTAAAATTATATATATTTGTTAACATTGTTCTGTAGCAAATTATTGAAAACATATTAAAAATATATTCAATTTTAATATGCGAGAAGAGCCCATGCCCATTGTTTTTAAGCTGAGATAAATACCCTCTGTGGAAAGCATTGGCGAAGCTAGCATTATTGTTTAGTTATTCTATTTAGTAGCAAAGTAATCAACAACTAATTCTAAATTTATAATTTTTACAATATTTTTTTTTCAACAAACAATATTTCTAGGTCAGTAAATTTATCTTGAAATATTGTTGTTTTTTTTAAATATTTTTTAATTATTTTTAGACTACTAAAAGATCTTTCACAACTTGCGGTACGATAATTACGATATTACACAATTTATGAATTTCATTAAACTAAATTTATGCAAAAGAAGCGCAAAATCAGTTAGTTTATTTTTTAGTTTTGTGATTTACTTCATCTGTCAATGGATTTTGGCAATATATTTAATTCATTTTCAATTCAGGCTGAGTCATAACCATAATTGTTGGCTAAAGGAATTAATTGTTCCAAATTAAAAAAAATAGATCTAGATGGATTCAAAGTACTGAATCCCTTGACCCTTCGCTATTCCTACTATAAGATATGACAAAATAAAATACAGGGTTTATAATAATAGTAATAAATGGGGAAGTTTAGCGTATTTTTTAATTTTTTTTATTTTATTAAGATTGCCCTCAAAAGTAATATTCTACATTTTATTTCACCCAAAGATGCATAGAGAACGTATCGTCTATCTTTACCAGCGCGCGCTGGGTTCCCATGTCAACAGAAAAGCGTGTAGTGTAATGCCGCAAGATACAACCTACGTTCAAAAAGTCAGGTCTCACCATCCCTTCTGCGCAAGCGCATATCTCACTTGTGACGTCAGAGTGGCTCGAAGATAAATCATTAATTATAAATAATTGGCAACATAATTTTAACTTTCAATTACATTTTAAGTTATAATTATTCATACTTACGACTAAAATATATTTCACATGTAATTTCAACCACGCTAAACTTCCCCATTAAAAAACAAATAATTTAATGTTGATGGATGAATCGTATGTTGTATACCGTACCTTTTTTACCTTTTGTCAGATTCGTTTACTTCCCTTACTTGGGCGACTAGATGGGCGAGAATTTTAGTGGGGCTCCCGCCCAATCACGCCCACCCGTAGCGCCGACACTGGTGTACAGGCAATTAAAAACATGTTCTCCACAGTCCACAGTAGACGAAAACTGTAAATTTCCTATTTCACAATCAATAAATTCATATAATGAATAATTCATCGTACAGTTATAACATTAAAATCAATCATAAACTTGATAATAACCCATCAAAATTCTCTCAAAGAAATCATTTTTCACAAGATTCAATTTTGCTTATAATTCACCAAGTTTCGACTATAAATAAGCTTTTTATTTCACAAGAAAGTCTTCGTTGGGAGATAATAGTTCGGGGACAATTTCTTGTGCGAAGGGAAAACGATTTTGAGGGAGCAAATAGAAAGAAAAAGTAATCGCAACATGAGGATCGAAAGCAACCATGCATAAACAACTTGACTTCAGCTGTTTTGTGGCCGCTCTGTCAAATTGCCGGCCAGCAAACATTACATGTGCGTGTTCACTCATTCTGATTATTCATGCGAATTTTATGCGCGCTGTACGAAATTGTAATTAAAACTGTGCAAATTAATGCACAACGAGTAATTTCGTGTTTATTGTACAATTCTGTGAATAGTTTCCAATTTTTTTAACAGAACTACGTACGTAAGACACTTGTAGCTTAGCAAAATGTTAAAATGTAATTTAAATACAAAAACAAAGTTACTAATTATACAAAAAAGTAACATCAAAATATTACGAAACTATATTAATAGTTATTTACATAACATGTCAGGGAGGGTAGTATTTTCATGACGAATATATGGAAATTGTTCAGCCGTAGAACGAGGAAAATAACCATGAATAAATCATGAAAAGAAACCTCCCTGAAGAGATAAGTATTATATTTCTTCTGAAATCATACAAAAGTTTAAAATCACTGATTAATATACGTATCTTCTTATTTATACATAATCTGTTTGTATTTTACTAGTCATTATGATATATAATAGATTTCGGATCACAAGCTAATAGATGAAACATTGTTATTATAAATAATTAGGGTTTGAATTTATGTTTAGTTCATTTAATATAAATTCTGCTTGATAATGAAGTTTGCATTTTACTTAATTATCACTTAAATAATCATTATTCATAGTAAAAAATAAAATAGGTATACTTGTCAGGAAAAGTGTGGCAATATTGCATTTTATTACTAACTAGACAGGAATTGAATTTTTCTACCGATTTAGCGGCAAAGATGTAATAGATTACAAAATGATTTTAGAAAAAAAGTTTTTAGGTACTAGAATATAATACTAAATTTCTGCAATAGTACAAAAATTAAGTATTCGATTTCTAAGCCATTTTATCCCTTTAAGAAATTTGTATAAATAAGAATTATAATATTTGGTTTAACTGTTTAAATGTCAGATTATGTCAGGTGAGTGTAAAATTTCTCGATTATTTGTTTCCATAATTTTGAGCGAGCTCAATATTATTTTTCTGACGATTTCATAATATTGTTTATAACATATTTCACAAATATTACTTCAAAAAGACTTATAATTATTTATATATGCTATATTTATTATAAATAATACTTAATAATAAAAAAACATTTATATTCGGAAAATGAATATTTAAGGTAGATTATATTATTTATGGAAAATAGTATATAGTGTTATTAAGAGTAAAAGTGATAAGGTGCATTGGCATGTATACAGCTTTGGTAATCGGGGTGCCCAGATATAGTTTCGTTAGTTTGGTTAATGGGAGAGCCTAGGTGTGGAAAAGATCGTTCAATATCTTGTTTATGGCTAGTGTGAATCAACGAAATTCAATATTTCAATTTAATTTTTGATGAAAATTTTTTCGTATTATTTAAAAACAGAAATAAAATTTCACTGATTATTTCGCACACGTCAGTTTCATTCAATTAGAATGCTTCATTTGACGTCAGTTTCCAGTTTTTCAGTGAAAAATTGGATAAACCCACTGTTGCTTATACATTATGTTGATATTTAAATTTTTAGTTTTACTGTTGCCATTCGTGAATAAGCAAGAGAATATAATCCGAGCTATGAATTTAATTAGTAAAATTCACGACTCTTGTTATATTACTTATAAAAATTATTTTAAAATCATTCCTTCGTAAGAAAATTGACTGATGTTGTTACACGTCTTAAGTGTTTTTTTAGTAGGCAATTTACATTTAAAATACGTTTTAAAACATTTTCTATGTATAGGATAGTATTTCGTTCAAAATAATAGTCTTCCATAATAAATTTAGCTTATACCATTATCTGTGTACAGAGACAATGTATAAATATAAGTTAAAATAATACGTTTTAACAACATAATTAAAAAAAAACTAGTTCTACTAGAAATTGATTAAACTTTATAAAATAGAATGGATTATTCAATATTATTTTACTATTAAAAAAAATATAATTTTGAGAGTCTTGATCTAGTAATAGGGTTGCGAATGTTTGCTTGCCGAACTTCCACAGTGAAGCTTACTAATGTACACGTAGTACATTGAGCTATGAATAAATCCCAAAAGTTGCAATTTCAAAGGAAAGAAAACATAAAGAATGTTGGGAAACCAAATCTTCTTTTCTATTTTTATTTCTACTCTTTTCTATTTTTATTTAAAAAGCAATATTTATTTCGAATCTCAAAGGCACGGACGGATTCTATATTCCTCTATTAATTTAAAAATTAAATTATTCTTCTATTCCATGTTTCTCTCAGTACTAAGGTGCTTACTAACGCAATGTAAAATTTAGTTATGTTTTCTCTTGCAGCGTCCACACTGAACATGTGCGGGCACTGATTTAAATATATATGAGAAAGAAAATATTTATTTTATTTAGATATCACCTGTAGTAAATTAATATAACTACATTTTATTAGTATCATAGCCTAATTACGTTACTTCAAAACGATTAAAATCTATTATTTTTATATTAATATTATGCTAATGTAATATTGATCAATAACAAATATTTTTAACAAAATATTATTACTAAAAATAAATTAAACACTTATTTTAATTCTAATATATTCCAGATTACGAATAGTTTTCATTTTACTCGTTTCAAAACAGTTTTTCCAAAAAAATAAAACCTTTTTAATAGTATGTATATAAATGTATCTCAGGTTTTTTATGTTAAAAAATATTGCAATCAACGATGGGAACGAAAATAATTATTTTCAGTTTTTACTTCATATTTTATTCATCACATTTCACATATATTATTTTTTCGTTTAATAATTCGTTATTTTAAAAGTGGAAAATAAATTGTAACGAATATGTTACTAATTTATTAAAATTTGTTTGAACTTTTAACTGAAAAGTAATTAATTGCTTCAATATGATTGATTTATAATAAATAAAAAATTTCAGTCGGAATTGTTACGATGACATTTTTTAACCGTAGCTCGTGGATAATTTTAATATAGGAAATAATTGATTTGACTTTAATCGGAATTAAATTGGAGTTATTGGAACTACAGGCGATCACTCTATTAATTATGCAACGAATCTCATATTAATTTAGAGGCGTTAAGACTTTTAATTTAGATTGTTTTATGCAGGTTGTGTCCATAGTAATGAATCATACTTATTGCAGAATATTTTTTTTTTAATTCTCGGTCACAGTTAAACTGTATATAATTTTCTGTGGCATAGTTAAGGATGGTTTACTTAAGATAATAGTAGTTTTTTACACAGGTGGCTCAGGTCTCAGAGACACAAGTGTAAAAAAGTAGCATTACTCATATCTACCATATACTATTTTGTGTAATTTATTAATCTTTGATTTGTTTCTTAAAGCTATTTGATAATAGATGTGATTTATATTTTTATTAAGAAAAATCACAATACAATTGCTTCCATGACTACAAGCACTCTCGATCCTCATAGCAAATATAAAAAATCTGATGTGGCCAGCACATAATCTTTCGCGTGTCCTCTTTGCACCTTTTATTAATATTTAAATTTTTATACATTTGTCATATTTGATACTGACAGTTATGGTCTTTGTGGTTAGATACCAATATTAAATTAAATTTATTCAGAAAATAGTATTTATAGGAAGTTGAACCTATAATAATTATTTTTATAATATTTTCGCTGTCAGTTATTTGTCACTGTCAAATATAAAACATTTATTTCCATGGGTAAACAGATTTATTAAAATTGTAATAAATTTACTGAATCATTAATTATTGGTAATTTTAAAATAGGGCTTGGTAGAAATAAATTTGAACTATAAAATTTTAGCTAATGATATAATATTAAATTATTATTTGAAAAAATTCTTATATATTTTTAATTAAGATATTTCAGAAAAACATTTCAGATCTTCATGAAAACACCACTTTTGGTTCACGATTAACACCAAAATGTAATAAGATCTAATCTAGTGTGTCAGGATGTTATATCCAAAATTTCAACTTTTTTATTCGCTATTATTCGATTAATCGTTATGACAATTGACAACATCCATCCATCCTCACAGACGGACAAACATCATCGTAAAAATATTAAAATCATGTTTTAGGCACTTCAAAACGTGCTTATCCCTTGATTTTTATCATGATTTCAATTTCTTAAATAAACATAAAGTCAATTCTAAGTAAAAATTATTGTTGTTTTGTGGTAAAAATGAGTTTAAGTAAATTTGACAGTGAAATATTACAATGTACTCGAAGTTCAGAAATTCACATCTGGTAAAAATATATAAATAAGAATTATATGCATATCACAATAATTTTTACAATTTTTTGTAAATTGTGCGAAAAAATTATTATTTGCACGCTGTTTCAAAATAAAAATTCTTTGAAGGATGTTTAAAAACAATACCTTTACAATTGTAGTGATACTTTCAAAATATCAACATTTTAATTGACACATTCCAAAAACATTTTTTTTTCCGAGAGTAAAAGCCTACTTTACTTTTTATTTTCGAATACTAAAGTAACACGTTTAATCCCTGAGGGATTAAATATGGATTTAATTCCTGGGTGATTAAATTAACAAATAATGAGTTTACTACAGAAACAAGTAGGTATATGTATGTATGTATCCTAGCTTAGCTTACCAGAAAAATGTGCATAATGATGTATTGTTTTCTAAGCACTCATATATTTGACAGTTATATAAATATAACCAAATAATTATTATTTAAAAATATATATATGGAAGTGCAAAAAATAGTGTATATACCACAGAACTAAAGTACTTTCAATTCCTCAAGGGATTATTTCCCTCGCCTTCGTTCTCATGCACTTTAATCCCGCAATGTATAATACCTCTTTATGGTAATATAAAGAAAATTTATTATTATTTAAATATACATTATAATCACATATATAAATAACTAATAACTACTCCTTCATGTAGATTTATTGTCGATCGTAGCTCAGAATATATGCTCCATAGTGATGAACTTTTGTACAGTGAAAAATTTATTACATGTTGCTTCGAAAAAAAAATTGACATTGACACCGTACCAAACAAATTCGCTTCCAAACAACAAAAAAGGATACTTGATCTTCATTCATTTGATTAAAATCGTGAAAATTTTTCGTTTTTCTAAGAGAAACCGATTTTCACAGTCCTACAGAAAGTTTTGTATACAATTCGTACATAATTAGGCTTTATTGACTCGCCCTATTTATTTGCCCCGTTCGCTTCTCTCACTCTGCCATAAATTAGGATGGTCAATGAAGACACACATTATGTACTTATTACATACATAGCTATTATACCACTGGTTTAATATGTGTATTAATATTCTATTTAGATATGAACAATGCAAGTAGTTATTTTATACCTAATCTGATTTATCTGATTTTTGTTATGAATTTCAATTATTTTGTTTTTATAAAACTAGCCGATTCAGTGACACTAAAATGTATACTTTTAGTAGAATATTTTTAAATAATTCTGCGTATTAAAAAAAATAGTAGAGCTACTATATGTTCTCTGAAAGTTTTATTCGTAAGTACTTGTAGATACATCCTGTATATAATTAACAAATATATACGTCTATTTTTTTCACAAATATCACTCATGACTTATTATCCATTGATTGCTGTGCCAATCGCAATTGCAGATAAAGGTAATCAGGTAATGATAGGTTTATACCGTGGAAGTCGTTTACCAGATGTCACTTTCCTAGTATTTAATCTAGTGTATAAAATGTACTACGAGGATAACCTTTCGATGGAAAATAGATGTTAAATTTTTTTATTTGAAATCAGTTAGCCAGTTATTGTTCTTATTAGACCACGGCAATTTTTAATAAAAATACAGATGAACCTGAATAATTGCAGCTATGTATAAAACGAAAATAAATTTATTGCTATTAGTTTATAAAATGGCTGCATTATCGGTGTTTATTTGTAAAATATTTGGAAATAAATAGATCGATGAAGCATGAAGGGTCAAGAGCAAGAGCAAAGCTCAAGGGTTCTCTAAAATTAGCCCTAGTGAATTTTTGAAGCGTTTGGTGCGGCCAGTGGCCGAACTCTCGAGCCGGCCGCATACGAATAGTTCGCTACTCGGCCCCGAAATAAAATACTGGGCAATTCCGTGCGTGTTTAATAAACCACCGAGGCAATCTAGCCAACATTTCATGAATTCCAGATTGGCAGTTAAGGTGCAGTGAAATCAGCATTCACGAGGGAAAAGAGAACAAGAAAATCAATCGCAAGACACGATGATCGCTGCTGTGGCGTTGCTGCTTGCTATTCTGTCTGTATATGATTCCGTTCTGACGTTCAGCACAATGAGCCTCTGTCGACGCGCTGATAGCGTCTAGGAGCAACTACAGGCGAGTAATTGCGCGGTTTATGCTGCCATGAAGAATACAATTTTCACATCGACATGTTACAAATCAAACCAGTCGTTGTCTCGAACAGAATAAGTGAAAATAAATACATTTACAATTCACTGTCTATTATTTATTCATGGTCTTGTTAAGTAAACGAACTTACTATATCGCAGATTTCGGAGTTGATGTATTTGCCTTACCTTAAAGTTTAGACAACCCAAAGAATAATTTACTCATTTTTTTTCCTGAAATTCTTTTTACTTCCTTGTACAAAGTTAAGGAAATATTGTAATCGCCAATAATTTCGGTTATCAGGTTTCAACGGATATACACGTTTAGATCATCCCTGAATCCAGTTTGACTAATTTCTGAGTGACTTCTATATGTACGTATAACCCATAACTCAATATTGATTAGCAGTAGAATTTAAAATTTTGTATATGGGACTCCTATAACATCTAGTTGTGCATCTTTGCACTTTCCTCGTAGTATTTTTTTGTTTTCTTTTTAGTGCAATTGCTATAACAACTTTTTACGCACTTCTATTTCTTGTTCTAATCGGCCTTTTCAAAAAGTCACTTAAGTTTTCATAGAAACTTAATAAAAAATATCATTTACTTGGGTTTTAATTTTAAATTAAATTTTATACATATTTCTCATTGCCAACTACTACATATAAAAAATAAATATAATTTGTTAATATTAGATGAAGATGAACTTGTGTCCGAAAAATCCTGCCAAATAAAAATAAAATATTTGTTTCACAACTACGGATCAGTAAGGTCTTTTCCATCCCAAACCAGGGCCTGCGCTGTACGGAAAGCAATGTAAGCCGGGCAGAAAAGCGCCAAGATATGAGGCGCTTGTTGCCAAAATAAATACCTGAAAAAAAAACATAAAAATATGCTTCAAACTTATTTGTAAAAATTAAAAACTGTAAATTGTACATTTTTGCTGATGATTAAAATAGTTTCCACATCCATGGCGTACTATTCATGTCACCTTTTTAAGAATTACATTTTATTTTAGTTTTTTTTTTAATAAAAGCTTTGCATAATATAAATCACATCGCGAATGTCCAAAAATATTGCCATAAAAATTAACATAATTAGTTAATTAACATTCGGTACGTTTAAACTAATTATTTATGTACATACTTTATAAACTTGTGCATAAGACTCAACGTAATCTAAAAATGTGGTTCTATTTGTATACAGTCATAACTCATACGTAATTTACTGGTCTATTTAACCACTGCTTTGAGGACAGCTATACTAAGAAGGAGGACCCAGAGGATTTTTATTGTTAAAAAAATCAATTCAACCTGTAAACAGGAAAAAATCGTAGGCACATTGAAAGGTAAACAATGTAGTTAGCTGTTCCATGATTTCTGAAGAACTGTTATAAAATGGTTAATCAGAGCGTGATGATAATGAAGATGTAGAGGCTGAAGATTATGAAAAGAAATATGCGGAAAGCAAGGAAAATTATTTTAAAAAATGTGTAATTTGTGGTTGCTGTTTAAATATAAAAAATGACAACAATCTGTTTAAATTTTTAAGCCTAGATTGTATGTTTTTTTATACAAATTTTGTTTTTCAAATATTATTTACTATTATTATAGAGTAATAATTATTTTGCTAAAATGTGGTCCATCTCACTCTACTCTATTTTTTATATGAATTTTATCATCATCTTGAATTCAAATTCTTTAAAAAGTGTTACCGTCATTCCCATTTTTAGTTCTATTTTAGTTACCTCAACCATCAACTATTAAGAACTCACACAGAATAAAATTTTGAAAAATAAATTGTTAAAGATAACATTTTGTAAGTATAGAAAAACGTACCTAAAGTATAAATTCCAATAACTAGATTGTTTGTCACAAGAATATTTTGTTGTAATTAATTAAGTTTTGTGAATATTTTCTCAGCTTTTTTGTTCACACTTCAATTCAGTATATATTATTAGTTATTTTCATTAAAACGGTATTTTCAATATCGAAATTATTTTATTATTATTTATGGCACAAAGTTGAAAAATGCAATTTTTCGGACAACTATAGAATAAATATTTCTGAATGAGGCGATGGTGACCATAGCAGTTTGAGAGCATTTTCGTACGTGTTCATACACTATTTTTATTCGAATGTGCCAAAAAGAAATTAAAGCATATTCAAAGAAATAGAATGCAATTATTCAATCAATTTTGTATTGAACTGTTTCATTTAATAAATTTTACTAAATTAAATATAGATTTGTTGGATTATAATTACAACTGACAAAAAAGTTACAAATTTACTAGATTTCACATTAAAATACTTCTATATCTATTCCAAGGTTCTGATTTAAGGTTGGTTAAATTTTTTTTTCATTGAAGTAAATACCTACGGTTTATTTTTTTTTGGTTATATTATTATTATATTACCAACCTTGGTGGAATGGTGAAAACGTTCTTTTTATGTATAATCAGTTTGAATTAAGGCTAGTACCTATTGTATTAATGAGCGTGTGTTTTTCATAGATTGTTTTCTTGTGTGACATAATGTTTCCAACTGATAAATGCATTTCTACATATGAAATATAGTAAGAAATATTTTGAGTATGAGATCGTGCAAAGAGGCAATTAATAATTTGTGGACAAACATGAAATATGATTAAAACTTTCGTTTGCGTATGCGTTTTAACGAAGTCATGGCATATATTAATTAATATCAAATTTAGCAAAAAACTTGTTATAATTATTATCAGTAAACACGCAGCAGTAATTGTCAATCTATACTTTAATTAAATCATTGGAAAATTATTATAAAATTACATATTATTATCATTTTGTTCCATTATCCTTTTATGAAATTTTAGCCTGGGTGAGTGAGTGTAAATATATCCACGCTAAACAATCAATTCAATCAGCCGCACTATAATTTTCCTCGATATATAGGACCGTATTAATGAAATTTAATCAACTTCTATTGTTTGTAAGGTATGGTTCTACGTAAAAGCAAAAGCACGAGAGAAGAAACTTTAAATAAAGGTCTTCAGTGATACTCTATTGTGCAGTAAAAATTAAACATCACATAGAATATTAACTATCACTTCAATTTTCAAATATACGATAGAGTGAGTTGTTTTATGTATAAGCGAAATGTGATTTTTTAAAAATTACAACCTGTTAGTGCATGCTGTCCTTTGCTGCGAACTTCGCCTAAACCATTTGCGTTTAAACAAGAAAACGTGGTTAAATGTCAAAAATATCTAAGAAACACGAATGATGACAGCAAACAAAATGAATGAAATAACAAATACAAAATACATACGCTGCTAGCTACTAACGCCATATACGTATTTCTAACTGCATGTATTAAACTTAATGAGCAACAACATATCGCTGCTACGTCACAGTTTTCAAAGAAATTTCTAGATTTGAATTTTCTAAAATAAAATATGGAATGAAAACCTTTTACTAAAGATAGTTTATTATATTTCCCTGTTATATACCTAATCATATAAACTATAGAAAAATGTTATTATTTTGCATTTAATTCCTTATCATCATTCTATTACTATATGAATGATACACAAAAACACAAAATACTCATTTTCATAGCTTATTTTTTGCGATGAATGTCTCATTTTGTGTAACGTGGGATATTTGCGGAGCGAACAAAGCGAGACATCGTAAAATCGTACAAGTTACAAAAAATTTCATTTTCTAACGTGTTTTGTACAAGACTTTTTTTTAATTTTTATACAATTCTTTTAACTTTAATTTTTCTTCTAATTTTGACATATAAACAGTCACTTTTCACAATTGACTAATGTTTGGAAATAATACACTTTTCACAACCAGTTAAAAAAACAATTAATTTTTCATCACTTAATGTTAGAAAATTTTTATATCTTAACTAGTTATAAAAAGAATACCTATGAAAACGTTAGTCAGTTTTGAAAAGTAACACTTTATATGCAAAATTAGAAAATTTAAGTTTTACACACTTATATACAATGGTATCAAATTTTCAGCAACATGAATTTTCTCTAATAGAAGAAACAATTACTTGTATACGCTTTGTTGTAAACCGTTTTCCTGAAATGACTGCCAACTACAGTTTCAACAATAGTTAAGTGATTTTCATACAATATTTTTTGTAGCAAATATAATTCTGTAATTTTCATTATATTATCCGAACACAAGTTATTCTACATTTCAAAACAACATTTTTAACTCAGTGATTTTAAAAACGTTACTGTAAATACACGGGTGAAGGACAATGTTATTAACAATTTATACCAAATTTTCAATATCAATCGCAGCGTTGCTTTGAGACGAAAGATGAGACTTCAAACTGTCGCGACTAAAGTTTCTGGCTCGACGAGAATATCGACTGGGTTTGCTTTATAATACATATTTGCAAATAAATTTTTCAATTAAATATAAACTGAAACAGTAATTCAGTTTTTTAATGAATTTTGTTTGAAATGAGGACTAGACCAAACACTGAATTCAGAAGTTCATATTTTTAAGAAACATTCAAATATCGCTACCTTTAGAGATCTGACAAAATTAAATATTAGTTTGATAATGCTAATATCATATTTTCTTAAAATAAAGTCTGGACTTGTATTTCACATATTTTCCGATATTTCATAAACATTGAAATTAATAGTTATTTATGATACAAGTGTGACTAAAAAAATTGCTTTCGCTCATACCTTACACTTCGTAACACATGCATAAAAGCCTTTCACACATATGTATCATATACGAGTAATATTTCATCTACGAATCTATTAGAAGATAAATAGAAATACAATAATTTTTTATGTTTTCATGTTATGTATATACAATAGGTGTATAAAAGTGTTTTTATTTTTTATATTATCATTCATTGTTAAATTTGTAATGTTACTGATTATAATATTTAATTTTTTCATTTTCTTCTTCGTCAGTTAGAAACCTATCTTGAAAGTGTGTATATCTGAGAAATTGTTCAATAATAGAAGTCCCATTTAATTCACGTTGGTCTTTTACACAAGATTTCTTTAATGACAGAGTACACATATACATTAACTTAGATAATAATGTGTTTAGTATAGAATGGGATTAGATAAAATGTATATTAATTATCAAAATAAATTTGTAATAATAATAATTATTATTATTTGACAATAATAGTACAGAGAAAATGTCTTAGATCTATTCTTGATATCAAATTTAATGTCGAGACTTGAACAATGGCCTCGTTTTGAAAAATAAATACGAGGCCAGTATCTTATCTTATAGCAATACTAATCATACTAAAATGTGGATAAGCAAGTACTTTAATTATTAAACAGCACATCACTTATTCTATCACGTTCTTCAAATTCACTTTGCATGAAACATTTCATTTTAATCTAAAGTGGTGGCTTATTGATTTATGACTAAATATATCATCCACCGAAATGTGTGTGGAATAGAACTGTCACAAACAAATGCGATGAAAGGCTCGACGAAGTAATAATAGCGATAAGTTAATATACCTGCAATATGAAACTTATTTCCGATTCAAGGACTGTTTTATGAATTTATTATCATTAAATGAGCAAATTTTATTTAATTTTTTAATATATAATAATAATAATTCTTCCATATAGGCATCACTACGATACATATAATACGAATCAGTTTTATTTATTTCCATTGCCATCCTTTAAAAGCAATTTTCATTCCAATAATTCATTTAAAATTGCCGAATCAATTATCCATTATAATGTTTACACTCTAATATATGTACCAGAGGTATGTACAACATTTTACGCACTTTTTTATCAAATGGAATGTAATTTTTTATTACAAGATGATATGTCAAAAACATTAAGCAGATGCGTTATATTGGTAACCTGGTGTTTTTGCATAAACAACCTACGCAAGTTTGCAAATAAATAAATATGTCAAATGTCAAGCATGCAGCTTAATTAAAAAAAATATTTACTAAATTTTTCTTGTAATTAATAAAACTTTAATAGTTAAATGTCCTGATAAATCGAAGGATAAGTATGAAAACGAATACAGGATGGCCCAGCGAAAATTATCAGCGCAATTTTTGGCCATTTAACATTAATTTTGGAAAAAACGCTCGAACACGTCAATTTTAGTATAAAGGGGGACACCTGAATGGATTATTACCAATGGCATAACTTCAACCCTAAAATGAGTGTGGACTGCACCTCAAAAATTTTAAATGGAAAAGGGTGTCAAACATGACTCAGTTCGAAAGGCCTTTCAATTCTCTTTTCAACAGTTTTTTTATTTTTCAAATCCGATCGTTAGTTCCAGAGAAATATCGTTTAAAACATATTTTATCAGGTGTGCAAAACTGCAATCAAGTAGGTGACAAATGACAGAAACTAAATAAACAATTCTTTCGACAAGTTGTTTGTAATAAACAAGTAATTTGTAAGTTAGATATTTTTTTGTGGGATTATTTGAAGTCAAAAGTTTATGCCATGCTACCCGAATCTTTACAAGATTTACGGCAACGAAAATTTTGAGCAAAATCTTTATTATTGTATGGAAGTTGGTGGTAGTCATTTTGAACACCTAATAAACTGATACTTGAGTTTCTGTCATTTGATTAAGCCTACTTGGTTGCAGTTTTGCACACCTGATAAAATTTGTTTTAAACGGTATTTCTCTTGAACTAATGATTGGATTTGAAAAATAAAAAAACTGTTGAAAAGAGAATTGAAAGCCCTTTCAAACTGTCTCATGTTTGACACCCTTTTCCATTTAAAAGTTTTGAGGTGCAGTCCACACCTATTTTAGGGTTGAAGTTATGTCATTGGTACTAATCCATTTAGGTGTCCCCCTTTATATTGAAATTGACGTGTTCGAGCGTTTTTTGCAAAATTAATGTTAAGTGGCCAAAAATTGCGCTGATAATTTTCACTGGACCACCCTGTATAATAATAATAAGGTATATATTACAAATTTGGATAAATAGTTTTGCTTTACCGTCTAAGAGCGTAAAGTAAATTTTTCGCCATGGTAACCATATTGTTAATAAACAATTAAAATACACTTGTGCGTAATACTTATTTACATACAGAGGGCCGAAAAAGAAGATATACGCCTGCGGATAAAATTCGTCCAAGAATGAAACTCCCTTTCGGCCTGAGGTACGTACAAAGTTTTACGTATTATTGCAACCAAAGGAGATGTAATTGTTAATTATAAAATTAAAACTTTGTTGTAAATATATTCATGGGATGAGTTGCATGGTAAACTGTTGCTTTTATGTAAAGAACAAATGAATGTTACCAATTTAATGGTTATGATCGGGCTTACCTAGTAATAGATAAGTATATAAAAATATTACATACGCATAAGATATGACATGCTAAAATTATGTACCTATGTTACATATTATCAAAATAAGCTAAAGCTAAAGTGCATTATGTAACAAGAATCTTTTATGGAAGAAATTCGAATTTTCAGGGTTTGATAAAAGAAAGCTACACAAGTCTGTCGCCGGATATTAGATTTCCAAGTTAATAAGAGCTTTTTGAAAACCGACATCATGAAAGAAAATATCAATATGGTACATGCAAGAGCCACAAAGCACAGGAAATATCATACGTGTTATTCACGATCCTTGAGCAAACTTTAACATCTTAAGAAAACATCATAAGTATTGATTTTGGTCTTGGACTAGTCACAATTGAACCCTACATAAAATGTAAAGATAATTTTGAACATTCCTCGAATTAGAATCAATTCAAATAACATTACGCTTATCATAGAGTTGGTATGTTGGGAACTGCAGGATATTATATTTGTTGAATTTATAATGGCTTTAATAATGAATGAAATTACAATAAAAATACTCTCAAAACAAATGGTTATCCTATTAAATTTAAAGAATCAATATGAACAAAAGTACCCATATCATCTTTAATTCAATAAGTTTCTGTGGATAATAATATAAAAATAACATATAAATTAAAATATAACTAACTAAATAAATAAAATATTAATTTGACGTCGAATTTTGTAATTAAATTCATTATTTATCATTGTGTAAATCAATCTTATAGTTTTCTCTCGTGGAACAAACTACAGTTGGATTTGGATTTTTATTTCTTACCGCTAGTAACTGGGAAAGCACATATTTGTGCATGCATGTGTAGACAAATTTGGACAATGGCACGAGTTCATAACATTTAGAAAAATTGGTCAATCAGAAATAACAGTTTACACTGTTAAATTATTTTTTTGGCGAAATTTCATAATAAAAATTAATGTCAGTTTTAGAAGGTTATATTTTGCCGACAGTCTATAATAGATACAAATAAATTGAAAAGCGGAAGATTTTCTACTGCTCACATCTGATATTTTTTGCTTAATATTGAATATTATATCTCACTTTATTTATAGATAGGAAAACTTTTAGAAGAAAGAGTATTGGCTTCTCCAGTTTTGGAAAAAATCCAGGATCGGAAGATAACGTATATCAATCACCGGTTTTTCCTAGACGACTCAACCATTGCCAGATAATACTGACTTGCAAAACAAGCTAAGAATTTATCATTTCCCAAACTTCTCCTTTTTGCAGGAAATGAATAATTTTACAGCTATATAAAATTTATAACGATCACGAAATTCTTGCCAACAAAATAAAGAATGTATTGCTTTCACGTCAATGTGGAAGTATGAAATATTTTTCATTATGAATGTACCACTTGTTTTATTCAATTTAGTATATGGCTGCATCGCATGATATGTAAATCAGTTGAATTGTTGGTGCCAGTCAATTTCTCAAGACAACTACATTGATGTTTGATATAGTGAACTAGATTTTTCTAAACCGATAACATACGAATTCTGTTCTATATCTATTTCATCAAACTGAAATAAACTTCAGAATAATGTAAAAACAATTTATTGGTTTTCAACATATAAAAAAGTTCAACGTTTCAACACTTAGGAAATTGTCATTTCAATCCACAATTTTTACATGGCTTCTCGTTAAATTTTAAAAGCTGGATTTGGAAACAAACCTAATCCAGATCTGCATATTACTGGGAAAATAAGCTCTGTATTCTGAATGCCTTTATTACATATGTGTTTGTGCAGGTATACTAAAATAAGGAAATAAATTTTTGTCAGTTCCCTTTACAATCTGTATATGGGTAAAATCTAATATAATTAGCATTAACCATGGGTCCCTACATATATTCTCATTCTGTGGCGGCCTGGCCCGGTCTGCTAGTCCGCTATTTCGGACCGTGCCCAAATCCAATCGGGCCCTTATATTTTAAAGTAATATGTGAATTAAATTTAACAAACAATAAATAAATAAATTGGCAAATTTTTATAATTAAAAATAGTATATTGTGTTATTAAGACACTTTCTTTTATATGCTTCCCGTTTTTTATTTATACCTGCAAAATTATTAGGATGTATTGTAAATGATACGTGATGAAAAGTATTTAAAATTAATAAATACCTATGACAAACATTAGCAATTCTATGATAATGATGACACATTCTTTTGTATTTATTGGTATAGATTCCGTAATATAATAAAAATTATGTGGCAGAATTTTCTGCAACCCGAGTTCAAATCCGATCCATGTTACTTTGGAAGTGGCATCCCAATGATATGGACAAATCATGTTATCATAACTGAAAGTTGCAGTATTGTATATAGTATGTAGAACAAAAGCGGTACATCTTCTACCTGGATACGAAACAATACACAAATCAGAAGCCATCATACCGCAGTTTATAGGACACGCTGTGCGATCTGAAGGAACATCTGTTGGAGAACGACATCAAGAAGCTTGCGGTACAGAAAATTGTCAGTCTTCTGCTTTACCGGAGTGGAAATTCTAATCTGCAGCTGAACCGTATCGTAGAGGAGATCCACGACGAATCTGGTGGATGACATTTTGAAATGAATAAAACCCTCGAAAGATTGCGCCAACAACTTTACTGGGTCATTGACAAGGAAGATGTTAAAGAGTGGTACAAGAAATGTGTGGTCTACGCAGAAAGTAACGGGCCACATATAGGAATAGAAGATCTCTAATGTGTCAATATAAAGTTGGAAGTTCCTTCAAAGGCACTGCGATTGATGTGGGTGGACCATTCCCAGAAAGACGAAGGAAATAAATATATAGTAGTATTAATGGACTAATTTACTAAATGGGTTGAGGCCTATCCATTATCCAACCAGGAAGCCATAAGGATTGCTGAAGTTTTAGTAAAAGAATGCATTTGCCGATTTGGAATATCGCGAGAAATACATTCCGACCAAGGAAGGAATTTCAAGTCTGCTCTGTTCCAAAATATCTGTAAGATATTAGGAATCAACAAAACCAGAACAACTGCATTACATCCGCAGTCTGATGGCATGGTTGAACGGATGAACAGAACAATCAACTGATATTTGTCGAAGGTAGTCTCTAACCAGCAACGAGACTTTCGGGCGGAAGTTGCGCCCGGTGAGTATCTAGATGGAGAGGCCTACGCAACGGACTTACGGAGAAGAATGAACGACATCCATGAACAAGTCCGTGTAAGCATTCAAGGTGCCAGCGATCGGATAAAGGACCAGTGCGACGTCAAGGATGAAGAACGTGAATATCAACCTGGAAATTTGATGTGACATTACAATTCACAGAAGCGTCGTAGCTTGTCACTAAAGCTCCAAAGGAATTGGGAAGGCCTTTACAAGATCGTCAAGAGGATAAATGATGTGGTCTACAGAATCAGGAAAATGCCTAATGGAAAGCCGAGAGTAGTACACTTTAATCGGCTAGCTCCTTTAGCTAGTGATAACTATGACGATCATCATGGAGCAACAGTTAGTTGGGTTATAGCTCAGGAACCCACATTTGAACAACGGAATCTATTCACTATGCTCCTTTATTATTCTCTCGCTCATTGTGTATTAAGATATGCGGCGGCAGACCATTCAATAAATAAACTTTATAATATTGACACTAAGAATACCACTAATAGACCATGTTTATATAACTATTTACATTTATTTACGTTGCAGTTTTCAATGTTTTCCCTTTCCGAAAAGTACCTGCTGTAATTCCATTCTTAATTTTTCATAATAGCAAAAAAGCCGAAGTTTCGATTTCGATTCAAAAATGTCCAAAACTAATGTTTAATTTTTAAACTTTATTGTAGAATGAAAAAAGTAGCGTTATTTTAGTTAATTAAAAATATGTTTTGAAAAGACAATTTATTAGATTACTTGAGATTTTTATGAAATGGTCGTAGATAACAAAAGTCTTTATTTGCTTAGTAAAGATAATATATCTACAAAAATAAAGACATTTTCTAATAAATTGAAGTTATTAACAACATTAGATTTCCGTGATTAATAAAATTTAAACAAATATTAACTTAACAATATACGATTCAGTTTCAGTTATTTTCGGTCGAAACTAGAAGAGGAGTCGAATACGGTTTTGGCTGAAAACTTTGTTTCGGTCGGGCACTAAGTAATATCATACCTGTGAGTATATTTTACTTTTGCAACATGTAGGAATATTATTACTTTCCCGGACGATGTAAGCAATCTCAGGAGTCCAGGAATATATTTTTCTAATATGTTACACATACTATTTTTTAAGCGATCGAACAAAACTTCTCAAAAATATTTAGAAACCAGAAATTTCAATATTCTGAAATTTATAACTTCTCGACTATTAAACAGACCTGGAACGAACATGTTTTCGTCCGTTCACAGAAAAATAACATGTTACGCAAATTATAAATCTTAAAAGGAAATAAACTTGCTTACAAATTATTGTATATGGTTATTTTTAACATTTTTCTGGCGTAGGGTAACAATTTACCCGTACCAGTTTCCCAAAAATACCATTTCGAATTCAACACTAAGAACAACACTTAGAATTAACAAATATTCAGTCAGGGTGATTACATTCACCATACTTGTGATAGGTAGGTTTGAGTAGATATTAATATTTGTACCTTTAGCGGCTAAACGCTGAAACTTTTAACGTTGTAGTATATATGAGAGGAACAAATTTCGCAGTTTTCTCAAGAAAAACGACATAAATGATAATTTTTCTTGTTGAACATTGCAGTATAAGTAATTTTCTACTTCATTATAACATTAATTAATCATATTCTTATAGAAAAATCAGATCTAAAATCAGCAAAAAATTACATACACAGTATTCAATAAATATGACAAAAAGGTAAATAATTTCAGTTGCAAATTGTATTAGTGACACAGTTCAATTATTAAAGATTGTGCGTACAAAATTTTGTGTCATTTAATCCAACCATTTTTGAGAAAAATGCGTACAAAGTTAGGTCAATTTTGAACTAAAATCGTACACCAATAGTGGTAAGGTTGTGCGCCCTTAAGAAGTGGTTACATTCGTGACTTTTTCAATCATTGGAATTTATTGTCACTATAAACGCAGCAAATATTTGAATATCGTAAATGTTAGCACAATAAATCATGTACTACTACTAGAACAATATAGTATTTATAACTTTTTAGAAATTTTAATAGATGAAACTGACAAAAGGGAATAAAAATTAAGTGAATTTCAATTATTTTCATAAAAAAACTTCTTGACTACAGGCTTTTATAAAAAAGTAGCGTAATGAACTTGAAGGCTGAGAACATTATTATTATTATTCACTGCTAGCACTTAAACCTCAATTTATTTAAAGATTCTTTGATTCACAAAAATAATGTAGATAGTCTTTGTTCTTATATCTGACGTTTAAGGATATTATTTTTATTTGTAGTTCTTGATTTGTTCTTATTTGATTTTAACGGTAAATTTAAGATATGATAGTGTGCATTTTGACTTAATAATTTTTTCTGTCGAAGGTTTCTGTGATTGCCAAGTAAACGGAAGTGAAAAACATTATTTGCTAAATCAAGGTAAATAATAATGGACGTCTAGGCTAGTACTGAAAAAAATTCATTATAAACCATTCTTTGAGTACCTATCAATTAAGAATGAAGCATTATATAATTTTCCATGTCAACGTTCAAGAAAGTATAACTTACTTCAATAGCAACATAAGTTGTATGTTTCTGAAAACATTTGGAACTTGGTTATTATGTTTACGGAGTATTATAACTGTCCTATTAGTAGGGTAATTATAAGAGTTATAAGATGTCTTATACATATTTGTGGTCGTCTAGCAACAGTCAATACAAGTTATAAAAATAAAACTGAACATTATTTGGTGCTTGTGACGCGAAAAATGTAATAATCGACTCTGAATGCAAGCTTCACAAGCTTCACCTCAGTTCATACATCCTCAGAGTTTAAAATGTACTTACATCCCTAGCCACTTGAATAACCATAAATTTTTGGTTGAGAAAATGTATACCAAAAATTACAGTCGGTGGAATAAAACCTTAGTTTATTAATGTATTTGTGTAATATTTTACAAGGCATCATAAATACTTACAGAAAAGAGTTATAATGTTGGCACAATGTGAAATTTGTCGCCCGCTTTACGAGTATATAAATTTCAAAATGTTAAAATACAGTAGTGTTTGGTCAGTAGATTGTATCAAAATTATTCCACAAAATAAAAACATAACCACTGAGTGCTTTATCATAACTCGAGTTGCATTTATGCCAAAACCATATAAAATAACATAGTTATACATTTATAAAATTTACGATCTCTAAGTAAATACGGATTCCACGCGAAACATGCAACAGTAAAGGCTGCTTCACAATAGGTTCAAGTGCATAATATCTAAATGTGTAATATACAAGTTTTACTATCATATTCACCATATTCCAGTAAGTGCTTTATATATTTTTAAAAAGTAATTAAATATTTGTAATAAGTAATAAGTCTAGTAATCATTATTGGAAGTTCTTTTAGAACACATATCGGGTATCCAAATGTTCTGGGCAATAACTTGTAACTAATTATTATTTGAAGACATAAAAACATTTGAATATATTTGTTTTACCTATTTTGTTACAAATCTATTGGCGTAAATTATCAAATTAATTTAATATCACGTGAATTTTACCATCCAAAGACAAATAAGGAGAAATTATATATATTCACTATTTGCATTTCATTTCTAATCCTAATAAAAAAATTATATTGATAATTCCATTCTTAATATATTAAATTACAGTATTTTGATGAATTGAACTAATCCGATTCAAATTCAAATCTCTCTGACAATAAGCAGTTACTGGCAATCAGATTCAAATTCAAATCTCACTGACAATTGTCGGTTCGCAACGTCCGTCAAAATTATGTCAAGTAATTCTAGTTACTCGTGATATTACATGTGAAAATAATAAACATTTTGTCATGTTCCTTAATATTCAGAAAAATATAGTAGACTGTCTTTTTTATTTAACGTTTCAGTTTATCAACCTCATTTTTGATTTTTTAATTTATGAATCCATACTTTACAAACAATATTTCAATTTGGAGACTTAAGTTTATGGTTAACAATAATTTATTATTGATCTTGGAGACCATGGTTACCAAGTAAATGGTAGAGAAAAACAATGTCTTATGTCAAATAAAGGTTAATAATAGTGGGAGTCTATTTAGTAAAGTAACAGACAAACAAGTATCAAAAAACGCTGGTCTGATTTAAGAATTATTTTGGACCTGATTTGCCGTTACTTCGCAGGAATTATAAGTAAATTTTACTAATTAAATTCATAACTCGAATTGTATTTCCTTGACTATTTCACGTATGAGAACAGTTCAAATATAAAATTTTTCATATTGACAAAATATGACGCTACTGTGGTATTATCAAATTTTTCACTAAAAACTGATAGAGGAGTCAAATCAAGCATTTCGATTAGGTGAAAATGACGTGTATGGAATAATCAATAAAATAAAAACTTGACAATATAGTTTGTTACAATGTAAGTAATGATTTATTACCAAGTAAAAACAAGGTTATGTAGCGGTGATTTCAATAGGAACTATGCATGTTTAAAGCTCATACCAAGTTATTCTAGGCTTGACATAAACTTTCATATTTTAACTATTAACTATGTCGTGCGCACAGCCGCGGAATAGTTCCGAAGTAATAAGACGTTTTACTTTCCGAATAATTCACGTGAACATGTATGCTACTCCTATTACATCCACAAATATAATGCAGCTACAAGAAAATTAAATTACGGAACTAAATATAATTATGAATGCACGCGTTTAGAGAGCGAATTCGAAACTAAAACTTCGAATGCGGGGGATATCAGGTCAGGTTAAAGTGAATACGGTGACACATTGTTGGTTGAATTATTCAAGGCAGACACGCGGTAAATCCTCTTTTCGATGACCCTTCGGTAAATAAATTTTCCACAGTTTTGGCCACCTTTTCCAGAGTTAAATAAAGCAGCTTTCCAGTTTCTTATACGATATACCTATACTGTAGGTACATTGAGGAACTAAAAACAAACTTATAAACCTTTTCATCGTAGAAATACCTTAACAGAATTGCATTATCGTCAATAGAAAGCAAAATTTACCCCTGCACATTAACATAATCTAAAAATTATACATAATGAACATATTTCACTCCATAGTTGGAGGAAAAGTATAATGTTCTATTTACTCATTACTACTCATGTAATGGCTATCATACACTCAAATCTTTTACAATACTTGCTTTTGCTAGTGTTTCCTTTTCATTAGTATTAGCAAAAATTATACATGCTCATTGAAGGCATACAATTAATTACATTAAAATGATTATTATTAAATAGAGGCAGATTTGAGGGAAGGGAGGGGGTTCATTCGCCACCACTTGGCAGGACAGTTTTTTAATTTTGAAAATAATAATAAATATATTTAGAGGCAAATACGTCTCAAATACATAGTTATTAAAAAGATTTGTTTGATTTTGAGCAGAATTGTCAAGAACAAAAACTATTTGCCGATATATTGCTGTGGAAACACAAATGCCTTTCTTATAATGAATCTGATATTCACGTCAGTGCACATGAAATTCTAAAACGATTTGATGCTCATATTTAGTTATTAGTAAAAGTAGTAAAATTAACAACATTAATAACGCTACCTGGAACTATGACTATGGCTGAATGTAGCTTTTCTACATATATTAAGGAAATTAAAACTCCTTAAAGGTGTTGAATCTAAAGAAAGTTTTGACGCGATTCACATAGACGAAAAAATTTGATTATAAGTTTAGTTATTCTTTTGAACGTATAATTATAATTTTTATAATAATTAATTCGCCCCTCACTAAGAAAGTTTCTGGATCCGCCAGTGTTATTAAATAATAAAAGGAACAGTAAAATAAAATATAATATATATTCAGTAACCGAATAATAAACGACAGTATCTTAAATTCTGATTTATCATGTAACAAAAATGTATTTCTATTTATTCTTTTATTGTATTGTGGACTTATATAGTTTCGTTATATCTACAGTTTTCTTTTGATTTATTATAAATATTTTCTTATACTTGAATATGTTGTGTGTTTCCGAATTCCGAGATCTCAAAACGGAAATTTGTAATTTATTATCTTGCATATAACGTCTAAAACTCTTGGAAGAAGTTAAGTTGGAGTTGGAATATATCAATTCCCGGAAATCACACACTGATTTGGCGAAGGCCGAACAATGGGATATCTAAATGAAACAAAACATTGACAAAACAAGAAATTCAAATCCGACAGTAACACACATAATGCAAGACAACCAATGTTTCGTACAATATTGTAGAAATACACAATAATAGGTATATACACTTTACAATGGCTAAATAAAGGGAATATGGAAACATCAAATATGGCCGAGATATAGGTACCTAAATAATTTGAAAACAGTGGAATATGGATAAATATGACTTGTAAACACAGAAACAATAACAAGGCGAAATAAATTTTCATGCACTTTGTTCAACGTAATCTAGAATTTTTTCTCTCGTGCAAGCAATGGTGCAAATACAGGTTTCCTGCTGTTTGATCTACTTTCTTTTAACCATCTTCTAATTGTTCTAGTAAAGGGTTACTAGACGACCTCTTTCCTAGTTTTCACATTCTAGACACACTTTTCTAAAAGGAATTGTCAGAGATCTTCAAAATTTTTGTAGCTCGAACATTTTTCAAGAAATTTATACAGACTTTCAATTTTCATATGGGGCTCAATGTTGTATTTAGTTAAATAGAGATTTTTTCTCTTTTCAATCATATAAAACACATGTACTTTAAAATAAACTAATAAATTAGAAAAATATTGATTTTATTCACTTGGCTCAAGTGTGCTTTGGAAAAAAATGGAAAACTATTGTTTCAAACAAATATATAACATTTTCAATTTTAATATTCGCCAAATACATCGGATGCGGTTGTACCCTTTCTGGATAAAGCTAAAGATAGGTTTTTAAAGTATCTACTTCGGTGAGCAGTATATTACTCTCTTAACTAATTGAATTGATTAATAAAAATTTTGTTAAAAAAAAGATTTTCATTTTGTTTCCAAAATACACTTGATCGATCTATGAATAAATATGAATGCACCTCATTTTTGATACTTTTTTTTTAATGATATTAAGGAAACTTTAATTATGATCGTGCAATAAGCATCGCGAACGGTAAGAAATTCCGATATTTGACAGTAGGTAATGAGAATCGTCACTTCAGTCCTTTTCCAAAAAAAAATGTCTTCAATAGGTAAAATGTTGTAAATATACTAATCAAATTTTAATTTACGTCATTTTCATACCTAATTAAAATTAATTTTGTTTCTTGGTTCAGATGCAGAATTGTATGCTTTACAACTATTATTTGTATTGAATTTGTATCATTTTTACCTAACACAATATCGGAAGCAAGATTTTATGAAAATATGATTTTACATATTGACAGAATTGAAAACACTAATTAAAAACCAATTTCGTTGAACACTTATTCTTCTTTAGTTATTTCGCAACACAGCTTTTATTTCTGGCCATACATAAAAAATCTGATTATTTGGTTATTGATGTGTGCGCAATTTTGTGAAAAGCGTGGAAATTCATTGATTTGGCCGTGTAGGTCTGTAGCTGGTAGCAACCGACGAGGCCAAGTGGTCGTTTTGCTCTCGCGGAGGTATTGAGCACTTGTTGATAAATCCTGCTTGGCGGATGATGACGCTACAATGTAAGAGCATTCATTCCAGGAACAATCTCAGCCACAGTCACCGTCTTTTATTTCCGCCACTACATATCAACTGACTTAGCTCTTTTTTTACTAGCCAGCTATTTTCAAATAATAACAATTTTACTAATCAATGCAAAAATCTTTATCAAATCATAAAATCGCAACAATTTGTTTGAAAAATTTGTGTAGGATGACTAGATTTCAAGGTTGTTATAATTAAACCTGATCCACTTAAAATCACCTAATAAAACCTACTAAAAAAACGTCGAAAATCCAGTTTAAGCTTTTATTCAAATAAAATAATTATTTAGTTTGCATAAATTTAAACAAAAACTATCTCTCTTTAGTAATCACATTTACCCTAATTAAATATACTAATTTATTCAAATTCTACATGGTCAAAATTATATTGATGCTGACTACTTAATAGTAGCTAGAAAAAATACAGTACATAGATTTTAAATCTATGTACTGTATTTTTTATGTCAAGGATTAAGTTTTTGTCATATAAGATAAAATTTTTGGAATATTATTTTACATAACAAAATACTTTTTGTTGCTACAATAAACAAAGCTAAAAACAAATATTTTTTTTCTTCAAACGTCATAAAAGTGACATCTACTGTGACGTGATTGACAAGGTTGAAGTTTAATTTCTATGCCTCCGTAATATAATTTTTTATTCTAGCCGCCGTATAATATTGTCGCCGCCGTATGTAGTATTGTCGCCGCCGTATGTAGAATCAGCCAATAAGAAGTAACTTGTACAATACAAAACTGTAATATCGGCCTAAATGTCACTATAGAAACTAGATAACCTAAGAATAAAGTTACTAAAAATTATGAATAACTGACAGGTAACCTACATATTAAACGTCAAATAGTAGTTATTTTTTTTAAATTTCTAAGTTTGAAGAAAAAATAGCATGTGTTATTCAGAGTAAAAGTGTCTTTGTGTGCCTTGCATGCAATAGGGTATTCCAAGTTTTTTTCATTTTTTAATATGTTATTCTATGCATAAAAATATTAGACCCGTATTTTTTCTTTTCGCCGAAAGGTTTCAAACACGCCAGAAATAAATTTTTAAAGTTTCAATAAATTACACCCTAGAAAATCGGCCGTGCGTGTGACGTCACAGGCACTGAGAATCAGCTGAGAACATCATTCGTAGGTCCGAGTCAGAGGCGTGGCACGTTCGAACAAGAGCCAATAGGCTGACGCGAGTGCCTTCTTCGTCACAACAAGGCTGATACTGAATTTTACGTACTCGATTCAAATGCATTACAATTTCATTTTGATATTATGGTATTAAAAATCAGAAAAATAATAATTATATTCACTTTAATATTACTTATATATGGTAAACAATGATATCCAATAAGAATTTCTTTAAAAGCCGTAGGCTTGGAATACCCCATTGTCCGACTCGCTTCGCTCGTCGTGCAAACTTCCATGCTCGCCACACAAAGTATCACTTTTACTCTTAATAACACAATATACTATTGTAACGATGACAAAAATATTTTTCAATCAGTTGTTCAGACAGGATCAAGTCACTATACGAGTTTATTACTTTAATAATCTTAATTACTTATATATTATAATAATGTAGCGATCCCAAGGTCACGTCGCGGGCGATGGCCGCTAGCAGACTTTTCAACAGCCGCTCGCCGCGCTTCTATTGTGCTAACGGCCGAAGATACGAGAACATTCCCGAATTTAATTGCTCTGCTATATAAACCTCGAGCAGGAAGACCGGAGGACAGTCTGATATTAATGAGCGTAGTGAACATAAATAGTTGATGGAAATAAATATCGTGTAAATAAATAGTGCGTAGTGTTAAATGTTTTAAAAATAATCTTAGCGTATAAATCTTTCTTAATCATTATTATTCTTAAATTATTGTTTATAGTTGTTTATTCGTAGTGTTACTTATTTTTATTATCTTTTATTATTCATATTTCGTTTATTAAACTTAATTAGATAAATATTGGTGTTTCACTTATTTTTACACTTCACCCAAATAAATAAACGAATAATTTCAAGAAGTGCCTGTATAGTTAAAGCAATATTTTTGTTCAAAAAATATTTGGTATTCTAATATTCTACACTTTATGTAGATAATAAAACAAGTGTTATAATTACTATCGATTGTTATATTGTATTTGAAACTAAACCTGGGATTTCATTCTCTATAAATATGATTTGTTATTGTAACTTAATGTGTAGTTGCTATCGCCACAAATATTGTTTGTAATTTCAAGTAATATTTTCGCTATAAATGTTACTAAAATATTTTATCAAATAGAAAAAGTAGATTCCAGCAAATTTGGATTGGTGAACACAACAGTAATCTTTGCTGACCCCAAATTTTAGTAACTGCAGCAACTTTTTTTACGGTGTATATTTTTGATAATATAAAACCCTCAAATATCCAAAGAAACAAAAAAAAAACAGATGGCTTGGACTTTTTATATAAAACCCCAGTTTTCCTCATCCCTGCTAGATTTATAAGTCTTGAAACTAGAACATTTTTCAAATCAATTTTATTCTAGTACATTCACAAAATTCACACTATTTTCATTCGCAAAATCTCAAACACACTTAAAATGTAAAGTAATATGAATAGCATTCACAACTGATAAATCTAGGCAATTATTTTTATATGAACACTGAATATTTATTAGAAAAAAGACTCTCTATATCTTTGTTCTTGAAATTTAAAAATTCCGTCCATCTGTCACATTGTTTTTATAATTACATATATTTTTATTAATTTCAATTATGTAATAAAATAAATATTACAAAGGTCGATAGATACTATATGTAATAAATTTCAAATTGGATATGAAAACCGAAACACACCAATTAAAACAGGAAATCTGATACGTCTGGTCATCCTACATTTGCCTAAAAATTGTTTATTAGAATGAATATTATAATCAGGGCCGTTCCAACCGGGGGTATCAGTGGTTCCCAGAACCCCGCTGGCAAACTTTGAGAGGCGGCAAATAATACAAAATAATTTTAATATTTTTATTTTAATTTATCCAAAGTGTATTGTTCAATGCCGTTCTTATTACATTTTAAATTCGTACAGTCTATTTGTTCCCTTTTATTTTTATTAGATAAACAGGTTTTATTAAGCCGCAATCTGACGTCGGTTCTTTTTTCTCTTTGTAATGTCATAGTTTTATTATTCATTTTCGTCTTCATATTATATTATAGCAAATTGGTACGTACACTATTTTGCAATTTTTCCATCAAAAACCAACCACCGATTAAACGCTGATTTCCAAATTGTGAATAATTTTATAATATTTTGGACTAACAAACAAGATCGTTTGAAGATCGCTTTTTCATTTGTATTTAAACTTGGCTGATATGAAAATAAATTTACAAAGAAAAATCGTAGTAAAAAATAGAGCAACAGAGAGTTAAATGGACGGGTCACATATGGGATCAAGAAAAACAGATATAATAAAATCAATAATACTTTGGAACCCAGGACGGAAAAGAAGACGACGAAGCGGAGACCCAATACTAAATGGCTACGAGATGTAGAAAAGGATATAAAAAGAGTATGAGCGACAAAATATCTACATAAAAAAGGAAGATATGGAGATCAATCAGCAATTCAACATGAAGAATCGGGGACCAACTCATCCCAAAAAATTAATATTTGTTGTCGTTTGCTAGGTGACTATTTTTTGTCCTTGTAAGACATAGTATATTGTGTACCTAATAAGAAAAATGATATATTTCCGGACGACAGTAGAAATTGCGGGATGAGCCCTAAGCGAGACCAGCAACATCAGAAGTCCGGGAAATCACTTTTCCTACATGGAACACATACTATTTTTTTTCGATCAGTATATATTCAATAATATTGAAAAAAATGATTGTATTTTTATTTACGGAAAACAATGGACTGTGTACTGTACGGAGATCCTTTGTCTCCAGCTGGAAAAAATATTCCCGGAGTGCATTATTCTGGTATTTCAGTGTATTTACTGGACTAGAAAAGTAACAGTCCGGGAATATTTTCCGGTCTGTGACAAATTATTCCTATACAGTACGCAGACTATTGTTTTCCGAAAATAAAAATACAATTATATTTATTTCACTATTATTAAATACAATCCGATCGAAAAAATGGCATGTGTATCACGTAGGAAAAGTGTCGTCTCGGACTCCTGGTGTTACTGAAAGTCCATCTTCGTCCGGGAATGTATCACTTTGCTACTAAATACACAATAGACTTATTCCGGTTCGAAAATACAAGGAAAAGGTGTCAGTTTTCGTTCGATCGAGAAAAATATATTTTTGGTACGCAAAATGTAAAAAAGAAACAGAAACTAATTAATTTATTCTATATATACCATAATATACTATAATATATCTAATAAAATGAGTAGTATAGGATTATCTTTCTTTTAATGAGGTTGTAATTTCTTTTTGCTATATTTGAATAAAAAAATAATTCTCGGACGAAAACGCTCTCGCACTCCTATGGTTGCCAAACACGACTTTGTCTCAGTGGATATTATTCCATGTCGTCCGAGAAATTGAATTTTATGTCCTTGTTTCATAAACAATAATAAGCTTGTCAGCTTTTTCAAAGGTCAACGGAAAAACATTTTTTCTATCATCGTTTTGAAAAGTTAATGGATCAACATTTATTGTAGAAAAGGAATCTAAACAACATTTAAAGCTGAAAAAATCATGATACGGTCCAAGCTAATGTTTCTACTATGTACATTTTAAGATTATAACTAAACAAAATTACACCTCTTACTTTTGTAAAACGTTTCTTTGCACATCTCAATTCAATACGTAGCGGGATATATAAAATATTTGCGAATAAGTTATTATGAGAAAAATGGCCATCAAACGAATTATAATAAATATCTTATCTTTGATCTTTGAAGTTTTTTTCTATCGAAACGCTCTATCCATTTCAAACCTCCCAACCTACATTTACTGAAAGGAAGTGAAGATAAATTTTACGTCATAATCTAATTAACCTTATTTTAACTAAACAGGAAATGTAAATTTCCTTCAAATTAGTCAAAGAGACGTAGAAATTTAATTTCACTACAGGTATAGATATTTATATAAATAACAAGAAAGCTTTCAGGCTATTTTAGATATAAAAATATATTTTTTCGAAAACTGTCATGGTAAGTAAATATTTACTATCACCATAAGAAATGATTGTATTTTGCCTACAGAATGTTAAAGTCTTTTATTTCATTTTGGATTCATTAACTTGTTTATACGCTCTCAAATATGGACGTATTTTGGCTTTTATCATCCAAGAGCTTATAAAGTTGGTAAGCAATAGTTACTTAAACAAGTTAAAATTGTGGTTAATGAATAATTGCCAAAGAATGTAATAAATTTTAGTTTTGATTAATTTCTAGAAACCAACTTGGTCTGTGGAAAATAATTGAATACATCGTTGTCAAATCTCTATATACAGTTCACAAACTTTTCGTTACAATGTGTCTATCGATTTATAGACAGTTTTGTTATTTTTTCGAAATTTAAAATCCATATCGACTGAATTGTCATTCAAATTTAAATTTTCGACAACAAAAGCTGTTGTTTTCACAGATATTAAATCCTTTTGAACGATTAAATAAATGAAATGTCATTTAAAGCTACATTTTCATATCACAGTAACGCAGTCTTTGTTATATTTAATACATATAAAACTACACACTTGTTTACCATGATTCCTGTTTTACTTACGCTACTGGTTGTCGCATAACAAACTAGCAATCATAGCAATTCAATTACTCCTGAAGTCGAAGTAATCTCACAATTTCAATTTCTTCTACTTTAATACGTTTTTTGCAATTCGTTCCTTTACAACATTACGGAATTACCTCTCTGGCTAAAAATGTAATCGAACTAGTAAATTAGAAAATGCAGCTACGGAGTTTGAAACAAATTAGTTCAATCATGAAATTAATCTCAAAACAAATTACAGATTTTTAATCTATTTATAAATTTCACTAATGGTAAGATGCGATTTTGGCAATTGATGTTTTCCTTCCGGTTTCGTTTTTATATGTTTTCTCGGAATCACTCAAATCACTCAATTCTTTGTGCTTCATTGCAATTACAACCTTCTTTTGATGAGATTTATTTCTTATTTAATTTCTTATCAATACCATTTATATATTTTTTTCAAACATCTTAAAAAGGAATACTTTTAATACTGTTTTAAAATTTGATGATTTCATAATGAATATGAAAATATAATTGCTAGTAACTTACACTTACATGTTTCAAACGTACTTTAATAATGCAACTATAGTCAGGCATATTTTTTGAAAGACAGGAACAAATATATCAATAATTTATAATATTTAATTTTCTAGATAAAAGACATAATATGAAAAAAAAAAGTTTTGTTAACTTCTTGATAATAATATCTTAAAAAATTGTATCAATTATATTCCCAGATTTTAATTATATTCGTTTGCATGCAAATTTTCAAAAATATATTTGAAGAATGCACAAATGCAAATACTCAAGTATGAGAAAAAATGCAAAATATTCAATAGTCATATCTCAAGTTCATGGAAAAGTACCGGAATATATTGATTTATTTATCTTGCAAGAGTGATATATTAGTAGAATTTCTAGAGAAAAATTTCCAATGAAATCTAAATTTTTAAAATATTGCAATAAATAATAATTTAGTTGATATTTAATTTAAACTGTCATATAAACGTCATTTATGACGTTAAAAAGTCCATATGTCCGAGTATATGCACTACTTAAAATTTTATACACTATAGGTTTTTACATCAGTAACATTTTCGATTCACATGGATATCTATTATATTCTAACGTAAAAAAATAAAACGAATGTGAATTAATATTTTTCAACAATTCACAATAATAAATAAAGCATAGTTGTTTTAATTAACGTTTTACATTTCCAATAAAATAATATTAAAATTTTGACAGAATGTAATGGTAAAATATTTTAGTTGGCATCCCTACATTTCGCCAGCCTGGGCTTGCAAATTGCGAGTTTGAGTTCTGTATAACTAGTCATAATGAAACGGACACGCGAAAACGTTATTTATAAAATAAAAAGATTAAGCCCGGGTTGCACAAAGCTTCTTCAATTTTGATTAATGATTAATTTTTTGACAGCAATGCATTTTTAATACGTGGCCATGGTAACAACGTCAAATTAATCAGTAATTTTTTTTATTAGAGCCTGATTAGCCTTTCTGCAACCGGGCATAAAACATCCATATACTCGGGCATATGCACATGTGCAAAATATATACTGATATTCGATTTTCATAGGTCAAAATTCAAGAAATTACCTGATTGATTAATTTTTATCCAGAAAATATTCATTTATGGATAAATACCGATTCATAAGTTATGAAATTTATATTAAATATAAATTTCGGAAATTTTAGAAATTTTAGAATTTTTTCGAAAGGACAATTTTTCTCAATATAATAAGAAATTTATTAAATTGTATTATACTATATAGTAGTTATATTCTGTATACGCGTACATTTGTTTGTATCTGTAAGCTACTACACAGACAAACTAGGAATGTTTAATGAAGGTGAGGATGAAATAGCAGTGGCAGCCGCAGTACCTGGCTGGAGGGCAACAGTGACCCGTACATAAGGGTTAATCGTGCCCTATCGCGGTTGTCGTATCAGTAATCGTGTTATCGCGTGCGCAACCGCACTTTTAACTCGCCCGAGCTGTATTTTTACAATACAGACTAATTTATGAATACACCAACCGTATTAATTCAAAACACTTTACGAATTGATTGCTCCAGTTTGAGACAGATTTGCGACAACTGACAAAAGTATATAATTTTTCTCCTATAATGCGATGATAACAATATTATACTTCCCATTGTAGTGGAAATATGCACAAATAATATTAATCCACAAACTTGGTAAGCCAGAATACGAAGCATCATCTTATAGACCAATATCTTTACTGCCACAGTTATCAAAACTGTTTGAAAAACTGTTTTTAAAAAGCACCTAACGAATAAAAGAAAACAACTAGACATCACTGTAACAATAATTTATTGGCTTCTAGGATGGAAATCACAACTATCTCTAGAAAATAAATTACTACTATACAAAGCCATAATTGTTCCCATATAGACATATGGAATACAGCTATGGGGATGCGCTAAAAATCAAATACCAATATAATTCAGAACAAGACCCTGAGAATGATCTTAAACGCCGTCTGGTCTGTTAACAACCACATCATTCACAAAGACCTAAAAATAAAATATGTCCAAGAAAAAATCAAATCCTACGCACACAAATACGAAGACAAATTAAACGACCACCCAAACGAACTAGCCCTGGAACTTCTATACAACGTAGACGAACCTAGACGCTTGAAAATAACTAAACCATTAGACTTAAAAGAACTGTGATACTTAAAGTAGTATAACATAATATAAATATGTCATAACTTGTAAATAAAATGAGGAAATTTCACTAGGAATGGAAATATATTATTTGTCAATAAAATAACATTGCTCCTAGTAATACTGGGGTATTCATTTAATTAATCCAGAGGAATTTCTGTGGAAATATATCTTGAACGAAAAATGTTCCGAACAAAAATTTAATGGTTTGAAGGGGGACAATTCGGAGCATCCACCTCTGTCAAAATTTTTGCTCCCCGGACTCCAGAGGGATGAAAAATATATATTTTTATTACAGATTTAATTGAGCATTTTCTGTTACTGTTACTGTTAGCGTAGTCTCCATTCAGTACTTATTGTTTCACTAAGACAAGATATCTTCTATCATGTTCTAAATGTCGATGTATTGCCGATATATATCGTTAAATATCGATAAATGTCAATAAATGTGATAATTATTACTGAATAGAAACAAGAAATTAAATATTGAAAATATAATAAGACAAGGAAGGTAATGTGCTGACTGCTGCCCACATAAGATTATATATTTCATGTTTTATAAAAAATACAGTACATGTCTCTTCTCTCCTTTGAAACAAATTTTTTACCGTTTACGTATGTATCTATATTTACAAATATCAGTAACGTGTATCGATATTTATTCATACATATTGACATTTATCGAACCTTATTGACATATTTTCATATTTATTTACAATTATCACATTTTTGAAATATCGAAGTCCAGTATTTTAAAAATCACGATAACTGTTACAGCCAGAATATATGTAAATATATAATTTTTAAGTTACCATTGTAAATATATAATTTTTGAGTTACCATTGTAAAAAACAGAATATAAAAAATATAATATATTTATGTCAAGTCAATGAATACAGTCCACTTATTTTCCTAAACCAACGCGTAAACAAACCCCTACATTTTTTGGTCCTTCGAGCCGGATATGTCAGTGGTTTTGTAACAACAGTTACTACAAAGAGAAGCAACAGCTTCAAATCATTGAAGAAAGAAACTACAGTTTCAATCAGAGTGTGATATTCAATCAATTAAAGCAAACAGCTTCAAGCAAGTCACACTCATTGTGAAATCTACAACTTCAAGTTCCGACAAGAAGGTGCTTCATCTTGTGGTAAGGCCGGAATATTTAGTCCAGCAATTTGACTTCAACTCGACAAACAGGTGAGATCTTTCCAATAATCTATTAAAATGGAGTCATTAAAACGAAAACGTTGTACATTAATAACAACGTTAACAAATTTTGAAAAATTTGTTACAAATTTTGATATTGAAACAGGAAGTGTTTCAAATTTAAAATTAAGATTAGAAAAAATAGAAGATACTTGGCAAAATTTTGATGCCGTTCAACATAAAATAGAAGATCAAAGGAAAGAGGATGACACAGAATCATCTCAAGTTAGAGTTGATTTTGAAGAAACATACTTTACTACAGTTTCTAGAGCTAGAGACATACTTGAAGCACGCACTGTTTTAAAAAATACATCTTGCAATGAATCATCATTGACAGGTGTCAAACAATCAAAAATTCAATTGCCTACGTTAACCTTACCTAAATTCAATGGTGAATATTCAAAATGGTTAACATTTAAAGATTCGTATCAATCTGCAATACATTTTAATGATTCTTTAACGAATATTGAAAAACTTAGACATTTACGCAGTCTTTTAACTGGTGATGCATCATATTTACTTATTTCTCTCGAAACGACAAATGATAATTATGATATTGCATGGTCATTATTAAACGAAAGATATGAAAACAAAAAAATTATTATTCATACACATTTAAAGGCTTTATTTGATATGCAATCGCTTAATAAAGAAACGTATTCAAATTTAAGTCAACTTATTGACACATTTCAAATGCATGTTCGCGCTTTAAAATCTTTAAATGAGCCTACTGATTCCTGGGACACAATATTAATTTATCTTTTATCCTCTAAACTAGACAATAAAACAAAAAAGGATTGGGAAAATCATAGCGATGATGAAATACAACCATTATTTAAAGATTTTATTAAATATTTATCAAAACGATGCCAGACTTTAGAAATATCTGAAGCAATGACTAAAAACTATTATAAATCAGATACAATTAAAATTAATCCAACTAAAAAACATGTAACACTGTCAGCAACAGTGAACCAAAATAATTGTGTGATGTGCAAAAAACCAAAACATCAAATTTATAAATGTTTTAAATTTTTATCTTTGCCTATACAAGCTCGAATAGAAGAAGCTAAACGACTAAATTTGTGTAACAACTGTTTACGAACGGGACATAATACTGCAAACTGCAATGGAAAAAATTGTTTAATATGTAATAGAAAACATAATAGCTTATTGCATATGGAAGAAAATTCAAAAGAACCAGTCAAGAAAGAATCGTCGCAAAATGTTGGAATGTATGCTTGCAGTTCTACAGAATTACAAGTGCTTTTACCTACTGCCTTAGTAAAAGTATATGATAACAAAAATTCAACATATATAGTAAAAGCATTGTTAGATTGCGGATCTCAGTCCAATTTTATTACTACTGAACTGTGCAATAAACTAAAATTAAAAATGATCAAATCAACAATGAATATTTCGGGATTTAATCATACTATTTCTAAAACAAATTTTAAAACTAATTTATATATTCATTCAAGGCATAACAATTATTCAAGAAATATTTCCTGTATCGTTGTTGATCACATCACATCAGAATTACCAATGCCAGCTCTCGATATATCTAAATTTAACATTCCATCAAACAAGATATTAGCCGATGAAACTTTTAACATGACGAGCACTATTGACATATTGTTAAATGTCAGTATAGTATTTGAAATTTTTACAAATGGCAAAATACAGTTAAACAAAGGACTTCATCTACAAAATACACAACTAGGATGGGTTGTAGGTGGTGATATTTGTTTGCCTGCATTAAATATAACTAAATCGTTACTTTGCGTTAATCATAAACAATTGGATATACAACATCAACTTCAAAAATTTTGGGAGTTAGAGGAATCTCCAGTTTCAAATAAATATTCTAAAGAAGAAGAAGAATGTTTAGAACATTATGAAGCAAACACTACCAGAGACCTTAGTGGAAGAATTGTAGTAAAAATGCCTCTTCGAGACAAGGAAAATATGTTAGGTAGCACATTAGAGATGGCTCAAAAAAGATTATTCGCAGTTGAGAAAAGATTTCAAAAAGATGCAAAACTTAAAATTAAATATGAAGAGTTTATGACTGAATATGAGAAACTTGGACACATGACTCAAGTTCTTTATAATGAAAATAATTTTGCCTATTATTTACCACACCATCCTGTTGTAAAACTAGAAAGTCTAACTACTAAAATTCGAGTAGTATTTGATGGTTCTGCACAACCACCAGATGGATATTCTATCAATCAATTACAGAAAATAGGTCCAACAATACAAAATGATTTATTTTCAATTTTAATAAAATTTCGAACATATGCTGTAGCTTTGATAGCAGATGTAGAAAAAATGTACCGACAGATCCTAATTGATAAATCACAGCGTCATTTACAACGTATTGTTTGGAGGACTGATCCAAATGAACCTATATCACATTACCAATTAAATACAATTACTTACGGGCAAGCTGCATCACCATTTCTAGCTATAAGATCGCTTGTACAATTAGCTATTGACAATAAAACTGAATATCCAAAGGCATGTGACATAATTGAAAATTCATTTTATGTAGATGATTTATTAGCAGGTGCTGAAACTGAAGATGAAGCATATGAGTTATATGAACATTTAAGTAAAATTTTAGCAACAGCAAAAATGACTTTACGAAAATGGAGCAGTAATAGTAAATCATTATTACATAAAATTAATAATTCATTTGAATCAGAAAGTAATTTTGTATATGTTTGTGAGAATGCTTCATTAAAAACATTAGGAATCCAATGGAATTCACAGGAAGATGTGTTTGAATATACAGTAAATATTAATGATAATTCAATAATAACAACCAAAAGAATTGTTCTATCTGTAATTTCTCAAATCTTCGATCCATTAGGATTAGTAAGCCCGATAATAATTATAGCAAAATTATTTATGCAAAAACTTTGGCAAGCGAAACTAGATTGGGATGACCCATTAGATAAAAATTCTTACATCGAATGGCGTAATTTTTTACACAGCGCAAAACAAATTGATAAAATCAAAATACCTAGATTTATTTTTTCTACTCAAAATAGTATTATAGAAATACATGGATTTTGTGATGCATCTACAAAGGCATATGCGGCGTGCATATATATACGAGCAACAAATGAAAATAATTGTGTAAAAACTCAACTTATATGTTCGAAAACAAAAGTAGCACCATTGAAATTACTTACAATCCCACGATTAGAATTATGTGGCGCATTGCTCTTGGTCAAATTAATGAACAAAACTAAACAAGCATTAAAATTATCAATATTTCGTACAATTTATTGGACTGATGCAACAGTTGTTCTTGGATGGATTAACACTTCTTCACATCTATTGAAAAGTTTTGTAGCCCATAGAATTGCAGATATTCAGTCTCATACAAAAATTACTGATTGGAGACATGTATCTACAATGGACAATCCTGCCGATCTTGCATCACGAGGATCATACGGTAATAACTTACCCAATTCAACATTGTGGTGGCATGGACCCCCATGGTTAGTTAAAGACGAATTACAATGGCCAAAACCTTATTTTAATGATAATAATGACCTACCTGAATTAAAACCACAAGTACAAATATCTCATGTAATTAATATTTCATTTGATATATTTAGTAAATATTCTAAATTAAATAAATTAAAAAGAATAATGGCTTATATATTGCGATTTTTAACAAATATAAATCCAAAAATTAATAAAATATTGAAAAACACAAGTTCACTTACTTTAGACGAATTGAATGATGCAATCATTAAATTAGTCAAATTGTCTCAAATACAATCATTTCCAGATGAAATATTTTCTTTACAAAAAAAGAACCAATTACCAAATAAATCAAAATTATCAAAATTGTTTCCGTATCTTGATGAAAGAAATATACTAAGAGTAGGAGGTAGATTGGAAAATTCTAATTTTGAATATGAAAAGAAGCATCCAATCATACTTGATGGAAATCATTTGTTTACAAGATTATTGTTCCAAGAAGCACATGAAATATTGCTGCATGCCGGACCACAACTATTACTGAACTACATCAGAGAAAAATACTGGCCTATTAAAGGACGAAACCTTGCTAGATCAATCGTAAGAAATTGTGTAAAGTGCTTCAAGGTTAATCCAAAACCTCTAGAAACTCTTATGGGAAACTTACCATCAGATCGAGTGACACCTAATTATCCTTTTATAATTACTGGAGTTGACTATGCAGGACCTTTTTTATTAAAAGAAAAGAAAGGTCGCAATGCAAAACAATTAAAATGTTATATCTGTTTATTTATCTGTTTTGTTACGAAAGCCATTCATTTAGAAGTAGTATCCGAATTAACAACAGAAGCCTTTATTATGACTCTAAGACGATTTGTTGCACGAAGAGGTAAACCTAATCGTATTTATTCCGATAATGGAACCAATTTTGTCGGAGCAAATAATAAATTACGCGAAATGGCAAAATTTTTAATAACTTATCAAACAGATTTGATTGATGCTTGTGTAAATGAGTCAATTCATTGGAATTTTATACCACCTAATTCACCTCATCATGGTGGTTTATGGGAAAGTGGAATCAAGAGTGCAAAATATCACATGAGAAGAATTATTGGGAATGCAGCTTTAACTTTTGAAGAATTTTATACTGTCATGGCCCAAATAGAATCAAATCCATTTTAAATTCACGTCCTATTTCTCCTCTTTCAAGTAATCCTAATGATCATAACCCTTTAACTCCTTCTCATTTTTTAGTAGGAAGACCATTAACTTCAATTCCAGATTCAAATTTACAATTAATTCAAGAACATAGATTATCCTGCTATGAGCGATTACAAAAACTTGTACAACATTTCTGGCGACGTTGGTCTTCAGAGTACATTTCAGAACTGCAACAACGACAGAAATGGAAAACCATTCAACGTAATCTACAAGTTGATACTGTTGTTCTTGTAAAAGATGACAACCTTCCACCGTTATTTTGGATTCTTGCCCGAGTTGAACAACTACATCCTGGAGCTGACGGCATCACTAGAGTCGTAACGTTACGATTACCCAATGGACAATGCACAAGACGATCTATCACTAAAGTGTGTCCATTACCTTCTTCATAGAGTGATGTGTAGTGAAAATATATCAGAGTCAGTTGTGTGAAAAAGTGTTATTGTAAATATTAAACTATAGTAAATAATTGTTTTATACATTTTTGTATTATATACTTATTATGTCAATTTATTGTAAATGTTGAAGCTATAATATCTTCAAGGCTGGGGGCAATGTTACAGCCAGAATATATGTAAATATATAATTTTTAAGTTACCATTGTAAATATATAATTTTTGAGTTACCATTGTAAAAAACAGAATATAAAAAATATAATATATTTATGTCAAGTCAATGAATACAGTCCACTTATTTTCCTAAACCAACGCGTAAACAAACCCCTACAATAACTATCGATATATAAATATTTTTCCCAGTTCTATACTGTACATTGATCTTAAAATTTAATATAATAATAAGTTTATACATTTATAAATTTCTTGTGAAGAAATCGTCATCTTGACACTGCATACTTGTCTTGTCTCGTATTGAAAAGTACTTGTCTTGAGCTTGTCTTGTCTTGAAGACGAAAAATTTAAGATCTTGAATTTTTCTTGATTCTATTGAAACACACTAGGTATGTACTTATGTTGTCCCACTTTTTTTCTTCCTTTTAATATAGCCCTGTCAACGTGTTAACAATTTCACTCTTTATTTCATTAACAGCTGCGTATAGTGAAATATCTGAACTAAAAAAATTATATATTTTTTACGGCTCTGTGATTATAAAGTACATTGTTTGTGCTAAAATTTTAATGAATAGGCTGTTTTTCGGTCCATATCATTCATACGATTATGTCTGCATTTTTGAGAAAATTTATATTACAGCCAAGTAATTACTTTTTCACAAAAAAAAGTAAATGTTGAACAATATTTTTATAATAACATTCTTTATTTATAATTAAATAGTAATTAAAGTGATATTCCAATTAAATTTAAGAATTTGTGTGAAATACTAATGTGATTTCGAAATTATAATTATGTAAACAAATCGTATAAGTTTATAGTTAAATCTAAAATGTATGATATTTTTATAAAAGAAGTCTAATTGAATATAATGACTTATAGAGAACGAAACACTTAAAACAAATAAAACCAAACGCATCTTAACAAATCTATTATAAACATTTGTATCAAAAATTAAATTGCCATTTTCACGTATTTTTATCGTAGATATAGTGAAATTAGCATAAAGTTTGCTTACCTATATTAGAGAAGCCACTTATGTGTCTAATTTGAGCAAATACATTTTTTAGGGCCATTATTGTAAGAAATCGTAGGTGCTAGTGTTTGTTCTTAAACAGATCCACATTAACATACTCATAACATTGATTTTTTCTTACTATTGCCATTTTATTGTGGTCCATTATATTAAGGTTCTACGATACTTTATTATTCTTTCAACTTTTGACTCATGCGTACCCGTTTCAAATAATTTTTTACACTTCGTACTACTTACTAGACAATTTCTGGAATATACTATTAAAAACAAAAACTGTGCTAATATTTATATTAATAATACACAGTGTGACACCGAATAGAGTTTAAAAATTATAATTTTTAAGTCTTATATTTGTGAAAATGTTATTCTGTATAATTTTCTGCATGTCTTTAAATAAAATAGGTACCGAAAAGCAGTATTCTAATCATTTTACATGAATGTTTCAAAATAAAGTATTGATTATTTAAAATCATAATAAAAGGACAATGCGACAGTTCATCATGTTATTTTAGATTTTCTGAACTGTCACAGACTTAGAGCTAATTCAAAGGTATTGACAAATACAATTATCTGTTACATCAAAACATGATGTTCAAATATTCTATTTTCTACAAACTTTGCTTTTACTTTTACAATTTTGAAATTGGTATTCAATATTTGATTTGATTGAAGGCAAAATGATTTCATAATTATATTTAGGGGTTTCAAGATAAGCAGAAACTGACTGTGCTGCATCAAACAAAAAAGGAAATAAAATATTAATCAAAATAATTTTTTTTATAGTTTTAATTTAAATTTAAAAGGAATACGTTTATGCTTGTTTTAGGCAATCTTATTTACTAATTTTTCATTGTAGTTTTGTGGAAATAAACTTTCGGGTTTCTTTAAGTTCAGTACATATGTTGTTACCACGATCGCTCGCAAACAACAGAAATCAAAACAAAGAATTCTTCTCCTTACAATCACAAATACAGTTGTTTCTTAAATATATGTCTTTGTTAAATTGTCTTTTATATGGTTTACCGCAACTTTTAATCGAAATTCCTATGGATAACTGTCAATTATTCCTGAGAATTAAGTTTGAAAAACTAATTGCTATGTAATTGAGTAACTATATTAATTTTGAAACATGTATTTGAACTTTCAAAATTAAATCAAGGTAATTGCAAAATGCTCTAAAACTATTATTTGGAACTTTTTTACCTAAACTAATTAGGAGAAATTATTTTACATGTTAAATCCCTATGTTCGAGTCACTACCATGTATATTTTTTTTTTTTTAATAATGTACCTACTTACATGATTAATAATAAATGGGCATTTTTATTTTAAATTTGTGGTGGTTCTGCAGCTCTGCACCACTTAAGAACAAGCGTCCACTGAAATGACGGTAACAAGTAAATATAATTGATAAGCCAGTATCTTTAATTGCATTACCCGATTATTTTGTTTCTTGTATCAACTTGTTTTTAACTTTCACTAATTGCCAATTCTATTGAAAGTCGTGCAAGACAAACTAGCGGCATCACACCGTTATTTATCAGGTGTATCGGGGTCGCAATCAGCAATGTATTCTGTGGAACAATTCGCACAATCGCAAGTCTCGGGATGAAGGATGAGGTCGGTTGGAGGTGAGCGGACGCCAGCGCAACAGTTTAGGAGCTCGGGGCTGCGCGGAGGGACGAGCTAGGAGTGGGAAGTCTACCGGGAGGAATACAGGTCAAGAGGCTGAAATGAAGGAGCCATGAATATTACAGCTGAGTTATGAGGATGCACCAACTCTATATTAGGTTTGAGCTGGAAGGTAGGTTAAGTGTGTTTATGCTGAGAAATGACAATTATTAAAGGAGACCAACATATTCACTTCATTAATTTTGTAGTTTATAATAAATTTAATAGTTACTATATATTCATTTGTTTTTCATATTAGTCAAAACTCATCATCAGTAATTTTGGAATTCTTTTATAGAAGAATATAAATGTGTATTGAAATAAATTGTGAAAAGAATGTGTCAACCGCCGGGATTTGAACCCAAAACCTACATCTTGCCGGGATGTTTTTCATATTAGTCAAAACTCATCATCAGTAATTTTACAATTATTTCATAGAAGAATAAAAATGTGTATTGAAATAAATTGTGAAAATAATGTGTCAACCGCCGGGATTTGAACCCGAGACCTACATCTTGCCGGGATGTTGCTCTACCAACTGAGCTACGGCTCACTTGGCAGTTCTTATCACGTTATCGCGGTTGACATATTCTTTTCACAATTTATTTCAGTTTATCTAAAACTGTTAAATTCAATTCTTATTCCAAATTGGAAACATGACCGAGATATCGGTCTGATTGAAATATAACGCGTCACCAGATGTTTAAATGAAGTGGTATTCCAACCCCACATCTAACATGTGACTAGTAAAGTCCTAAAAACAGGCTCCTTAGCAGTTACCCGTGAGAGAATATGTCAACGGACGTGATAAGAACAGCCATGTGAGTCGTAGCTCAGTTGGTAGAGCAACATCCCAGCAAGATGTAGGTCTCGGGTTCAAATCCCGGCGGTTGACATATTCTTTTCACAATTTATTTCAGTGTCTAAAACAGTTAAATACAATTCTTATTCACAATTTGTATAAATGTGTATATTAAAAGTCTGATTGCCGAGATGATAAATTGTCGAGGGAAGCAAACATATAACGCTTTAAAAACAGTTTTTATCTCAGGATAGGATTTACTGTAGTCTATTATACATTAAGGGAGAGAAATTTGTAACCAGACGGCGAACTCTGAGAATTACCTACAAAGAAGTGTAAGAAAAATAGCATTCTCTCGTAAGGTGTATGTACATACTGTTGTGTTTTATTTTAACAGTGTTTTTGAACGTAAATTTGTCGTCAAATTTACCGAAACTCTACCTTCCAGATATATTAATACGATTGCCTAGAATTTACGTTTGAATCAAGCAACCGCGCAAAGCCAGCACGTGCGATTCTAATAATGACAGAACAACATGGCGTTTGATTTGTTTATATTTTGTTTTTTGAAGCAAACCACCGCTCTGAATTTGTTTGATTCGAATACCATGAGATGCAAGACAAGTTCTACGTAATGTAGCGCCAAACACATCGCAGTGGTTTTTATTATGTGTTTATTATTATTGTGTTTACTATTATTGTTGCTTTTGTACGATTTGTATTATTCGCGTGTTGTCTCACAATATGTGAATTCTTTGTCGAGCAGATTTGCGAAGTTCATATGATTCAGTAATTATCAGTAATTAATATTTTATTGAATATACTGAATCGTTGACTATGAAAGAATGACCAAAGTTATTCATTTTAAAAAACTAGTTCTCAAAACTCAAATAGAATTAGGAAAGGTAGTTAGGTATTATGAAATTACTGACAGAAGATGACTTTAGATAATAATTACTCAAAAACTGAAAACGAAATTTATAACTATTAAGTTTTTTATTTTTGTTTAATGATTCAAAGATTTTCTTGATTGGTCGATGAATAGGATTAGGCAATAGTTTCTGAAATTCATTTAATATTTAGAAAACTTTATTTTGGCTTATGCGGAGTCAAAACCGGTCGGAGTCTTCCAAATACTGAATTCTGAATTCCAGAAATAATAACAATTTTTTATTTCACATGAAAAAAAAATACACACTATGTGTCTGTTATTATTAGATATTATTTATTCTGTCAAGCTCTCAAAATTTTATAAATAAGAATAACAATTACTAAATATACTTAAAAACAAAACATTTTAATCTTGTGTTTGGTGCATTGTATCTTTGTTGCACTTGAATATATTTTTATTTCAAGATGAAATATCATTTCTGCAGCAATATTTATTACTTTAAAATAACGTCTTCCTTGTAAAATGTGTACGTTTCTACATGCTCGCTGAATTTAAGGCATTAAATTATTTTAGCTTAGAAATAAAGTATAAAGGCAAGAATTCACAATAAGAATAAAATGTAAAAGCCTTTGGCCTTGTGCGTTAAAATATTCCTGTGGTTTTGCCAACATTTTTAGATGCTCTTTTGAGAAATGTATTTACTAATATCAAGTTACCAGACGAAATAAATGTAAGAATTTTAAACTGAAATAATGCATTTCCCGCGATGTTCTCATTCCGGTTTCATGTTTTTTACATTATACTAATTTGAACATACAATTTAATTTGCGACGATAAATTATCTTAAGGAAATGTTCATATAAAGACACTGTTCCTAAATTACATTGGTAGATACTTTACATAAATGTAATATACCGTGAGTTTCAGTTAAGAAGCAATATTTTCTAAACTGTCCTTAATCATTACTATTGAACCAGTCTACCAAACCGTCGTCTTTTTTCCTGATTTATAAATCAGGTAAAGTAGAAATTCAAATTTTTTCTTCGTTAGTAATAGGGTTACCATGTTTTGAAACGTGTTTTTTTTACAGAGGTTACTTTAATAATTAATAAATATTGCAGTAATTATGTTATATTTTTCAAATTAAGTTAGTAACAGTATAGGTAAATATTTTACTGTTTCGTAAACCAATCATATTTCTCACCGAACATTTTTTTAAAGAATAGTTTGATCATTTTTTATTTCCTATTTATATAAGAAAATATACGCTCAACGTGTACTGACCTACGCGCAAACAAAATATAAATTCTACTTTTTTAAATTTCAGTCGAATTTACTTCATTGAATATCCATTTTTGTCTTTTTATATCTACGAAATTTACTTCGCAGAATATTTAAGAAATACCTAAGTCTTGAAATTTATTTACATTTTTCAAAAATGTTTATTCTTAAATATCCTACTATACCGTAAATTCTGTAATAGTATTTTTGCTCCTTGTAGGACAAATATTTCTAGTCTTTTTTAGTCCGGCGGCATAAAAGTAAAAATTTATACTTCGACGGCGTAGAAATTAAACTTCAACCTTGTCAATCACGACACAAAAGATGACATTTGAAGAAAAAAAATTAATTAATTAAATTAATGTTTTTTTTTATTTATATTAGTAAAATAATATTGAAAACCGGAACATATTGTAATCTGACCGGGACACGAATTTAAAACCAAAATGATAGTAAAGATGATAGAAAGACTAAAATTGCATATTTTTCTATTAAAATATAGAATCTCGCAAGGCACTCTGCATGGGCACCGATTACACGGGGGAATCGGGGCTCATGCCCCTAACGATACATTTTTTTTAGCGCAGAATTTTTTAATCATTACTAAAGCCCTGAATTGTTGTTATTTTAAAGATGAGCTCACATCATTATGCACTCATTATTAGGCTTTCCCCAGCTGACATTCGACAACCTTTAAATATTTTCATTAAAATTAGGTTTTCAGTTTCTTCTCATCCCTTTCCACTATTTTTTTTAAATGTATTAATGGTAAAGTTAACATTTCCATTTTGATCATTATAAAAAGTATTATCTCCAAATTTTGAAAAGTAGGTGCCTGTGGTACTCTGGCTGCCTCATAGCGCGCACGTTTTGTGAATTTTTACGAGTTTTAGTTTTATCGAGATCATACTTGAATATGAATGATAGCAAATTTCGAAATATAATTTATTGCACACTGTTTTGATTTTTTTGTTAACCAAAGTTAGTGTTTGATAAATTAGAAATTGAGAAATATATAATTTGTTTTCCTAGTTTCGTAGTGCATGAACAGGCGTGATTACGACTTATTTGTTTCATACGTATACGAATGATGACGTGAGCCTATCAGAAAAAAATCTAAAACTGTATCACGGCTTTAATGAACTTGCAACCATATTAACTCACTACGAGTAATTTTCTCTGATTTTCGTAAGACTGTAGAACTTGCAAACTAGCTTTTCACTCAAAACGGGGAAAATCTTCTGTTCTTTGTGTCTGTGTTTTTTCAGCAACAATGCTTGCCCTCACATAGCGACAGCTACAATCCAAAGTTTGTAAAATCTTTGATAGAAAGTTTTACCACATCCGCCTTTATAGCTCAGACATGTTGCCTTCTGATTTTTATCTATTTATGGTTACGACAACAGCTAAACAAAACCCTAAGAAATGGAATGACAAAGCTAACGGATAGATAGCGAAACTGTAACTCGAAAGAAGAGGATTGTGTCGAAAAATAAGAGTTATATTTTAACATGATTTTGTTTGCATAATAAAATAAAAATTCCAGTTATACAATGAACATTCGTCGTATTTGTTCTATATGTTAATGCAAATTAGCATATATGTATTTTAATGGCGTAACAATGAATCCACAGGCCTGTGTTTTAGAGTCATTCCGTATCCCAGAATGTAGATTAATAAAACTTTTTAATAAATATCTAAAAAAATAATAATAAAATAAACAATATTATAAAAAATATATTCGAACATAATGAAACAATACCGGTAGCAATTTCGTTGTCTATTGGTAGATGTCTGATGATTATTTTTTAAAAACAATATGAGAGTAACTGAGACGAAAACGAATTCGAAATATCTTCGGAATAATTTATGTATTTAGCTCCTGATCCATTTAGTATAAATTCATCGTCCTAATTTTTTTAAATAAAACGCAAAAAGTTGGTTTAAGTTCATGTAATCCAATACTTTTGTTTAGTTGAACTATAAGTACATTCAATGTTTTAAAAATTAGGTACTTTACGTTCAACTCTATTTGAAAATGATTGAATTTCCTTAAAAAATAGCCGACGCCGGGTCGTCTTATCGTCACATACTTCACAGATAGACCACAGAATAGTTACATACAGAAGCGACACTCCGTGTCGGTACCTTTCATGTTCCCCTATTCAGTTCTTTGACCTTGAAGCATTGTGTAGACCTTTAAATTTGTGCACATTCTTCATCTCTCTCTAATTTTCGTTTCTCTGTCTTACTGTCGCTTCTGTATAAACCTATTCTGTGGTTAGACCATAGGACCACACACATCAATCAAGAGGCAGCGCGTCTAGTCGGAATTGGGAAATCTTCCAGATTTTACGAAGGGTATGTTTAGTGGTTTTTATTATTTTTATTTTATTAACTTTGTCTTCAAAAGTAATCTTCTACGTTATATTTCATACAAAGATGCCTAGATATCTCAAAAAAAAACTCAATTGTGACGTTATAAAAGTTCAATAATAAATAATTAATTATAAATAAATGGCAATATAATTTTAAAATCCAATTATATTTTACGTTATATTTATTCATTTTCAATTAAAACATATTTCGCATGTAATTTCAATCACGCTAAACTTCCTCATAACACCGAAGTTTGTTGAGTTAGAACACACGAGGTGGCATTTTGTTTAATTAAATGAACACCGATGCTTTTCCATCAAGAAAACTTCATTGTCAAAATTCAAGACCGTACTGTGTGGTTAGATTAATATTAAAGTGTCCGCCTTAGACCATTTTAACCTACAGACCTATTTATCTTCTTGAAGCCTGCGACGTTACTTGTGATAAGATTCATGTAGAAAAGTAAATGAAATCATCTATTTGACCTATTATTGTTAAATTAAATGTATGAGTCCATAAAAGTTTCGATCAGCAGCGTGGAACATTCGCACAAATATTATATTTTGCCTACAAATGACGTCACGCGAGCGTCTTCTTATACGAATACGGTGAGTCTGTAAGTTCAACTGGTCCAAGTCCGGGCCGAACGGGCCCCTTGACTTATCGGGGCCGTGGTTTGCAGAACACGAGTAGTTACGCCATTAATATATTGTCGTTGATTGAGTAATAACTAACGTATGTATAACTAATGTATACAACACAATTTAGCTCATAAACAAACTTACCAAATTATCCACACAAGACTTTTGTAGTAGTGTATAAGTTGAAGTATACCTGTAAAAACAAAATGTAATGTAAAAAACTCATTCGTAAAGTATTATTAATAAATAATAATCAACAAAAATAGCATTATTAAAGTAATTTACATTTTTACTACATAAAAATAGTATATTGTGTTATTAAGAGTAAAAGTGATACTTTGTGTGGCGAGCATGGAAGTTTGCACGACGAGCGAAGCGAGTCGGACAATTGCATGCAAGGCACACAAAGACACTTTTACTCTGAATAACACATGCTATTTTTTCTTCAAACTTAGAAATTTAAAAAAATTAACTACTATTTGACGTTTAATATGTAGGTTACCTGTCAGTTATTCATAATTTTTAGTAACTTTATTCTTAGGTTATCTAGTTTCTATAGTGACATTTAGGCCGATATTACAGATTTCTATTGTACAAGTTACTTCTTATTGACTAATTCTACATACGGCGGCGACAATATTACATACGGCGGCGACAATATTATACGGCGGCTAGAATAAAAAATTAAATTACGGAGGCATAGAAATTAAACTTCAACCTTGTCAATCACGTCACAGAAGATGTCACTTTTATGACGTTTGAAGAAAAATAATATTTACATAATTGGCGAGCACTTCAACTCGCTTTGTTTTTATTTAATTTTTATTTGTTGTATATTTATTTTAAATCATAGGCTAATAGTACGAATTATAAATGTCGATCTATGGCAAAACATTATCTTTTAGATAAAAGTACTTATAAAACGCCACCTACCGCAATTTATCATTCAATAAAGTCTTTGAGAAATACAAATTATTGATTACTTTAAATGATTTGGCGTTGTATTGTTTTTCAAAGCGTCTTGTTGCCAAGTCTTTCTTGTAAATAAGTAAATTATATAGAAAATATATACGTCGATTAAAAAAATGTAATAAATGAACGCGTTAGGTATTTGTTCATCGCTCGGTTTTATTAAATCATTTCACTTCACGTCGTGCTTCAATTTTGAACCTTGCGGTATAAAATACGACCTACCGCACTTATGTGTAAATAACTATTCTTAGACAAGTCAAGGATATGTTTGAGATGACCAAATTTTTGAGTCGTGGTTAAGTGTGAACGTGAGTTAAGTTAAATTTTTCATCAACATTTCTGTGGAAGATTCTAATATTTTTATTGAATGGAACAACAATATTTTTTTCACAATATGCGTTGAAAGCTCTACTCTCATCTCGCGAAATAGTGAGGAAAATTACTTTTCCCTCTATAGAGATGCAGTACTGCTAGCATGTATAATTTTGTTATTAATAATATTAGAAATAAACCCTATTATAAGGTAAACAGTTTAATAACAATTTCACGTAGGAATTTTTGTGAGATTCATTTATACATTTAACCCGAACAGCGTAACTAAAATATTAATAATAAAATATGTTTAACCGAAAAACCTACAACCTACTCAACTGAATTTAAAATATGAATGACATCTTTATTATATACAAGTCTAAAATTATTTGTTTATATTCCTATGCAGGCCAAGAGAGGAAATATTAGTGTAAAGTACGTAGCCACTTGAAAAAACAACACTCATGAGGTGGAATCCCGTAGCACGTGTGGACTGTTTATTTTATACATTCTTTTATTCACACAGATTAAGACAAAGAAGTTATCGTGAAGCCAAGTGAGATGGAATATTCAAAATATTCTAGAAGACTCTACGATCACGTACTTGGATTGTGGACCACCTCCGACACACCATAGTCCAGAAGGAGCGAAGAGGAATATTTTCGTATAAAACTCGAGTCAAAAATTTGTGCTCGGGGAGTAGGAGCCAAGGCAGAGAATAATTACATACAGAAGCGACAGTAAGACAGGGAAAGGAAAATTAGAGAGAGATGGGGAAAGCCAAAAAATTTAAAGGGCTCATCGTTTAAAGTCTGAAAGTTAAGTCACATCTACGTGGCTCGAGTTTCTCTGTTTATCAATCATTAACGCGCCTAGAAATTTTCAATAACTGGACAGTAATAAAAATATAAAAATACAGAAATCGATTTATAAGAAGCAACAAATATGTTATCTCTTTGATAAAAGTAAAAAAAAAAAATTATTAAAAACGAATTATTATATTTCACATACTTCAAAGGGAAAGAAGCTGTATCAGCTTTCCACGCTTTACTTGTTAAATAATTGTTTAAAAATATACAAATGTGTTGTGAGACTTTTTTTCAACAAAATTTCGAATTAGACAACAATATATTTATATACTATAAAACTCATAATTTGGAGAAATCTGAGTTTATAAATTAAATTAAACGAATATTTTCATAATTACTTATATTGTTTACAAAATACTTCTTATATAAATATTGAAAAACTGATTTGTATTAATTAAAGGTGTAGGATATTGCTTATAAGAGTTAGTAAAAAAAATGGGTTTCAACTCGTGAAATTCTCCACTAGATTATTAGGAAAATCATATGTAAGATATAGAATATTTTATGTTATGAAATAAATAATATGAATTTTAAATCTAATCAAAAAAAAAAAAAGAAATAGAAAATTGTGCTTGTTTATTGATGAACAAATATACAGACATTTTGTTTAATAAAAATGTTTACAAAATATAATGATGTACATATTTATTTCATTTGCTTTTATTATATTGATAAATTTATAATTTTAGTACTATTACATTCTAAAAATTCTTTTATCCTTCAAACAAAAATTTAAATTTCGAGCGTAAATCAGCCAAGGTCATAGAACTTATTAGGGTAATACTAAAGGTACCGACACGGAGTGTCCCTTCTGTATATAACTATTATGTACATGTATACGTGGCCTGTCTGAGGTAGATACTCTAGACTCTCCGGTTCCGCTTCCCAAACATTATCATTCTCCTAACACCTTCACGCTATGGCTCTGCCAGGAGTGGGTGTGTCATCACTACATCATCCTGCTAACACCTTAACGCTAAGGCTCTGCCAGGAGTGGGTGTATCATCACTATTTCATCCTCCTAACATCTTTCACGCTATGCCACTGCCAGGAATGGGTGTATCATCACTATATCATCCTGCTAACACCTTAACGCTAAGGCTCTGCCAAGAGTGGGTGAATCATCACTATTTCATCCTCCTAACACCTTTCACGCTATGGCACTGCCAGGAGTGGGTGTATCATCACTTTATCATCACCACATTTCTTTATTCGCCAGCAATCAAACTACATCGCTACTCGGGCATTAAGCTAGGTATGTGGTTGCTATATTTTTATATAATTGTTAATTATTTTTATTCTATTTTTTTATTGTTTGGTACATAAGGGAACCAACAGTTAATTAAAACCAATAATGGGTTCCCACAAATTGACAATTACATACATTAATACAAATATTGTCATGACACAAGGTAGCATATTAAAATGACGAATAAATATATTACAAAAAAAAAGAAAAATATATTAATTTTAAAATTTTAAAAGTAGGTTCTTATGTCAATAGCAAAGACTTCAGTTCCCTTTTTAGAGAATTAAGAGTTATGTTGAAGATGTCGATGTGCTGAAATCTGTGGTTATATGTTGACATTAATCTGTTTATTCGGAAATTTTTGTGGCTATATGTTAATGTTTTGTTCAAATAAAATAAATTATTGTTTCGTGTTGTTTTATTTGGAACATGTGTATTAAAGTTAACAATAACGGAGCTACTTTCTATCATATTATTAAATATTTTATACAGTAATATCATATCAGCATAAGTTCTTCTGTTCTGAAGCTTACTCATATGAAAATATTTGATTCTTGCTTCATAGTCATAAGCTTGTACTTTAAATTTTACACATAGGAAATACATAAATCTTTTTTGAATATTTTCAATTAATTAAATGTTGTTATTGTATGAGGGGTTCCAAATAACTGATGCATATTCTAATTTAGATCTAACAAGTGAATTAAACATTTGTATTAAGCAATATGGATCAGTAAAGTGTTTGCAACTCCTTATTATAAAGCCCAGTGTTTTGAAAGCACCATTAATCATTTTGTCTATATGTAAATTATCTGTTAATTTAGAATCAAAGGTTACACCTATATCGTTTACTGATGTCATATTATTAATGTTAATGCTGTTCAAATTGTATGAAAAATTTATGGTAGTATGATTTCTTGTGAAATTAACAATATGACATTTTTTGATGTTTAATGATAAATGATTCCTTTTGCAATAAGTAAAGAAGCGATTGAGATCATTGCAGTTCCATACAGTCATTATTACACATTATTGTTTTATATATTTTCAGATCGTCAGCGTACTATAGAAAGTTTGAATGTTGGAAACAATAAGCAATGTCATTAATAAATAAATTGAAAAGAAAGGGTCCAAGATGCGATCCTTGAGGGACTCCTGATGTAACTAGGATATTTCGAGATTTAAAACCATTGCAATAAACAAGCTGCGACCTGAAAGATATATATGACTCGATCCATCTTAGTAACGAACCGTGTATTCCAATCTTATCTAATTTTGATATAATTGTAGAGTGATGGATTATGGTTGTCACAATGATATAATATTTTTACTAAATATGACCACTGGTTGTCTAATAATTGTAATTTGCGAGACTTTGAGCTCTGCACAAACTTTCAGGCTCAAGAATGTGCCATATCAGCACGAACTTTGGTTTATCCACGTTCACTTGGGTATAAATAAATAATACATAACCATAGTACGGCACCAGTTCCATGAAGGCATGCGGCTACTCAGTAGCAATTGCATTAGACTCGCCAGCTCAGCTGGGTGTCTACCCCAATATTGGACCTCAGGCAATGCCGAGCGCCCCAAGAAAGAAACGACATCAGAACAACTTGATCAAACCCACGCAAACCAACACGCACACTTTTACTACTGTCAATGACTTTCAACATCGGTTTCGTCGCAGTCACTCAATTTGACTATAAATTATTATAATAGGTTATTGGTATAACTCTTTATAAATTGAATGTGAAATTTTTATATAATTGTTATATTATCAAATTGATTCTCTACCTGAGGTTTTGGCTGTGGTTTCCCTCAGGTTTTACGAAGAGTAAAAACCAGGTAAGTAAGAATATTAAAATCGGATTCGGTACTTACTAATTATTTCATTAGGACTAAAAATGTAAATTTTCGGGTTACGTAATAAAGATTGCCAGACACAGCGATAAAAATACGAGACTCGCAATAGCATTTTTATTTCGATTGAAATGAAAAATTAAACTTTTTAGCAAAGAATTAATATTTGCTCTCGTTGTTAGATGTTTACTTTTTGGACTTATACTAAGGTGCTTTCCGTATGCAAAGAGTAGAAAAGAAACCGGAACTACTTCGTCCTTGAATCGTAAATAATTATTTTTGCACATTTCACGATACCATGGATACGTCATCGTTTTTTGGTGCTCGTGGTAGGACTAAAAATAGCATTTTTATACAGCTACCATGGTTATAAAATAACAATCCTAAAATAGCCTTCTTTGACTACTAAGAAAGTTAAAATAGTGTGTTACAGTCCGGTAGGAATGAAAAGAATTTATTTGTAACCATTTCAGATGTAATATTTAGCAGGAATACAAAACTTACATTTATCTACTTTTGATAAAAAATAGGTAAACATAAAATAATTCTCTAATCGTCAAATAGAATTCGTAAGGAAGTAAATTATATTTAATTGTAGGTGAAATAAGGTTTACTTAGGTATTGTCAAGTTCAACAGGAGGAAATCAAATATTTACCAAACTAAACGGAACTAGTTAAGCGGGATACAGTTTGTTTTATTTGCTCAACATCTCACTCTCCGAGTTCACTCACGTCTAGCGATACCACTTGTAAGATCACTATATAACTTTACTCACTACTGAATAGTACTAACATTCCATTTTGTGGACAAGATATTTGTTTATCTAATCATATTAAAACTAAGGAAGTAAATAGAATTTCAGGTAATAAATTTAACTTATTGATAAATATAGAATAGATGAAAATACACTTTGGAGATGGTACGCAATTTTCTCTAATATTTGCAAATGTAAACGGTAACAGGTACGGGATCTTAGGACGAAGTCTATTACCTGACATGCCCCAAAAGAAATACACTAATTACATTAATGAAATACCTTCATAAAACACAAGGGTAGATTAGTAGTTGCTGCCACAACTATGACTTTAAGTCTTTCTTGATAGAAACAAGCAATGAAACATAATTTACCTACCGCAATCAAAAATACATATATGATTCAAAATAATATATAACACATATAACGACTCGTTACAGGCGACCATTTCTCCAGCCAAATTATTGGGATCTCGAGAACCTTAAGTGCCTTAATTTTGACCCAATTTAACCGACTTCGTATCTCACGTAATAGTTCCGCTCGAAAAATGGGATCCTTTATAAACGCTAAATTCTTATTTTCTAGTTGACAAATAATTGATATAATTTTTCTACATCGATTTACAAGTACACATCATTTCATAAAGAATATAATAGTAAGACAATATTTTAGCTATTTCACTCAGAAATACTAAGGTGGGTCTGATACTTTCACATCAATCGATGATTACAGCAAGTGAAAGATATTTCAAATTCCGAAGCCAAATTTATATACATCTGTGCATTATCTAACATCTAGCATATTCTACTCCCGAAAATAAAAAAATCTACAGCAGCAAAGCTAGTGCCCGTTAGTGAAAATCTGGGGAATTATGATAATTCGAAACTGAAAAAGTTATATACAACGACACAAATAGTGTTTCTTTAAGATATATTTCCGGGGGCAATGCACTCCCGGAATAAACGCATCGCCCCACCGGAAGGAATTATACATAATTAAAAATATTTTAGAACTATTAAAACTATTAAAATATAAATATATCAATATGAAAAACATATTAGGTACCTCCTTAGTGTATTGAAGTGATACCGAATCTTTGGCTCGATTTATCAAAATTCGGAAAGAAAAGCTTAACTCGGGTGTCATGTAACATTTAGAAATATGTATAATTTTCTGATATTTTTAGTGACGACAATTATTCTTCTTCGTAAGTGACCCTTTTGTTGCCGAATAGCATGTGCTTAGCCTTCAATTGAAGATTGATATTTCGTGCAATTTAAGCTCAAGAAAAGGCTACGTCAGTGAGTCGCCAGTCGGTTTTATAATATTAATTGGCGAGAATAAGGTCTCACTTAGAAGAACAAGAGAAGAATGTTCGTAAACGATATGTGTCACCGAAAATATCTGCATCAACTTTAACAGACGAATCATAGAGGTTCGTTATCATTGGTGTATTGTATAATGTAAATTTGATCAAAAGTTATGCTATTTTCATAGTTTTAAGTTAAGTTTTTCTTTACTACCATGGAGCTATTTTTCTGAAAGATGAAAGAATCACTGGACACAAATGCTTTTAAGCAAACTCAAATTGTTGTTTTAACGATCCTAAAATCTACTATCATATATTAAGATCATAATAGTAATATAGTTTTATACTACTCTATGGATAAGATTACAGTGACAACGTTGGCATCATAACGTTTCATGACTTCACTTGGTATTCAAGCTACTTGTCTTGAACTAGGCTTGATAAGTCAAATTATACTAGAATATCAACTTAAATTAAGTAGTATCAAGTAATTAAAAAATCATGTAGCATTAAGAAATCATGAGATTTAATAAAAACTTTTATTTACAAAATCAAATCATAAATAATTCTTATCTCAGTAGCATAACTGAGGCTGGCGGCGCTGTTTAGGGGTAGTAGTTATAATATTTTCGTTACAGTTTGTTATAACTAAAATGTTTTTTGTTTACCGTAAATTAAATGGATTTTCTGTGTATTGTTGCTATATCTCATTCATTCGGTTTAGAAGTTTATAAAACTCTTTCAATAGCTTTGAAAATTCTGTTAACTTTGCCCGTATCAGTTGCATCTTGGGAAAGATCCCTCTGTGAACTGAAATTAATTAAGACTTATTTGCGTTCCACAATGTTGCAAGACAAATCTAGTAATTCTTTCAATGGAATCGCAAATTTCTTCGTCTATAGATTACGATATAATCACCGACTTTTCAGCAGTTGAAGCTATAAAAATTATGAGGGATGGGATTTTTTCGACTGTGGTGTAGTATAGATAAAAAACAATTAATCGAAATTTCAGTCATACATCATTTATTCCTACAAAACCGACGTTTCGGTATACACTTATACCTTCATCAGGGTAAGTAGAATCTATAGATTACAATCATGTACACAGCATACATTCGTAGATTCATTCAGTATTACATACATCGTACAAATTTCATAAAAGCACATACGCATCTAAATTGTCTCACGAACGACAACCGAATTTCGGAATTTTGTAGGAATAAATGCTGTATGACTGAAATTTCGATTAATTGTTTTTTATCTATAAAAATTATGTTATGTATTAAATTATTCATGTATTATTTCAAAGTTTCGATATGTTGTTTTTAATAAAAAGCTACCTTTTTTATAAGGGGATATTGTTTTTATTGGCAGAGGGTAGGGACGGCCAGCAAATGTTTTGCCCTGGGTGTTAAAAATGCTAGCATCTTATCTGCAACTTATTAACAAGAAATAATATAAAGCTAAGAAAATACAAATAAACTACTTATATTTCTGTGTGTAAAAGTAAAACTGGTATTCCAGCGCATGTTCTAGCTTAAAGACAATTTGATGATTCAATCGTTAGCTATCGAAAATCTATGATCTAAGGTACATGAGGCTTCTAATAGAGTTGTCGCCTAATCTACTCAAATTGTGAATTTTTGTAGCAGTTAGAGCATCCCTGAAAAACTGTTCTTCAACGGAAGCTGACGAAGTTGGTATTGTAAAATAATGTAATATGTAATTAATATCTATTTCTTATATTTCTAAGTAAAGCATGCAATTTTAAGATTGCCTAGCAATTTTTTTGAGTTAAAATGGCTGAGTCTGCGGTACTCTAGTTTCAAGTTCGTGTTTCTAGAAATGGAGTACGTAGTCGATAATTACAATGTAATGAAATATCCCTAGGTAATACGAACAGTGATCTGTCTTTTGTTCACTTCACATCTGTTATTTTCCATTTCCTACTCATTTCAATCTAGTTCTAGTGGTAATTTTGAAATGTACGAAGTGTGTTCTGTTTTTCAAATAACTTGAAATTGTGTGACATCAAATCAAGTTGCTAAGATAGAATTTCAAGTCAGTTCAAATAATTTATAAAAATACATAATTACTTGACTTGTAGGAATTCTACATTGGTACAAAAAGTAAAAATAATTTATTTTAATATAATCGACCAATTCTGAATAAATCTTTGTCTTACAGACCTGTATTTTTGTTGATTAATATAAAATTATACATAAGAGCGGCTGCTTTCGTTGCGATTTTGTTCATTATTTACAGATCTGTAAGATTTACATATTTATTCAGAATTGGCCTATTACGTTCAAAAGTGTTTGCGGTAACATTGCTGTAATTACAAAATATGACACAAATTACATTCTCAGTTTATTTTTGTCCAATATTTTTACTTTCCCTTCGCTTTTAAAGTTTTCAAAAATTATTACCTATACTCAATATATATATATAGGTAAAATATTCCGCGTCTAAGGCGACATCGCTTAGATAATTCACAACCACTAACTTTGAAGAAGCGGTAAATTAATTTCATGGCTATTGGATATTCTTAAATATTATATCGTAAATTATAGTTTATCAACAATATTTATAATAATTATAACATACAATTATTACTCTCTTTTATTTAATATAGATTTTGTAGTATTAAAACGTATTTTCTTTTTCTAGGTTAAGGTTTTTTTTAACAGTCGCATATAAACCTGTATGTATAACATCATATATTAAAAAACTTGGAATCTCTGAATCTAAAGTATATTATTAATATTACTATATAACTTTATTTTCTTCCCTAACATATGAAATCTACACTTTTTCTTTTTGTAGTTATCTCAATTTGATTATGCACAATTCTGTCATTTAATAGACGTAAAATGAAACAAAATTTCTGTGAAATTTTATATCATTCCATTTAAATAAAATATTTATGTTAAATATTTGTCCAATTAATATGAAGGAAAAGTGTTGTTAAAATAGCATTATTTCCTTTTTTTGTGTATGCAAGAATGCAACGCAACGTAAAATTTTGAACGTAGTGTGCGCACGACATACCTTTTTGCAGTCTGCACAAATTCTCTGTGTAAAAATATTTGTCACAACATTGTGAAAACGCAAGTCGTTTTTTGTCCATTATTCACATAATATCAAAGGGCGCGGTAATGTAATTTTTTGGTGACAGGATATATTTAGCTATGTCCGTGTCCGTATAGTTTTAAATAATAAATTGGCCAATATTGCTATTGTAAATTGTATTACCGATCTAATTAATAAATATCAAAACAAACTGCAAGAAACTAAAAAAAAATAAAATTTGGTATGATATAATTAAATGTACAAGAGATGTCTTCTTAGTATTGCACATAGGCCTAAAACAAAACAGTAGATAAAATTATTTGTTAACTAAATTGTTTCCAAATTATGTTCCATAATTCGTCGATATATTTTTTTTACATTCGTTCAAACCAATTAATAAAGCACTTATTCCAGTCTTCATTGGAGTAATTAATATACATTTTTGAAGACATCGACTGCTTTTTTCGCCGACTGGAACTGTTGACCGCGTAGACTATTCTTGATTCTTGGAAATGTAAAAAATCGTTCAGACTTAGGTAGAGGCTACAAAGAGGAAGGTTTAATAATTCGATGTTTTGCTGCATGATCTGATTTTTAGATAAACGATGTGACTATTTTTTTCGATCCACTTTAAGAGCAGATCACTTTAGTAGGATTTTTAAGCTTTTCAAGCTTCCTTTATTGAACTGATTCAAAATTATTCGACACTAGTTAAACAAGAGCTCTTTTTTGATCTTAGGAAACTAACTTTCTCTGCAAACGCATTTAATTTTACATTATTTGGCCCTAAGACTCGTAAAATACTATCATAAAATATGTTCCACATCAAAAAACCCTTTATTGAACCTTGTATATCTTCAGACGTCATACGATATTTTTATTTAAATATTCCGATTAAGTTCAACAGTACTTCAGGTACATTAAGTGTTACAAGAGCCATCCATTATCTTTGACCATTGCACCGATGCATTTTTAATATCTAATATTAACTGACAGCACAGTCCTCTACCCTTGCCTTTAGTTTTTTTCTGCTACAGCTCTCTAACAACATCCATCGCTTGCATCGTTGATTTACCTTTTTTGAAACTATATTGACGATTTGATAATGTTCTTTCCGCTTCTAGGAATGCATTGAGTTTGTGAACATTGAACATTGACACAGGTAACTTCTCATTTTTTAAGCAGGATAGGGGCCTGATAGAACCTATCTTTGGAATTAAAGCGAACTCCATTTTTATGAAAGTTGCCTGTAGTATGCAAGGAATTAAATGTAGGTAAGAAACAAAGCTGCTTTATTTGCTGTAACCATTATAATAATTTTATGTGGTATCTCATCGAACCCCAATGCCTTTTATAAGCCCATTCACCTACAAGTATAACTTCAATTTCCGTAGATTTTACTTATCATTATATATCACAATAATATACTTGTTGTGTATATATAAACAACTACAGGATGCACAGTTAATAACATTTTATTATATAAGACAACTATTACATTTTCTGTACATGGATTACACTTTGTAGCGTCGCCATGAATGTAGCTGGTCGCCACAGTATTGCCAACTTAACATTTATCACTATTGCCAACTTAACATTTATTGTAAATTAATCCTATCTTTAGTTAATTATATATAACATCTTTTTCCCTTTACATTTAAAGGTTGAGACGATCGGGTGGTTTAATAGACCGAGAGGATCTTCTTAAGGTTGGAAGAATATCGGGTTTAGCATTGGGTAAAGGTTCAGGATTGGACGTCTGATTATCTACGCAATCCTTCAACTCTTCTGGATCTTGATTGATTGTTTCAGCCTTCTTTTCTCCACTTAAGGCCCTTTCAATTTCTGGACTATATTGTCTTTGCATTAGGTTTTCTACTCCTACTGGTGTAGTTTCTTTATTGTTTTCTACATTTTCTATTGCATTTCTTTTTATGTCATCCGCATGCATGTATCTAATCTTCCCATTAACTAATATTAAGTAAGTGCTTTTGCTTATTACTTTCATTATTTTTCCTGGATACCAATGGCGGTCTCTATTAGAATAGGTGTATACATTTTCTCCTTCTACAAAATAAGTTGCTTTCATTCTTTTCTTGTCTTCGTATTCTTTAATTTTCGTCATTCTTTCAGTTTCTCTTTTTCCTTGAAGAATTTTTGGTGTCATCATATTCAATTTGTGACGTGGTACTTGTTTGAATATTATTTGTGCTGGAGATATACCTGTAACACTACTTGGAGTGTTTCTGTAATTGAAAAGAAAATAGTCTACTTTGTGTTGCATGCTAATATTTGAACTGTACTTAGTGTTTTCATATAATTGTTTTTCCAAGTTCCGTTTTATAGTACCAACGTTTCTTTCTGCTGCACCATTAGAAGTTGGGTGATATGGTGGACTATGAGTTAATTTTATTCCATTACTTCTGCAAAAAGTGTGAAACTCTTCCGCATTAAATGGCGGACCATTATCTGCAACTAACTCTTCTGGAATACCAAATGTTGCAATTACGTGACGCAATTTTTCAATGGTTTTTCTAGTATTTGTTCCATTCATAATGAATATTTCTAACCATTTTGATGTAACATCTACTAATAACAGAAAGTAGTTCCCATGCTTCTTAAAAAAGTCAATATGAACTCGTTTGAAATTCCTATCTATTTTTGGCCAACTGGTTAGTGGTTTTTCTTGTCCCTTTGCAGCGTATATTTGGCAAGCTTCGCATGATCGAACCTTATCTTCGATGTCGTGATCCATATTCGGCCACCAAACATCTGCGCTTGCCCTCATCTTCATTCGCACGATACCTGGATGTTGATCGTGAATGAGGTCCAATACAGCACTTCGTAATGATCGTGGAATAATTAAACGATTTCCCCAAGTTAAACATTCGTTTTCTACACTTAATTCGTGTCGTCTTCTCATAAATGGTTTCATTACTTCTTCAGTAACATGAGTATTTGGCCATCCAAGTTTAGTAAATTCTATTACCTTAATAAGAACTCGATCCTTCTTCGTTTCGGCTACAATATCTTCTGGAGACAAGGGTAGTTCTCTAACATCCGTAAAGGAATATAATTCACCTGTTTCTTCCGGTAACGGTAGTCTAGACATACAGTCTGCGTTTACCAGTTCACTTCCCTTTCGGTACTGAATCTCATAATCATACGCTGTGAGTAATAGCGCCCATCTTTGTATTCTGGCATGAGCTAGAACTGGTAATCCTTGGTTTCGACCTAAAATTGTTTTTAGCGGTAAATGATCCGTAATAATTTTAAATCTTTTTCCATAAATATATTTATGAAAACGTTTAATTGAAAAGATTATGGCTAGTGCTTCCTTATGTGTTTGTGCGTAGTTCTGTTCTGCTTTTGATAATGTAGAACTAATAAACATCACTGGTTTCTCAATTCCATCAACTTCTTGACTTAGTACTCCACCTATGCCATAATTTGAAGCATCAGCTGTGATTATAATTGGTTTGTCAGGATCATAGAGGCTAAGTGCATTACTTTCTAATAGCAAATTCTTACTCCTTTCAAAGGCGGTTTGGCACTTATTTGTCCAGTTAAAGTTTTGATTTTTCTTTGTTAAAGCGGTTGTAGTATGGTGGATAACATTGGTATAAATTTAGAGTAAAAGTTTAACATACCAAGATATGTTTTAAGCTGTGTCACATTTTTAGGAACTGGACATTTTACAATCGCTTCGACCTTTGATTGAATTGGTTTTATGCCCGATTTATCAATCCTATGACCTAACAGTTCTACACTTTCTTTAAAGAATTTACTTTTGCTTTCATTTATCCGGACATTAAACTCACTTAATCTACGTATTACTAACTTTGTTCGTCTTATGCAATCTTCTAAATCGACTCCACCAATGACACAATCGTCGATATAAATGCGTACCATGTCTATACCTTTCAGAATTTCATCCACAGTACCTTGAAATATCGCTGGTGCACTCGAAATACCAAATGGTAATCTTTGATATTGGAATAACCCCTTGTGAGTGTTAATAGTTAATAATTGTTTTGAGGACTCACCTACTTCCAGATGAAGATAGACATTGGATAAATCTAATACCGTGAATACTTTTGCTCCACCGACTGCCTGAAATATGTCTTCTAACCTTGGAAGTGGATAATGATCTGTCTCCAAGTTTGGGTTTACAGTCTTTTTAAAATCTCCGCAGAGGCGAATTCCTCCGTCCTTCTTTGGCACGGTAATTACAGGACTGGCGTATTCGCTGTGTTTCACAGGAACTAGAACCTTGTTGTTAACTATTGTATGTATATTGTATTGTATGTATATGAGGGTTTTTTAAGCGTTTTATCGCTTTTTGTCAACGCGACCTAGAAGATCTATTGTGACACAGCCCTTACTTAGTTTTCCGGAAGTAGATCCAGATTTTTGATGAAGCCGATTAGGCCTCAAGTACCTGAAGTACTTGTTTCGTGACATGTTTTACTTGCATTTTAGTGATGCAGGTTGTCAGCCTACAGTCTCTGCAAGGCCAGCACACACCGAGCCGTTGTGCGGCAACCCATCCAATTGGACAGGGCGGGCTATGTTGCTTATCTACACGATCAGACAAGACACGCCACGACCACACAACCGTACTGGCTGACTTGTTGTTAACTAACTCAATAATTTCTTGTTCTACCTTTTCCCGAACTGAATACGGCACTGGATACGCTCGGTGAAAAACTGGAATACTGTTTTGTTTTAAGACTAAATTCGCTTTATATTTCAGTATGCTTCCTGCACTTCCATTAGTGAATACATTCGGAAACTCTTCCTTAAGTTTTGCAACTGTCGACTTCATTTTTTCTTCTTGGATAGCACACACCGATTCAGACCTAGGAATGGATTGTGGTTTTAGGATGTTTCTCCAAGCAGGATGTAATTTATCGACCCATTCTTGACCTAACAAGGGCATGAAATCTGCATTAGATTCTAGTACATACATTATTAATTTACAACTAGGACTATCTTGACTTAATTTTACATTTACATCAATTTTTCCTTTTACTGAGATTTGTTGACTAGAAACGGTTCTTATTTTTAATGTACAAGGTTTTAGGATTTTGTGTACAAAATACTTCTCATAATATTGCTTAGACACAACGGTTATACTGGCTCCAGTGTCTAATTCCATTTTATGCACTCTATTGTCAATTAACACAGCATATACCATAGGAACAGATTGTAACGACATTACCTGAACTGTTTCTACTTTAGATAACCTAAGTTCCTCTTCTTCCATGACTGGTTGAGTTATTTCCTCTTCATCAGCATCTTCTTCTCCCTGGACGTTGCGAATTTTACGGTTACTGCAGACTTTCGATGACCATTTTTATTACAGCTGTAACACTGCCAATTTCGAGCTGGACATGTGTTAGGATCGTGTTTACGACCACAACGGTAGCATGAATTTACTTCTTTGTTAGGCTGGCCATCACTTCGCCGGTGTGAATGACTGGATTGTTGAATATGTCGACCACGTTGTTGATTCTGACTGCTGGGCTGCTGACTTGAACGATTTGAATTTGACTGGTTTCTTCTAAGAACATTGATGTTTTCATTGTGATCTGACTGATGCAGAATTTTTGCCTGATCACTTGCTGCTTCCAAACTAAGTGCGATTTCGTATGCTTCTTGGAAGGACAATTCGGATTCACTGAGGAGTTTTCTTTGGATAGCGGTACTTCGTAAACCACACATATGTCGATCACGTAAAGCATCATCGAGAAATGCTCCGAATTTACAAGTTTTTGCTGCGTTCTTCAACTGTACTACATATTCACCTACAGTTTCTCCTTCTGCTTGGTTCCTTTTATTAAACTTATATCGCTCAGCGATAACAACTCTCTTAGGTGTAAATCGTGACTTTAGAGCATCAGTTAGTTGTTTATAAGTTTTACTACATGGACTTTCTGGTACTACTATGTTTTTCAACACGCTGTAAGCCTCTGGGCCAATCAATGTGATAAACAATGACGTTTTTAGATTATCTTCCACTTTATTAATTTTAAAATATTGTAGCGAACCCAGGGTAGGGGCGCGGGCGGCGGGAGCTAGCGAACAGGTCACAACACGTCCGTCCGCTCCCCATTGTTCTGATTTTCAAGGAATCAAAGAATCTTCTAGAATGATGTATTTTAATATAAATACCCCGACCAAAAGATCGCGAGGACAGTCTTGTATCGATACGTGTAGTTAACAGATAGTGATATAAATAAATAGATAGTGATATAAATAAAGAGTGATATAAATATTGTTGAAATAAATATTGCGTAGTTCTAATTGTTTAAATAAATTATCTTAGTGTTTAAGTCTTTAGTAATAATAATTAGTTCTTAAATTAGTGTTTATATTTGTTAATTCTTAGTGTTAGTTATTTTTCATTGTTCTTTATAATTCATATTTCTTTAATTAAACTTAGTTATATAAATATTAGTGTTTTAATCAATTTTACACTTCACCTAAATAAATAAAACGTTACAATTGGTGTCAGGTGCGAGGGTTAATAAACTGTGAAGTATAAATAAAAATAAATAAAATGGCGACTAAACATGTAAAATTAAGTGAGTTGGAGACATCGGGAACCAAGTCTGCTTTACAACATCGTCTACGGCAGGCTTTGGTAGAAGCTGGTGAAAATCCTGATGACTTTTTATTCGAAATTACGGGTAGCTTACCCGATTTTGGTAAAATTATGGAGGAAAAGTTAGCAGAAAGTTCTAAAAAATCTGATGAAAGCTTACAAAAACTGGTAGAAAATTCTCGAACATTAGAACAAAAATTAGAAGAAAATTCTAGAACTTTAAAACAAATGAAAGAAAGTTCTAAAACATTAGAACAAAAATTAGAGGAAAGTTCTAGAAAATCTGAAGAAAATTCTAGAATATTAAAAGAAGAGTTAATGGAAAATTCTAGAAAGTTTGAAGAAAGTTCTAGAATATTGAAAGTTGATGGAAAATTGTAGAACTTTGGAAGGGAAACTAAACGAACAACTTAAAGAGCAATTGAAAGAAAGTTCTAGAAATTTAGAAGAAAAAATAGAAGAAAATTTGAAAAATCTGAAAGATGAATACGACATGAGGATTTTAGAATTACAGAAAAATGTCTCCAAAATAACGTCACCAGCGGATTCAAATCCTGATATTGTTAAGACGGATGAGATTCAAGAAAAGAAGCCAGAAAAAGAAAATAGTTCCAGAATCCATATAAAAACACCAGAATTTGACGGCAAGACATCGTGGCCGAATTATTTAAAACAGTTTGAAGCTACTGCCACAGACAAACATATACAGATGAACAGCCTAATGGCGCATTCTGTCTACAAAATTCGACGTAGTTATCACGATTAAACTAGATGGCGTTAGTGCGGTAACATGCGCTCAGTTGTAGTTTACCGAAACCACAAACAGACGTCATTTTAGGTTTCGGTAAACTTTAACTGGGCGCATGTAATCCGCAGTTACCGCACTAACGCCATCTAGTTTAATCGTGATAACTACGTCGAATTTTGTAGACAGAATGCGCCATTAGGCTGTTCATCTGTATATGTTTGTCTGTGCTACTGCCAAAGCAAATGGCTGGACTTCCAAAGAAAAAGCTACTGCACTGACAGTTTCGCTGCGCGGAGAAGCTATCGATATCCTCCAGACGCTAAAAGAGGATGAACAGGAAGATTATGACCAACTTGTCAAGCGGTTGGATATGCGATATGGCAATGCGCCTCTGGAGCAGGTGTACCAAACGCAATTAAGAAACCGGTATCAAAATTCTAAAGAGAACTTGCAAGAATTTGAAGCCGACATAGCTCGCCTGGTTCGTCTTGCACACCCTACAGCTCCTGACAGCGTCTTGGAATGCCTAGCTACACAAGCATTTATCTATGGGGTCCGAGACAATGAAACTCAGCAGGCACTACGATTGGCTCGACCAAAAACTCTGGTTGATGCACTTTCATATGCCTTAGATCATGAAGCTGCAAAACAAGCTTCACGCAACCAATCGCGAGTGCGAATTATCGATGCTGAGAGGAACGAAGACACTGACGATCTAGATGACAGGATAAGACGAATTTCATCTGAAATTCATGGCGCGGGAAGAAAGAAACTCCGCTGTTGGAATTGCGGTGAATTAGGTCACCCGCAAAGGCTCTGCAGAAAACAACAGAGGAAAGCAGAAGCAAGAAAAGAAGAAAAAGAGTCGGGAAACTAAGTCGGGTTGATGCGAAGGGGCAATCGTCGACCCGTATTCCAGTAGCCCCAGAATCCATTAGTTATGTCGCATCCCTTCATCATCAAGCTAACAGTGTCTATGTAGACGGCTCTATCGACAGCAGGCCGCTTAAAATGTTGCTGGATACGGGTGCGACAAAAACAATAATCAGACCCGACTTAGCAAGAAAACTGTGCAGAAAACATCTACTTCCAACAAAGTGGCATATACGCACAGCCACCGGAGAACAAGCTACCGCATCTGGAGAAATAGATTTGAGCATCACTGTTGGAGAAACTTGCATTAAACATCGTGTGCTGGTAGCTGATGTAGAAGATGAATTCATTCGCGGCATGGACATTATGAAAAAGTATGGATTTAAACTTCACGTGAAGAATGGAGTGATGATGGTCAATGATGAAGAACTGGTATTAAATCCACGAGACGACAATGCCATGCGAGTATTAATAACGGAAGATGTAACCCTCCCAAAAAGGAGTGAATCAATCGTGGAAGCACAGCTAGAGGGTAGCTTCTGTGAGAGAAACATTGTCATGCTCCAGCCGAAAAACGATGATGCCAAAACTGGGACTGGAGTTGTAATTGGAAAAGCCTTGCTCAAAACTGACAAGGTAATCCCAGTTCGAGTAATGAACATAAACTTTTATCCCGTTATACTGAAGAAAGGGACCGTAGTAGGAGAATGCTCAACCGTATCATCGATTATTCGAACTGTAAAGGCCAAAGACAACACATCCTGCGAAGTTCCAGACATTCTAATCAAAGAGCTGTCATCATCGTTCCAGGACTTGACTGCCGACCAGAAAACCAAGGCTAAGAACTTAATTGGGACCTTTCAAGATGTGTTCCAATTTGACAAGAAGGACAAAGGACGAACCAATGTAGTCCATCATAAAATAGACACCGGAGACGCAAGACCCATCCGCCAAACAGCAAGAAGATTACCACTGGCGAAGCGGGAAGAAGCAGAAGAAATTATTGAGGACATGAGGACGGAAGGTGTGATTGAACCTTCAAGCACCAGTGGTGCTAGTGAAGAAGAAAGATGAATCTACAAGATTTTGCGTCGATTATCGTCAACTTAACAACGTGACGAAGAAAGATAGCTACCCGCTACCCCGAATAGACGACACTCTGGACACATTAGCAGGATCAAAGATTTTCTCTACTCTTGATTTAAAGAGCGGATACTGGCAAGTGGATTTAGATCCAAAAGACAAAGAAAAGACAGCTTTTACCATCGGTACCGGTCTTTGGCAATTTACTGTTATGCCATTTGGGCTCTGCAATGCCCCTGCAACGTTTGAACGACTTATGGAAACCGTGTTGGCTGGACTGTCGTGGAAAACATGTTTGGTTTACCTCGACGATATTATAGTGGTAGGAAAAACGTTCGAGGACCACATGAAGAACTTGGAAGAGGTTTTCCAAAGATTGAGGAAGGCTAACCTGAAACTCAGTCCAAAGAAGTGTCACTTATTTAAAAAAGAAGTTCATTATCTTGGACACGTAGTTTCTGGTAAGGGTATTGCAGTTGACCCGGAGAAAATAAGGGCTGTGAGTGACTGGCCAGTACCGAGGGATAAACATGAATTGAAGAGTTTCCTTGGTCTCTGTACATATTACCGACGTTATGTACCTGGATTTGCCAACATAGCGAAGCCATTGACAAGGCTTACTGAAGAAGGTAGAAGATTTATCTGGGAGATGGACTGTCAAGCTGCATTCAAACAACTTAAACATTCCTTGACAAGTGCACCTGTCCTAAGTTATCCTTTACCAGAAGGAGAATTCGTTTTAGATACAGATGCCAGCAACGTTGGAATTGGTGGCGTTCTTTCCCAGATACAAGACGGACAAGAGAAGGTTATTGCCTATTTTAGTAAGACCTTGTCAAAACCAGAGAGGAATTATTGCGTCACCAGAAAAGAACTTTTGGCTGTCGTGAAATCCGTGGAGCACTTCTACAAATATTTGTACGGTAGAAGATTTCTTATAAGAACTGACCACGCTGCTCTCAAATGGCTGCTACAATTTAAGAATCCTGAAGGTCAGGCAGCTAGATGGATTGAAAGATTGCAAGAATATAACTTCGTTATTGAGCATCGAGCAGGTACAAGCCATCGTAATGCTGACGCATTATCAAGAAGACCTTGCCAGGACGAATGCAAGCATTGTAGTCGTCTAGAAGAAAAACTCTCTACCATCGCCAGAACAACAGTAGTAAATGATAGTTGGCAAACGGAAGACCTTCGCAAGGACCAAGAGAATGATTTGGACTTGAAAATCATACTGGATTGGAAACGTGGCGATAGCAGACCAGTTTGGGAAGATGTTGCACGACACTCACAAAGTTTAAAATCGTACTGGGCGCAGTGGGACTCTATTGTGGTTGAAGAGGGCCTCCTGAAACGTGTTATAGAGAATACTGAAGGTACTGTGAGTAAGACTTATCTGATAATCCCTAGGAATAGAGTACCGGAAGTATTGGAGGAGATCCACGACGGATCTGGACATTTTGGAGTGAATAAAACCCTTGAGAGAGTGCGCCAACGATTTTACTGGGTAAATTGCAAAGAAGATGTTAAGGAGTGGTGCAAGAAATGTGTGGTCTGCGCGGGAAGTAACGGGCCACATAGGAAAAGAAGAGCTCCAATGCGCCAATATAACGTTGGAAGTCCCTTTGAACGCATTGCGATTGACGTGGCCGGACCATTCCCAGAAACTGACGAGGGAAATAAATACATAGTGGTAGTAATGGACTACTACACTAAGTGGGTTGAGGCCTACCCATTACCCAACCAGGAAGCCGTAACGGTCGCTGAAGTTTTGGTGAAAGAATGCATCTGCCGATTTGGAGTACCGTGAGAGATACATTCCGACCAAGGAAGGAATTTCGAGTCTGCTCTGTTCCAAAATATCTGCAAGATATTAGGAATAAAGAAAACCAGAACTACTGCATTACACCCGCAGTCTGATGGCATGGTTGAACGGATGAATAGAACAATAAATCGGTATTTGTCAAAGGTAGTCTCTAACCATCAACGGGACTGGGACCGACATCTTCATCTGTTCTTGTTGGCTTACCGTTCATCCGTGCATGAGACAACAGGGCAGACACCAGCTAACATCTTATTCGGGCGGGAGTTGCGTTTACCATGCGACCTGATATTTGGCAGTAAACCCGGTGAAGATCTAGCCGGGGAGGACTATGTAACGGACTTACGGAGAAGAATGAATGACATCCATGAACAAGTCCGCACAAACATTCAAGGTGCCAGCGATCGGATGAAGGACCAGTATGACGTCAAGGCTGAAAAAGGTGGTTTTCAACCTGGGAATTTGGTGTGGCTTTACAATCCACAAAGACGTCGTGGCTTATCACCGAAGCTGCAAAAGAATTGGGAAGGTCCCTACGAGATCGTAAAAAGAATAAATGATGTGGTCTACAGAATTAGGAAAACACCTCATGGAAAGCCGAGAGTAGTCCACTTCAATCGGTTAGCCCCTTTCGCTGGTGATAATTTTGACGATCATCGTGGAGCGACGATACGCCGGGTTGTAGCTGAGGAACCTACATTTGAAGACTTCATGGAAAGTCATTCTACTGGTCATAAGGCTCGGTATGGCGTGACACGAGAAGAACAACGAGATCTATTCACCGTGTCCCCAGAACATTCCCTCGCTCACTGTGTAGCGAAAGACATTAAAATGTCCCGCGGCATCGCTTCAGTTTTTAAAAGAAAATTTGGACGAGTACAAGAACTGGCCAACCAACGTCCAACTGTCGGAAAAACGGTACAACTGAAGGATGAGAACGAGGAACGCAAGCGGTACATTTACTATCTCGTTACGAAACAATACTCATATCAGAAGCCGTCATACCGCAATTTATGGGACTCGCTGTGCGATATGAAGGAACATCTGTTGCAGAACGACATCATGAAGCTGGCAGTACCGAAGATAGGCTGTGGACTAGATGGTTTGGATTGGAGGATTGTAAGAAGCATGTTAGAAACAATCTTCCGCTTTACCGGAGTGGAAATTCTAGTCTGCAGCTTTAACTCTACCGGGCAAGAAGAGCTTAAACGGACCATCGACTGTTACTTCTTCAAGACTTCCAGATGCACCAAGGGTGATGCATGCAGATTTCGTCATAACGAACTGTTCCGGGACGAAACAGTCTTAAGGAGGGGGCAATGTAGCGAACCCAGGGTCGCGGCGCGGGCGGCGGGAGCTAGCGAACAGGTCACAACACGTCCGTCCGCTCCCCATTGTTCTGATTTTCAAGGAATCAAAGAATCTTCTAGAATGATGTATTTTAATATAAATACCCCGACCAAAAGATCGCGAGGACAGTCTTGTATCGATACGTGTAGTTAACAGATAGTGATATAAATAAATAGATAGTGATATAAATAAAGAGTGATATAAATATTGTTGAAATAAATATTGCGTAGTTCTAATTGTTTAAATAAATTATCTTAGTGTTTAAGTCTTTAGTAATAATAATTAGTTCTTAAATTAGTGTTTATATTTGTTAATTCTTAGTGTTAGTTATTTTTCATTGTTCTTTATAATTCATATTTCTTTAATTAAACTTAGTTATATAAATATTAGTGTTTTAATCAATTTTACACTTCACCTAAATAAATAAAACGTTACAATATTGATCCATACGTTCGAGGTATGCTTCTAAATCACCGTTCTTAACATTAAAATGCTCAATACTTCCGATTAACGACATTTTGTTATTTGACTTGAACTATCTATGTACTTAAGGACTCACAGACTGTTATTTGACATCAACACTGTTGATTTTTTCTTCAGAATTTAGACTTTACTTTTTAATCCTCGTCGCCAATTACTGTTGTGTATATATAAACAACTACAGGATGCACAGTTAATAACATTTTATTATATAAGACAACTATTACATTTTCTGTACATGGATTACACTTTGTAGCGTCGCCATGAATGTAGCTGCTCGCCACAGTATTGCCAACTTAACATTTATCAGTATTGCCAACTTAACATTTATTATAAATTAATCCTATCTTTAGTTAATTATATATAACAATACTGACTTGGCTTTATCGGTTGAGCTAACTTTTTTCTTTTAAGTACTAGCTGAAATGGTTTTCCATAGATATCACATCACCTACTACACTAGTTCTCAAAATGGGTGCCTTTCATTACTCGTAGGGGTGTCACGGGAGTGGAGTGGAATGTAGAACAGTATTTTAACAATTCTAGAATTTAAGCATTTGAACTTTCTTCTTTATATGATGTCAAATGATTGTCCAAAGAATCGTGTTTACAAATAAAAAAAACTACCTACTCACTTTTTTAAAACAAGAAAACAAGCTTGAATTTTGTGTGTTTTTGAAAATTGTATTTGAAGAACCGAATGAAGTAAATTCCAATATGCAAAAAATAAAAGATGAAAATTTCTAAAAATTAGAACTTTTAAAAAGGGGCCGTTCAAGTATTACGTAAGCACTATAGGGGGGTGGGGGGGTCTTTGTTTTGCTTATTTTGGATGACATGGGGGGTAGGGGAGTCTAGATGATGATTACGTCATCGGTAGCTATTAACTTTTTAACAGGAATGGCAACCCAAAAAATTTTTAATTGAAAAATGTTTACGTAAGCATGGGGGAGGGGGTAAGAGCTTTGCTTACTTTTGCTGACAAGGGGGATGGGGGGGGGGAAATAATTGTAATAAATCTGCTTACGTAATATTTGAACGGCCCCAAATATAGAATTTTGCAAATTGAGGCAAGTGGAAAATGTTTACAAGAATACCTAAAACACTTGTTAACACTAAGAATACACATATATCTATTGATAGTTTTGTCTGGATCCGTTATAAATGAAATATTCTGAATTTTCATTAGAATCCTTTTGGATATTTATTCAGAATAAATATCGCAATATAAGAGCCATAGCACTTTGAATTTTAGCTCAATTTGTTACCTCTTGTGTGAATGTGACTTTTAATTTACTACGTTTGTTAACTTCAAAACAAAAAGGAAGAATGATTGTTGTCGATCGAACATGAAATGCTAGTATGTTTGTCCAAAATACACCCAAATATAAAGGAATTATGTAAATTGCATCTAGCATATGTATCACATGTTTTCTTAAGATTAATAAAATTTCATGCACATGAAGTTGGGGGTGCCGGAAATTTTATAATGTTTGGGGTGACTCTACTTCAAAATGTTTGAGAACCTCTGATCTACTGCATTAAATAGTTCTTACCATTTACTCCTTTTTACCTGCTTAATTTTAGATTTATATTGCAACCTTGCTTCTTCAATTAGAGCAGGATTTAAATTACTTACTTACTGTAACCGTTATTACTTCCAGTACCAAAATTACTTGGAGATCGTATGTACTCCTTCCACAATGTAAATATACATTACTAACTACCTGCTTAGCTGCAATATTAACTCTGACTGATTCAAGATTATTTTTTAATAAATTGTCACCAGCAATCAGTAATACTATCAAATTCAAGGTTACTTTATAATATTCTAACCAACCTAACCTAAAATAAAAATTAAGTATTGAAGATTATACATAATAATCGGTATGTTTGATATATGAAACATATTGTCCATTACTATTGGCAATTATACAAAATCACCGATAATTATATACATATACAAACCTACATCCCGATTTATGAATATCATATTTCCCGTAACACATACACAACGGCAGATCTATTATAATTCGTGTACTGATATTAAATTAACACCTTAATACGCCTATTTTTGCGAGATGTGTTAATGATTTGCCATAAATTTGTGAAGAATAACTTCGAAAACAAAATTAAATCATTCAGAAATTTTGATTTTTATATAACTTTGCTTTTTATTGCGTAATTCATTTTTAATTAATCATTAAAATAATAATTTAGGTTTATAAGTGCCAGAACAGAAATATAAAACTACTCCAAAAATGAAAAACATGATCGGTTATTGCATTATTGGAACGTTTAAAATGTAAATCGGTGATGCTAGATCTATGTGGCAGATTGTTGAGGGAAAACAAATACTCATCTCATCTCGCACTCGACGCATTGTATCTGAAGCCAGCATATCACTTACATTATGCTGCAGCGCTGTCCTGTCTATTTTTATACGCTCTTGTGTGAAAAGCAACAATGTCAAACGCTTCGCGTCGAAAACGCTGACGCGGAAAAATTTCAATCAATGCTTTGATGTGACGGCGGTGGCGGTCGCAGTGTCAAAGGCCACGACTCACAGTCTAATAGCCTTGTCAAAATGGTTTATAGCCATTTCAATATTTGCCTTCCATTTTAATAGCTCCCAAACACCGCAACTTACCCGCCCCGGACTTCATTAAAGCCAACCTCAAAGAAATGCAGATTCAAAGCAATCTGCAGATATTCACTTCATCTGCGAGAAAATTATTTGGAAGGATTCCGAATTTACAAGACAGATCATTCGTAAATGTTTACTTTGGATTTTACCCTAAATATGACAAATACTTCCAGATGCGGGTGCTATATTTACACTACAAATACAACCTACTTATAACACACATGTATTTTCACAACAGCAAATATCAGGATCAATGTCAGATGTTTTCAAGAGTTGAGTTCAATTTCAAAATATTATCTTTTTATGATAGTGTACAAACAGAACCAAATTGTTAGGTAACGTTAAATTTTATATACATGTTTATAAAATATGTACATAAATAATTAGTCTAAACTAAATTGTGTATAAATATAAGGTACAAATTTTTTGTGGCATTTTTTTTAAGTAAGTTGTGGATTATTCGGTGTTGACTGCATTAATTTTCAAAAGACTATAAACACTATTTCTAAACAACAAAATTAACATTCCCTATAAGAGATATAATTTTTATGACCAAATGTCCATGTCTTTTAAAGGTCCATCTCTCCCCCACTTACCTTGTCAAATAATACACACCATTTTTTTGCAATAATTTTGAAGGTCCTAACGAACTTCATTCATAATTTATACTGATCGAAATATAATTAAGGGATTAACGGATTTCTGTAGTAGGAAATTGTGTAAATTTGTACATGGCTTTATGTATGTATCAAAATCTATTTATTTATATAACCATATACACAAAAATACTGATCCAAAAGTATTTACGAATACTAAACTCAAATTCAAAATATACAATAAACACGTATCCATTGTCTTAACTACAACCACATCCACATATAAGGTAGGTATATACATGTGCCAAATAAAGCTCGCTCGAAAATATGTCTCACTATATATATATATATATATATATATATATATATATATATATATATATATATATATAACTGCTGACATTTGCAATAATTTAGTCTCATAAAATCAACATGGTAAAATAGAGAACTTCATATTTCGCGGCAAAACCATAATGTAATCTCTACTTAGGTGAGTTATAAAAATCGGTTGGAGATGATATAAGATTCTATAGAATTTACCGCAAATTTCTTTTTGAAAATAACATTACTATTTGTATGTGCGATATGCTTTATTATAATTATTTAATTAAATTGACAAAAATAGTCTTTGTTAATGATTACAACATCATCAAATTTGCAATTTGGACAAATGTAAGACTCAATATGCAGTCCATCTATTCTTCTCCACGTGATAAATTAGAATACCAATCAACGCATATTATACAGTATCATTCCATCCGCCAAAGCGTTTTCTTCTTTACTCAAATGTCATTTTACGAAACTAGCATAAAATCTAGTTCAAAATTTCCGATTCTTAAACGTATTTGAAACAATTATGTACAATTCGCAAATTAATAGACCACAGAGTGTAAGTAACGAAATATTTACTTTTTATTATTCGGAAACATCAATCACATATTCGGTATATTTATTACCTCCAGAACAACTAAAATGACTGCCTCTATTGAGTAATTATTGGATGCTTTACAGTACATTTACTCATATCGATGTCTTTTCGTCTCGCAGAAATATTCATTCGAATAACTTACCCTATACATTTTATCGGCCGTATCGGTTATGAAATAAATAGCTTTCATATTATTAAACAAAATTATTGTACTTAAGATCTAATCTAATTATTGAATTTTTAATTAGTAAATATGATTTGCACAATATATTGAATCTGTATTTATACATACATATATTAATTAATATTGTTTAAATAATTGTATTTATTTATTTACAAAACTATAATATCTAATCTATTGCAAGCAGAAAATAAAAATAGAATTATATATTCATATTTCTCATATAATTATATTTCAAATTGTTGCCATTTCTTACATAAGTAATATCGGCAGCAAATGGTTCTATGAATAAAAGACACATTTATAAATATGTAATGAATCGAAGAAAAAACCATACGACCGCTATTGAACACGTTTTAATGCTATTAAGAGAACACTTAGGATATACATCAATGAGTATTAACGTCAATGACAAAATAATTTTCGAAACTTTGTAAATAATGTTGTTCTATACAATATATTACTTGAGATACATATATTCAATAGTTATATCACATGTGCATGGGAAATATTCTGATGAATTATTATTGATTATTCTTATTTTAACTCTTTTAAGTCACTCTTATTGCCTGTTTTTCTGTTTATCTGTATTTGCATGATTCAATTAAGTATTTATTACAATAAAACAATTATATATTTTAAAGTTGATTTCATTACTTCATTATAGCCCGTCTAATAAAATTTCTGAATACCCGCCACTGGCTACGACCTATTGTTTAACTGTTTATAACCATTACTAAATCACCGACGATTTTGTCCTACCTAATTCACAGTTCACAATTTAAAAAAAAATGAGAAAACGTATCATTCTGTCAGTGACATTCGTTAAATAAAAACAAGAGTTGTTGACATCTTTAATTTGTTTTCTTCGCTTTAATTAGAAATATAAACTTGGAAGTTAGTTACAAACACAAATACTGTTCAGTAAAGACTGAGTAACATTTTATATTTTACATAGCAATTCTGTCAGAAAATATTTAAGTTAGTTTTCCAATAATTAATATTTACACATAAAAGGAAGCTATTATGATTTAATATTTTTTAAAATTATTGCACTATTTAACATTTACAATTATGTAAATTTATTATTATATTACGGTTATCAACAAAGTTAAATAAATCCCTATAAATTACACAAACATTTCATTCGTAATAAACTTTATACGTACAAACAATAACAATTACCAATTCGCAATTCCAAGGTACAAAAAACAAAATAATGAAGTATAAATGATAGAGATGTAAATAAATAAAACAACTTCTGGATCTTTTTTGCTCTATAAATTACATATGGTTTAATGCAGTTAGTATTTTCCGAAATAGTATTCTTTCATTCATTCATTCTTCATTGAATTTGTAATATAATTTTTACAATTTCAGTTATAAAAAATGATCTCTCTCTCTCTCATATGTTGCAAAATGAATCTTGAATCTTTCCCAACATCCAAATTTTATCTATGCATTGTTTAATTAGTTAATAATAAGGGGATTTGAATAGCTTGGATTGAGCTTTGAGGCCGTTCCTTTGTTGAGGGTTCTAGATAATTGAGGTTTTTGCGTGGTACAACATGCTACTGTTTGTAATCGTTATCTCTGTTATCGTATCGTTACGTTATAAATATATTTTTGTGATAAAACGACTAGCATAGTCCAAGAGTGAGAATTAATTTTTATTTACTAAATAATGTAATAAAGTAAGTTATAATTACTAGTGGGTTAGAAATTATATCTCACAGTTAATTGATTCATATCATAGTAACTACTTTATAAAACCTTTTCTTTTATTAAGTGTAATTTTGAAATGTCAGCAGTCAAAAACTATATACATATATTTTACGCCAGTTATTAAAATGTTTTAAATACATGTTACTTGGGAAATATATCCCACCTGGCTTAACGGTCTCGTGAACTAATTATTTTTCACGTGACTTATTTGAATTGTAATACACTTGTGCTATAAATCAATATTATTTTGGAAGCATAGTAGTATATTGCGCAACAAGTGCAGAAAGTCGCCTATTTTCCACGAGGCGTGAAAGTTTCGGCACGAGACGAAGTTGAGTTCTGGAATTACACAAGGTGGAAAATAAATGTCGAGTGGCACACTATATTGATATAAAAAAAGTGCAGGTAACCTCACATAAAGTGTTGCCAGTGTTTGCAATTAATGTGAGAAAATATTTTTCATACTTTAACCCACGATATTTCTCACACTGCACATGCGCAGTGTTGGTAAATACTGTTAGAAATGATTTCTCACACTTTAACCCACGATTGTGGGAAATATGCAACTTTAAAGCTTTATATAGTGTGAGAAAAGTACCACTTTCCATAGTGGTCGTAGAAAAACTTGTTTATACGCCCTTAAAGGCAGACGTAACTTTGCTTTTATCGCCCGAGGGCTTATAAAATTACTAAACAATAATTACTCCTTATCGACGTTTAAACTTTCCCTCGTGCTATAATCTTTTAATCAGGCCATTCATTAATAACTATTATTCACTGTTTTTTTTTAAACACAAAAAAACTTAAATTAATCTAATGTAAAAATTATCTACCTATAAAAACATATCTGTTGATAGCAGTTAATTTAATAAATATTATGGTGAAAATAATGTTGGACGGTATTGAAATACGTATGTGATTTTCCTATTTTAACCAAAGATAATACTACGAGGTTCTTCCCAGTTACAAAAATTCAAATACTAGTAATCATAATAATGAAAAATTTTGTGCAGGGTTTTTTTTAAAAAAAAAGAAAAACCTAACTTAAATTCTCGCTTTATTCGTTCTACAATGGGAGTAAAAAATACATTATCGTATAAAAAATAATTTTTCATTTTGCGTTCGTTATATTTTTTTTACCTTGCAATGTCTTTGTTTGTAGTATGCCTATATTTCGCCTTCGAATTTATTGCCCTAGTAAAATAATACATGCAGCTAATTGCATTGTTTTTGACAGTTTACGAATCACTATATATGAGTAAAACTCATTAAAATTTATCAGATCTTTGCACGAATTAATAAGGTAATAGATTTGTCGATATTTGTGTTAATAATTACATACTAACATCACATATACAAATTTATCATAAAAACAACTTTCACTAGATAAAATGGTGAAATAATCAGGATTTTTTTATCTGTGACGAATAAATACAGAGTTGAATGTGGGACTCACTCATTGTTCGTTAAGATTTAGATAGGCGCGTATTCATATGCTACAAGCATATGTCAAACACAGTAAATGAGATAACATTTCACAAAGCGTTATCCTACTTTGTGCTTACACATTCTATAAGTCTACAAATGTGTAAAATATAAATATTAAATGTAATATTCTGCAACATTTATATTTTCGTGATCCGCACAAAATAAAAAGAAGTATAGTTATAGTTTTATTTTTATATTGTTTTGCAATGCATGAGGTTATGAATTACAGGAGTGGGATTTTTGAGAGAGCAAAAAAGAAGAAGCTGTCACTATTCAAATATTTATAAATATGAATAGTAAAAATAATATTGAGTTTGTTAAATTTGTAATGTAATTATTCTTTTTTAATTACATTATTTAAAAATGTAAATGATCGTTCCAAATATAAACAATCCTTCATACATTATCAACTTTGTATCCAACTTATATTGCTTTTCTTTCTGTTACATTGATTATTGATTTCATCAATATTTAAATGATTCATTATGAAAAATTAAATTATCGACAAGACAAAATACCTAATATCTTAGATTCTATAATGGGGTTTATGAATACGAATACACATAGATTTGTAGCTATTTGTGACAATAAGTATAAATTCTTTATGTTAGTGAGGAAGCTGAAATTAAAAAATAGAATTTAATTATATATAAATATATTTACATTCAGACTTCAAAGCCAGTATTTTGACTTCTCGAAGCAGGTGTTTAAATTTTGAGCACCCTTTTTTTAACAGTTAGATAGGAGAGTTATCAGTAAGATGACACATTGTTTGGATTTGATAGTAGTATAGCTATGCCGCTACTGGCTCATTTTGTCCTCGGCTTAGACCATGAGGTTTTTCGCAAAGGTCATTGCTCTTTCGTGTGGGGGTAGTTTTTGTCGTACTGTAGTAAGGCTATTTTTTGAGATATTGTGTAGTGTATTAAAAATTAGAGTTGCTTAGAAAATAAGTCGGTATATATGTATATGTATATAGGTCTGAATATTGTTACGTGTTAACCTTTAACTTCGAAACGCTGCTGGTAATTTCCATACAAAAATAATTCCGTTTCATCAGCCAACCTTCTAACCTTTAACTTCGAAACGCTGCTGTTATTTTCAAAATAATTTTGTTTTATCAGCCAACCTTGGTTTCAAAATCCTGAAAGTCGTCGTCGTCGCTGAAAACTTTTAACCTCTGCATGCCGCATACCGATGATAAATTCTGCTACATGCTAACATGTGCAAATAGTTCAAAATGTGACCACCGTTATCAAATAGATGGAGATGCTAGTAACGAGTGCTATCATGTGCATTGCGGGTTGCGTTTTCTTAAGAACTATCACCAACTAACAACCCCCGCAGAAGAACCACCCACTACACTCACACTCACACCCTAAGCAATACATGTAAAAACCCACCCATTGACAACAACCCCCACAATATCTCAAAAAAATACGACAAAACCTATTTCCACACGAAAGAGCAATGACCTTTGCGAAAAACACCCAAGGCCATGGTCTAAACCGGATGACCGCGGTCATCGTGGTCAAAATGAGCCAGAAGCGGCATAGCTATACTACCCTTGACTATTTTATATTGTCCATGATTTGTCGTAACCCGATAGAATATCTATCGTAGGAAAAGATGTTAGAAATAGAACACAGACAACTAACAGAATTTTTTTTTTGTAATATTACAAATTACAAGTCAAATTTGTTAATTAGGAATTCTTTAAAAAAGTTTTATGCCAATTAGATATGGAAAAGGGGACAATGTGGTTACAAGAAGGAGAAAAATGGCCTCTAAATGGATGGAACATATAGAAGCAGTATTACTACCTGCATGTATTATTTTGTTATTAATAATATTTGGCATAATCTCTACTGTGTATTAAATATTTTATGAGCAAACTATTTTACGTGTAATATCTGTTTTGTATAATGAATTTTGATGTGACTGTACGGCACGAGACCGTAAGTATTTGTTTATTGTTTAATCTAATACGCACAACCACTTAGAAAACAACACATCGTAGACGCGCGCTGCGCACATGCGGACTGTTTACACATTCACCATCATCTTTGGGAAGGATAAAGAGAAAGAAGTTATCGTGTAGCCTAGTGAAATGTAATAGTCAAAATATTCTAGAAGATTTCAATTCAATTCAATTTATTATATCTTTGTATTACATTTCATAACTTAAAGTTCTAATTTGTTATACAGCTAATTTATATGCGCAGGGATTAGTATCCTTTGGTTTCGGGTTCTCAAGGCACCAAGAAGACGGCATCTGCTTCGGAAACTGACTTGGACTTGGTGGACCGTCTGACGCCAGTTGAGGGTGGGAGTGATGACAGGTACGTGACGCAGGGTGCCGGGGTGATGACACAGCCCCAGAGTTGGATGGAAGGGGGAAGGGGGAAGACCTACCCTGCGAGATAGATTAGGGTGTCTGAAAAATAGTAATTTGAATTTTGCTGGGTTAGCAAGGAGCCTCCATCTTCTCATCCAGGCTTCTAGGGTCGTTGTGTAGCGCTGTAGCAGCCTTGTTGCCTCAGCAGATGATCTGCCCGTCGCAATGATCCCGGTGTCGTCCGCGAACTGAATTAATTTTAATTTGTTCTGTTGTGGTTGTGGGATTGATCTAGAAGATCCTATTATCATGCGCTTATATCATGGACAACCCCCCACCCCTCTCCCCCCCAAAACACCATAGTTCTGAAGGTGTGAAGAGATATATTTTTGTATATAACCCTAGGCTAAATATGTACTCGGAGACTCAGATCCAGGATTCCACTCTTGCTTGGCGTGTCCGAGGTGAGACCACCCCTTGCATCTCTGAAACCGCTACAGTGACGCAGCTGTGACACTGTCACGGCAGCCGATGGACTTTCCTCTACACTAGCTTCGTCTCTATGCAGCTGTAGCACAGTCATGGCAATACGATATAAACTCCTGCATACTAGTATCATCTCTGATGCAGATTTGACTCTGTTACGGCACCAAGACCACCCTGAACCCGTTTTCGTGACACAACAGTGGCACTGTCACGGCACCATGATAAAAATTCCTTTACACGCACCAAGGCGACCTAGAGTATACTCTAAAACAGTCTCCGAGTCTATTTCAAATCCTATTAAATTATCAACAAATTTGAAGCGACTCGGACAAACTATGTATATATGTATCTAATTACTTTCCATCTATATTTATCCATAGATGCTAATTACAGTTGTCACAAGGATATTATATTTTCATTACATATAATTGACCTACCATTGGTTGTCTAACAATTGTAATTTGCAAGAATTTGTGCCCTGCACAACTCTCAGGTTCAAGAATGTGCCATATCAGCACGAACACTGGTTTATCCACGTTCACTTGGGTATATTATATAATAAGCAATACACAACCGTTGTACGGCACCGGTATCATGAAGACGGGCGCTACTCCGAAGCAATCGCATTAGACTCACCAGCTCAGCTGGGTGTCTACCCCAATATTGGCCCTCAGGAAATACCGAGTACCCCAGAAACAAAAGATATCAGAACAATTTATTGATCACACCCTTGCAAATTAATACGCACACCCTTACAACTGTCAATGACTTCCATTTAAATATTATAAATCATCAAAAAAAAATATGAATAAGTAACATTTAATTACCTTCTAGGCAAGAATTTTAAATTTTGTACGCTAATGTTATTATTAAAGAGTAATAATAAAAAGAAAAGGGACAAATGCTTAGTTGACCGGAAGTCAAGGACATGTATTGTTCAGTATATAGTACAACCAAATTGAAACTATATACAAGCTAAAAAAAAATACACAAATAAATTTATAGTTTTACACCATACAGTGAAGTAAACAATTATGAACTATTGAATAGAATGTATACAAAAAAAGGTACCTATAAGTAGCATACTTGGCTAGTTCATATTATATAATAATTATTTACTAACGTCACCGTATAATGCCGCCAAACTATATTAACAAAATAGTGAATGAGAAGTTATAAATTTGTCAGAATTATCGACTAATATGTGACTGAAATTATCTAGTCTCATTATTTTCAAAAAAAAGGATATTTATTTAAAACTCTATTTCTTCTAAAAGTAATGTGCCAAAAATAATGATAATATTTGAAAATAGAAACATATTACTAATTAGGAAATATTATTTTCAAATAAAATGAGTGCTGTAACATAAAAATGTGACTTTACTTTTATATTCATATTTAAATTAATAATCATGAAGCCAACATTTATTGATTACCTTTTTAATAAACTCTAAATTGTTTACCTTTGAATATATAAATATTTATCGTATGTGCTAGATGAGAAGTGCAACTCAATTAGAATAATGGTGCGACATAATGACTGGATATGCAAATCTGTATAATGTCTAATAACTAAGCCGTAATTTCACTATGAATACATTAAAAGTAAATTGCTAGGAAATCGTGAAATGATCACCACGAAAATGTCATATGAATAATATAACTGTATTTTACTAACCCTGCCACATGTGGGGTTTCGCAAATTAATTGATGTTTTACCTACTCATCCACTTGTAGACTTTCGCATATCAACCGGAAAACATCGGAGACTATTACAGAGACCGGTGATAAAATTGAAGAACACATCCGTTTTCAGTAAATATTATATGAGTAGAAGAAATTATTGATTTATACAATATACTGTGGGGGCCAGAGAAAAACGTCAATAGAAATTTGAAAACTTTTTTGGGTAGGTATTACGTTTTCTTTACGCTAAAATATAATAAAAGCAATATTGAAATTTCATTGTCTTACAGAACTAAATATGCAGGACAGATTCGCTAATAACTAGAAATAATAAGTATATATTTTATAAATTTAAGCAGTGAATATATGTATATAGTTGCCAAAGAAATAAGACATATGAAATGTTCTTATATAAAACTAGATAAATTTATTTACACATCTATTTTTTAATATTGTTGTTTTTCATCATTGCTTCCCATTTTTTACTCCTAGATTTATTTAAAATATGACATTTTTTGTGAGTTGATACAGATTTTCTTGTTTCGCGTCTGATTGCCCATATTTATTTGAATTTAATGGCTTCTTTTATGCTAATTTAACTTTCATTTGAGCAAGATATGTTGTGCGCAGTACTTTTTGAACAATACAAAACTATAGAAGAGAAAACAAGAAAGAATTCACCAAGTAAAACTTTTATACAAATAGATTGCCACCTGTAGCGAAATGCCGCTACGCGTAGCAAATTTTTACGGCTCTAGCGACAAAGCGGCGAAAATTTGAATTAGAGGAAAATGTAACGACATTTTTAAATTTAAATTTAGTACCTACGTGTCTTTAATTCTGATGAAATTACATACTATATTTGTCAAAAATTTGTGTTGTATCTGGAAGTTCTTTTAATATTGTACATACAGCAAACGTCATAGCTTTCGACGACTCATATACCGAGAAAAATTAAAAAAGTAAAATTCTAGTTAACAGTGGCATTACCTATGAAAATCAAACCGTCGGGGTAAAACCTGCCAAAAGTGTCATTTCCTACGTTTTGTGAAACTATTAATTATTTTTCTTTAAGATTTTAATATAATTTATTTGTGCAATGGTATACTCGTAAATGGATATTAGGGATCATGATCAATGAACGAACTTGTTTAATAATTGCGTAACATCATAATTTTGAAAAAGCGCCAAAACAATGGATTTTTAATTATATGTGGTAGCGGCGGCGTAGCAACATTTTTGTAATCAAGTAGCGATTTTTCATACTAAGCTGGTGGTAACACTAAGAAGCTGTAGACCTTAAATTTATACAACAATAAAATCTAAATAAAAGTATCACTAAGCCTTGTTTCACAGCGGAATGTTGTGCCAGAAGAAGGAATATCTTAGATATTAATTAGTTAAAGCATTACCTATATTTCATACATAATTACTAAGTATACAAGGTAGTCCATCAGTCTGAATTTCTTTTACTCGATTTTTTGAAATACTCCCGGTTTTTTAAAATAAAGTATACATCACGACGACCACATAGCTGCAGTAAAATTTTTTGTATGTGGTGTTCCATTTTTGTGCAAAAACATGCAAATATGTATTTTTTAATGGACCACTATATATTTTAACAAAATAAAAAAAAATCTCTTTAAAATAGTTCTAAAACATTATACTTAGTTTTAAAATGTTGAGTGCGGAAATAATACTTGTTTTTATTAATGACAGAAAAAGTGCTATGAATTTACTTGTTTGTACAATTAGATAAGTTGCTGACAAATTTATAATATTTTTATTCTTTCACTTAATTTATCAATTTTCTTTATAATTTATTTAGTTTTTTTTATATATAAATAGTAATTTTTCCTATAATGTGTCACTCTTCAAAACTGACTGATGTTTTGAAACATTTTTTCATAAGAAATAAAAATTGTTCATCACTGAGTGATGAAAAGTGGATTTCCTAACTAGAAAAGTGAGCCATTTTCAAATGTTAGTCAATTTTATAAAATGGTACTTTATATGTCAAAATTCAAAATTAAAAGAAACAATTTAATTAAAAGAATTGTATCAAAATCAGAAAAAAATCTTTTATGAAACACATTAGAAAATGTAAGTGTGATTTTGCCGGTTCTCGCTTTGTTCGCTCCGCAAATATCCCACAGTTGCACAAAATGAGACATATTCTAACTGGTTACATAAATATCTTTCAGAAATTTACTTTTTATTGTTTATTGTTTTATTGTAATGATAGTTTCTGTCTGACCATTTTGAGACTATAATGAATAATAACTGTTTTAAAGCGAAACATAAGATCTCTAATTTTGAAAAAATATGTAGTGTTTCACTAAAAAATGTAAATTTGCTAAAAAAAACTTATACTAGCCTGTCTATAATATAGACTAATAATGGTGTAAATTTATAATTGTATTATGATTTTGGATCGTTACACAATTTTAAGCAATTTTTCTAATTTTCAGCCCATACATAGTTAAGTTGCCCCAATTTAAATTTTCGCTCACTTATCTCACGTTATTCTTAACATGCCTTTTAGCGTTTAAACTTGTAATTTATTAATTTAAATTCATAACCTTTGGTTTGAAGCACAAAGAACGGCATTGAATTTATCTCGTCCGATCTGAATATGTCACTTGTCGCCTTAACGCTGCGTACTTTTCGTGAGCTTGCGTGTTAAATTATCGGTAAAAATAGCCCGGTTCTGGACTTTATGCTGCAGGATAGCGGAGTGTCGAATTCCGCCATATTCCACTGCACACCTTTTATGCCATATTATTAAAGGACGATAAAATCCAGAAGTTGCAGTTTGTTTTGTAACACCTGAAACTCGTCTTCCGAGATAAAATTAATTAATAAATTTAAACAAGTTTCAAACATGAATCAAGTAATTAAATGGGAAGAAGTTTCATGAATTAAATTTGCACTTCGAAACAAAGTAATGTTTATATACACGATTACGCTATTCTTCAATAATAAAGTGATAGCTAATTATTTTTCCTCTTTAATTGAGTTGATTTAAAAACATTTTCAGACTATTTCGTTGGATTTATATACTTAATTTTTAAGTGTAAGTCATTTTTATAATCTAATAAAATCAACTTTACACAAAAATACATGGTGATTCAATACGAATGTACTGTAACGTTTTATTTATTTTGGTGAAGTGTAATATTGATTAAAACACGAGTATTTATATAACTATGTTTAATAAAAGAAATATGAATTATAAAGATTAATTAAAAATAAATAACACTAAAAATTAACAAATATAAACATTAAATTAGAAGTAATTATTAATAATGAAGACTTAAAAACTAAGATCATTTATTTAAACAATTAAAACTACGCAATATTTATTTCTACAATATTTATATCACTATCTATTTATTTACATCACCATCTATTCACTACACGTATCAACACAAGACTGTCGTCGCGATCTCCTGCTCGAGATATTTAAATTAAAACACTTCATTCTGCAATATTCGCCGACCCTTCTGGAAATCAGAACAATGGGGAGCGGACGGACTTGTTGTAACCTGTCGGTTAGCGGCCGCCGCCCGCGCCTCGACCCTGGGATCGCTAGAGTACCAAAATAAAATCATATATTGGGGAAGTCATTTTAAGTAAAAAATGTTATATGAAGGTATATCCAGAAACTTTTCGTTACAGTTACAGTGTTACCGCCCTTTGAAACTCATCAAACAGATTTTTATTAATAACTCTGGTACTAGTTGCACCAAACTTTTGAAACTCGGTATGAGAATACTATTATTTACTAGAGGCGTCTCATAAAATGTCATGATTGGTTCGCAACGCTTCTATTGTTCAGTCGTCTCGAGGGTGCGAGAACATTTCCGAACTTAATTAGTCTACTATTTAAGCCTGATATGGGGAGATCGCGAGGACAGTTTGATATTAGTACGAGTGGTGAAAATAAATATCGTGTAAAAATAGTGCGTTATGTAAGTGTTTAAATAAATAATCTCAGTGTTTAAGTTTTTATTAATAATTGTTATTCTTAAATTAGTGTTTATACTTATTTATTCATAGTGCTACTTATTTTTCTTATCTTTTACTATTTCTCTTTCGTTTATTAAACTTCGTTATATAAATATTGGTGTTTCAATTATTTTACACTTCAACTAAATAAATAAACGTTACATAATATTAGAAAATTAATAAATTTGAGAAAGTGACATTATTAATATGATTCTAGACATAGTGCCTTCAAAATATCAAAACCGCAAGGGGGAAGTACGTTAAAAATGCAAAAAATACTGAGTATTTAAAACCAGATGAATTACATATGTATATTTCGAGTTTCGTGAACACCGTAAAGATCTGGAACTGGCACCGACTATCAGCGAGCAAAATCTTAACGAAAATTTTATTTAAAATTTTTCGGGCACAATTTGAACTAAATTGTTTACCTAAAGGTTGCATGTAATGTGATTATGTATAACAAACGAAATAGATTCGAATTTTATTTATCTGATAATTTTGGTTAAATACTTTTTTTAGCAAAACAATGTATTGTAGAAACAATTTCAAATGAAGAGAGCCAAAATTTATTTCGACTAGATGCTTGAAACTCTATATCCGATGCTAAATAAGGTCTAATAATTTTTTATCCTAATTGCGAATATTACACAAAAGTAATTAGAAACATAATATTTGGAAAAAGCTTCTGTGAAATATGTAAGTAAAAACAATTATTGGATAAAAATAATTTAAAATTTAATTTAGTGATATTATAAATTATAGCGAACATATTTGTAAAGCTGGATTTATAATGACGCAACGCAAGAGGTAACGTGAACGCAATAGATAACGTAAAAGTTGAAAGTATGTTTGAGTTACAGATGTATTATGTTAAAGTAAATTAAAAAAGTAATAAGTATACATATAAATTATTTTGATAATATTTTAATACCATGTATGTAAGACTGTTACCTATGTTATGTACCCCACTATTTTATTTACTATTTTATTACCTTATTACCCTTCGTCCTTTGTTTTTATCTTCTTTAACTTTTTAGTTTAGTAACTTATTTGTTATTTATATTAGTTATTTATTGTATATATTTTCAAATCTATATTTACATAATATTTCCATGTTTAATTTAAGTGATTCATGTTATGTTATATTGTAATTTTTATGATTCGTTGTTAACTCTACAAATTCCTTAACCATCCCTTGAATTCAAACGTTCCCATAACTGACTCCGTTTTATCACTATTTTAATTTGCAAACTTTCCATTGTGTCCCACCAATCTTACAAAATATATATTCAATCCTTATCCAAGAGAATCGGAGATCCAGAGCAGATCCAAACTCATGAAGACTCTTCCACACTCTCCAAAATTCATCCTCAAGATCTAAGCAGTCTGTAGAGTCCCTCCAAACCATCAACACATAATTCTATACGCGTAAACTAGAAAAATAGCAAGACAGATCGCCGTAGAATTAAATATATTTATGTTTGAGTACTAAGCGTGTCTTATTTAGCGAACCCTGCTATCGCTAGTACACAACATAAATTACCTATGTTGATGTATGTTTTGTATATTTTTAGCACCATGGTTAAATCTGATTTACAGTCAAAACGTTGGTGTATTAATAGATTTTATTAAATGATTGCAGCTCCAAACAAGACATTTCTTTTATTAACATCCAGTCGATAAAACCAATCCGACATTATTTATAATGCTCTTTAATAATACAACCGTAGAAAGTTTATGTGCAGATGAAATTACATTCGTCTGAAGATAATTTTTACATCCGAGACATTTTACTTGCAAATGTATCACGCTACAGTTTCTTTTAGGGAGCCGGATGTAAGGTAGTGTTTCAATTTACAGTAGTGGCTTTGAGATACTTTATGCATTTATTTTTGTGATCTTTTTTGTAGCATAGAATAAGTAACATATTTCTTTTCTAAGAGATGTACTTTCTGTTAAAAATGGAATAAGTTTTTATTTATTCATTAATACCTTTTCTTTTCTTTCAAATTAAATTGAAATAAAAGACTCAAAATTCAGTCAACTATAGATGCTGTTACATCATTTACCTAGACAATGGAAATATGAAGTAAGGAAAACGAAAGAACCTTCGATAGGAGAAGTTCGAAAATAGAGACCGCTGGAGAGAACTTGAGAAGGCTTTCGTGTATCTTATAACCGTTCAACCATGCGAATATGTAGTCGAAAGGGTAAGGATCAGAAGAAACAAAAGAAGTGAAAAAATAGACACATCAATCCTAACTTGAATCCGCAACCTTATGATTGTCAAACGAGTGTACATTTATTCAATATATTTGGTACACCACATATTCACTATATTGTTTTATTCATAGACGAGGTTGGTGTGGTTTCATGTCATATGTAATCCGTATGAATTGTATATAAAATACAAAGATATCTACCATTCTCAGGCAAATTTTAATTGTTACCTTCTATCTCTGTCAATTTTAATTTTCTTTACTATGTATAATAATGTTTATTTTTATTGTGTCAACCCGGGAATTAAATTATCAAACCTTGTATATGTTTTTTTTTTATAAATTTATTAAATAAAGCCATATTACATGGGTTTTTGTTGCAAATAATCTCATAGGTCACTAAATAATGGCGAAACACTGATTTTGGTCGATTTTTCTTATTTCAACTATTTCAAAACTAATAACGGTAAAAAAATTTAATAAAAATATAGATACAGTATAACAATTATGTAAAAGGAACTGTATTTTTTATTTTATTATAAATCACATTTGTCGGTCACTTGGACTTAAACCCACGATTTTAAATTCAAATGACGTCACAGTGAGTTAGAGATGTGTGCTAGCTCGTTTAGTCATCGTCCACATACAAAGCTTGGAAATAGTTATTTGTCAAACTAGAGAGGAAAGCGTATCTTTTTACCACTCGAGCTCGTGTGTGGCATTCGAGTGAGAGTGGAAAAAGTGCTTTCCTTTCGTGTTAGACACAACATTTTTTTCACGACATATTTCAAAAATCCATTTATTTGAATGAATAGGCGCAGCAATATGATAAGTTAAGTTATAACTATACTGTAAACTTTGACGTTTACCGATGCAGTTGTTTATTTCCAATATGTCAATTTAAGTTGTTAAATTGCGAAAAATGTGAAAAAAGAAAAGAACAAGACATAATTGCCATAATATCATTATTAAATAAAAAAATTTAATGTAACTATGAATTTTTCCAATATTACGTACTATACTGTTGGTAACACTGTACATTTTCCTCTCTAGAGAGGGAAAAGTAACTTTCCTCTCTATATCGCGAGAAGAAAGTAGAGCTTTCTATGCATGTCGTGAAAAAATGATATATTTTCAATACTTATTATATAAATAATTACTTTAGATATGTATTCTTACTGACATGATATTCTTTATTAATAAAATGAGTACGAAATGTAACAATACTTATACCTAATACTCGGGCGGACATTATGAAATTATATTAATGTGAAAAGAATAAAACTTCCATCCAGTGTCAATTAACCCCTTTTCTCAAAAAGTAAATGATCGGCAATGAAATGAAAGGAAACAAGGTGAGAAGAATGAGAGGTCACCTGAAGAAATCGAAATGAGTTGCATGTGAGTTGAGCAGTGAAAGAGCCACGCAACGTGGAATGGGGCGAATTCACGCATTCAAACAGTATACATTCTTGGTAGCTACCCTGCCGATTAGAGCTTAAAGCCACCCTGCGAACTGTAGAACTAAATCAGACTTTGCAGGAAATTAATGTTACATCCACTCTAATTTCCCTTCATATATCAAACTTTGATGCTCATGAAACACAATCGGAGAAAAATTATTCTCCTGTTGGGATAACTTGCGGAGCAGTTTAGAACGTGAGGGAAATTATTGAGGAACATTAAAGTACGACTCGTTTCTCGGAAAATAATTCTACCTCGAGGTATTATAAGCCAATGAAATATAAATGTATAAAATAGAAGGAGTTATACTTGTATTAATATGGAAACTATTTTTTTTACCTCCCGCCTTTCAATATAATATTGTTTTTGGTCAGTTTTCTTGAGTATGAGTTTTGAACAAATGAGCACGAATTAGGGACCCTAGAATACAGTTTTACTATTTTTACTGTGATGTCTGTATGTCCGTGAGTATGTGCGTATTTTTGTGTGTCTGTGACGATTTTTCGTCCACGATAACGCCAACACGATACCTGTAAAAAAATATAATATTTTGTATTTAGGACTTATATTCAAATATGATGAACTAATTAGATTTTGACTACAATTGGTTAACCGGAAGTAGTACTTTATCTGAAGCTTTGAACAGCAGATTTTTTATTTAATTTCTGAATAATGAGTTTTTGTTAAATGAGTACATTTTAGAGCCCCTGTACATCGATTATGCTTATTACGAATAATTGTAGATATAGTTATTTATTAGTGACTATTTTTCGTTTACGATAAAAATCACTAGTAGAATCTAAATAAATGTGGGTTTTGGTATATAGAATTTATTCCGAATTGACGCTTTACAATTACCCGGTAACGACAAAAAAGATCAAATATTCATATGTCTATTTTTAGATTTAAAACTAGTGATGGGGAATGGTTCCCCGAAAACAAAACGGCAAAGTTCACCAAAATTTATCACTACTCTGAATCAACTGCCACATATATTTAAATATAACCTTTTCTGATGGACAAATTGCAGTGAGAAGTTACAAATTATTCAATATTATGGGGTAAATAATGCACGATAAGTTAAAGAGATGTCAGTACAAATAAATATAGACACTTGAAGCCAGTTGTTAATGTTCTGTTGTAAATCCATCAGCGTTCCTATACAATCTTACATTTGTTATTTTTGTCTCAATTCTATGTCTACCGCTATTTTTCGGGAGATTTGCGTCATTTTCGTACCTAATTTCTCAGCTTACAAAGCACGTAAAATTAATTTTCCTTATTGATGCAGATGCAGAATTTTATGCTCTGCAACTGTTATGTGAAGACTTTTTAATTAAAATAATTAGGGAAGCAAGAAATTACAAAAATATCATTTTATATGTAAAATCCCTATGTTCGGGTATTCGAGTCAGCATCCTGTTTTATAAAATCAATTTAATTTTACAAAATATTTTATTTTTATTAATTTTTTGTACGAACTATTTGCAAAGCCCGGCAAATTTCAGTTGTTATGAAAATATTAATCGTGGGCCTTATTTGGCACAGGTACCTTAATATGTCTTGCATTTTAACTTCTCTTTGCTGCACACATATTATGTCCGGCCAGCTTGTAATATAGTGTATTTATGATGATTTACGATTTTTTTCACAAATATTTATATATCATATTCTGTTAAAACTATATTAATTTCAGTGATACAGAATGTAAATCCTGTGATGAAATTTTTGAGGTTATAAATTGAAAATACTGCATTAGTAAAATCGGTTTACCGTCGAAATTAAACAAATTTAATAGTTCGTAAAAGTATTGTCATAGGCAACAGTAATCACACACGTTTTTCTCAATTTTAGTATACCTGGGATGTTAAATAATATTTTTAGGCGGCTGGTACATAAATTGTTGTTTTTCGTATCTGCTGGCAACCTTAAAGTATCAATTTTTATTTGACATCTGTCAAAGTCAAAATTTTTGGCCGCTAGTTTGTTCATTATTGATTTACATATTCTAAAATAATTAATCACATTAATATGAACTATGTAAATCAATAATGAACAAACTAGCGGTCAAAAATTTTGACAGATGGCAAATAAAAATTGATACTTTAAGGTTGCCAGCAGATACGAAAAACAACAATTTATGTACCAGCCGCCTAAAAATAACTATTATAGAAAAAGTGATGTAAATCAATTATTTTCAAAAAAAAACAACAATGTGATTTAAATCTGGCGGGAAGTACGACGAATCACACAAATTTTCTTTGAACTTCACAATTCAATACAATGCTATACAATTAATCTAATTATAAAACAAACTTAAAATTTAAGAATTTATTTGTAATAAGCAATACTTAATTACGTGTAATAATTCCTTAAGTAAAAATTTAAAAAAAATCCTAATGCAATATAGTCATTTTAATTAAAGTATTATATTCATTTTTATATTGGCAATACAACAAGCACAATAAATTTGAATTTATGTTTTCTCCCTCAATTCTAATATAAAAACCAAAAAGTATCACTCGGTAATGTAGGCGCTGTAAACGTATTTAATCGGATTTAAAAGTCTCTAATCATCCATAAAAAAGTAATGGAAAGAAAATGAAACATTAACAAAGTCTGCCATAAAGTAAAAACATCAAATACTTTGATTTGAACTACATTAGGAAGCCCTTTGTATCGTAAATCTTTCAAGAAAATAGATTGGAAAAGATTTCATCAGTGGACAAACTTGGATGCCTCGGGGTTTTGCCTGACCTGACCTTTGCGGGAAAGATGGACAATGTAAATAACGAGAACGGAAAACAATTCAAATTCAAAAATTGGTTTTACTAATTCTCCACAAAAATAGTATTCTTAATTAAATGAAATGGAAGTGTGTTTTTAGAGTTACCTACTTCAAAGATTATACATGTTAATATATAAATATTTTACTGTTCCTTTACAAATATAAATAGAGAACTTAATCAAATTAGCAAAATAGACATGCGTCACATTTAAACGGAACTCAAAAACTGTGGCGGATCTCAAAACTCTCTTAGGGAGGGCAAATTACCATATTTTTTTTTGTAATTATAAATGAGCTGAGCTCAGAGACATAACAATAGGGTGACAGGACTGACAAAAACCAGTGGGCTCGAGTGCTCCGTCCTGTCGTTGGATTTTTAAATTTTATTTTTGATTGAATTTGTCAATAAGCACTGTTTTAATTTTTTCAAATATTATTTTTAGCACAATTCGTGTTTTTATGTATTAAAATTGAATAAACGCAGATTTATTATATAAATATAAAGAATTATTTTATGTAAAGCTTTTTTGAAGTATATACTGTTTCAATGTTATTTTTGATAATGATGAACAGAATTATTCAATTTAAATATTTTTGTCGGATTAAGCAAAAACCGGCTATTTGTCGATGCGAATCGGGTCAAAACTTTTTTTGGATTCATCGACTCCTTATCAAGATGCAAATGCAGAAGGGCAAGACCCAAAAGTCTTTCCTCCGACATTGGTTCTTTTTTCAAATAAGGAACTGGCCATATTGAGATTCTTTTATTTATTTATGGTTTTTCAGAGAACGATTACAAAAATTTATTAAAGAAAAAAATCTCTCAAAGCGAGCGATCGCCTCTCCCACAAATCTGGAAATTTCGACTGAATACATGATAAATGAAGCACTGTACTGTAATAATTTTATTTTATTTCCTTGTACGAAGTATTGTAATCGCGAAAAAATTCGGTTTTCAGGTTTCAACAGAAATATCCATTTTCACTATTCCTGAATCCATTTTGACTACTTTCGGCGTAACGTCTCTACGTACATATGTACGTATCTCGCATAACTCAAAAATTATTAGCCGTTTAAAATTTGTACATGGGGCTGCTATAACATCTAATTTTGCACCTCCCGTTTTTATTACCATCGGTGGTACCAAAAGAGCAACTTTGCTTGTTGTTTCGCATAACAAAAACGATTAGTCGTAGAATGTTGAACTTTTGTTTATGGAATTGCTGTAACATCTAGTTACGCACCTCCATTTTTCGTTCCAATCGGTTTTTTCAAAAAGGCACTTTATTTTGGACAGAAACTTAATAAGAATAATAATTTAGTTGGCTTTTAATTTAAATAAAAATATAACGATATCTAAATTTTTGTGGTAATGTTCATTCATGTCATCTATACGACTAACCATTATATGGAATATATACATACGAGTATTGTTTCCTGTATTATGTCAGTACCTGTAAATCAGTGCAAGGTAAAAATCATCATTCTCAATCGCATTCACAATAAATGTTTCATTTTATTATTAATTAAAATGACGCAAGAGTCTTAAAAATTTCCTAAAAGGATACGTTGATAATGACTTAGATGGATATCAATTAATTTATTAAGATATGGATCATGGTCACTTTTAAATTTTATATAAAAATAGGAATAATTAAGATTTTTCTTCAATGAATTGAATAAATATACATACGCAGTATTATTCACATTTATATAGTAATATTAATAATATTTTCCTGTTTCTAATAGTAACTACATAAACATAACTATATCATTTAGATGTAAATGGTCAAATGAAATGTTAATCTTTTGTTTTCAAAGCTAGCTATGTTGTTCTCGTTGCGAACAAATGCGCTGGGTTGATGTAACCGTAATTTAAATTTCCGGTTTTAGAACTAGTGAAACGTGTTTCATTTACTGCCGAAATGAATTTCAAGTCAGCCTGAATGCCATGATGAAAAGCTAACGACTGCGCTTAGAAGCATTAAACATAAAGTAGTTTAATTCCAACTGATAACTAAAGTGAAAAATAAATATAACACTTTAAGGAAAACAAATTATATTCATTGACATTTACATTTAACATTTACGTAAAAATTATCTTTATTCATATAGGAAGCTTATTATTAGTAAATTGAAATCATTCAACGTTTTTTACATTTTTTTTGTAGAGAAAGTGCAAAAATGTATTTTTGTAAAAAGTTATGTTTTTTAAGTAATATAAATGCAGTAAACATCGATCTGTTGTAGGTACCCATCTAAATAGGCGACAATGTTGCTTACTAATTAATCAGACTTCTTATCTTGTCACACAACCATGACCGTCTTTATTTGTCAGGCAGGAGTGTGTAGCACTATATGGTAACAACGCTAGTGGTCTAAATACAAATACTCCTATGTGGAACAAATACGTAGTTCTATTATACTTTTTTATCGTTTATATAAGTATAACTTCTTTCCATAGCAACATTCATAAGTCGTAAGTTTCTGGTAACATTTATTATTTGGTTATTATTGTCAACGGATTGTTATAGATAAAAAACTGTCCTACTACCCAGGCAAGTATAAAAATCATACCAATTTCATACGCATTTAGTCATCTAGCAACGGCCACTTACTTTAGTGGTATTCCTTTTGCTAATCGAATCAGATCATATCGGCTGGTTCAGTTCAGATAGATAAGTTGGATCAGTTCACTTATTCAATGCTAATGAAATTCCTTTTTGGTTCACTTTAGCTCGTGTTTTTTGTTTATGTTTAAATGTTCATCCAACAATCTTAATATTGTATTATTTATATATTACATTATATAAGTTAAATTATAGCTGATTTTGGCTTAATCATCATCTCCGATAGTAATTCTAACTCATAAGTTATGTTGAATTTAGGATCATAAATTTGTAATTTCTCCATTTCTGTTCAAATATTTAAAAATACAGCAAAATCATATGACGATCTGAACTAAAACAACCGATCTATCTCTCCGAGTGGATTAGGCTCAGTTCGATCCAGTTAAATGGAATGAAAAATAAATGATCCTGATTCAAAAGTAAAAGTTGGATCAAATCAAAGTGGCAAAAGAAAGACACCTTTTAACATGTGAAGTTAAATGCTGTTGGTGCGTGAAAAATATAAATGCAACTCGGAAAGTACCTAATACTATAATTTAATTTTTGCAAGCACCACGTACGTTCGTACTTCTTCGAAGGTTGTAAAGTACTTACATTCCTCACAGCTTAAATATCTATGAAAGGAAAGATGTTATTTGGAGTTGCAAACATTTAATAAAATCCACTAATACACCAACGTTTCGACTGTAAATCAATCTTCATCAGGGTGATAAATGATATTAAAATCTTATCAAGTAAATCATGTAAATTATTTTACAGAAATCTTTCGTCAAACATAGATAAAACATACACACATACATGTTACTTAACAGTTATCAACCAACTGTATTGATAACTGATAAGTAACATGTATGTGTGTATGTTTTATCTATGTTTGACGAAAGATTTCTGTAAAATAATTTACATGATTTACTTGATAAGATTTTAGTACCGTTTATCACCCTGATGAAGACTGATTTACAGTCGAAACGTTGGTGTATTAGTGGATTTTATTAAATGACTGCAACTCCAAATAACATCTTTCCTTTCATCAATATCCAGTCGATAAAACCAATCCTGCATTAAATATCTATGGTTCAATAAATTATTTTCGAGGTCTGAACCCACAATCAGTGTTTCTTTCAGACCTGTTTACCCAAAGGAGTTTAATGTCTTTATATCGTGTAATTAAAAAATTAACTAAAAAATACGTAATTTCTGTGAGGTTTTAATTAATGTTCGTGAGGATTAAACCCTTTCGACTCCCCTATGACAAAAACGATACCAACAACTCTTCTTAGTAAGCGAACTGTGGATTATAAATAGTAAAATATTGTTTTAGCTTGCAATACATATTATTTTTAAAGGCTATGGTTATATTCACGTCCATTTTCAAAACAAACCATAAAACCATTTTGCTGTGCTAGTTACAGATATTGCAATCACGTTCGTTCTTGTCGCGAGTGTTTGGCAGGAAATTGTTGGTTATATGGCATGCGTATAAATTCGGTTAGGTACGCTAGTGTTAGCTAAGCATCCGTTGGGGTGTGAGGTTACAGTGCACTGCTCTGACTTGGAGTGAAATGAAACTAATTACGATAATTCTCCACAAGCACGCATGCTTAGTTTGGTTACGTGTAATGGTAACGTTACTCGAAAACTCAAAGGATATAGTGGTGCTTCCCACTTATTTTATTGTTATTGTGCCACATATATTACATACATACTCAGCAAAAATAGCTCTACTATTCTACTTGATACACAAGAGTGGTTAGAATACTGAACATGGAAATGTAATTCCTCTGAAAAAAATCGTAAATATTTATTTTGCCACTACCACTATAGAAACTTAATTGTAAAATAGAAGTGAATTATTTTCAGCGCAGATTTATTTCAAATTCTTATGTAACTTCCTTCTTTATAACATAGTTATTTACAACTTTTCTATAAACAAGTAATCGTTCTGATAAATGTATAACTATCAGTGGCTTTCACATTTTGAAGAAAAAGTAAATGGATAATTTCGGGAGTATACAGAAATTCAAAGAGCATGTTTATTTTAATAATGGAAAGGAAAAAAGGAATAACTTTCGTTAAGAGAACCATTTCTCTATTGTGAATAGAACTAAAACTCCACAATAAAACTCTTGAAATAATTACTAAAGTTTTTAGAGCTAATAGGCCATTTGTATTGCCAGCCAAATGCACAGTACAAGAACAACTTTATCGCATGCTACTGTCCATAAAGAGACAATTTTTTTAGAACGAATACTTTTTGTTGAATAATATTATCATATAATAATAAAAAAAAACTGATACAATTTTGAATTACATTGACCCGTATGCTCACATACATTGAACTAGCGTTACTTCAAATTTTCACTATTTCAACTGTCAAATGTCAACTTTCAATTAAGAAATTCTGAATTATATCGTGAATTACATTTTAAGTATTATTTATTTGGACTATTATATATTTCATTAAACGAACATACAATTTATTTATCAGAGAGAAATGACATCTTGACCTTTGACATTTCTGAAACAGTGCTACTTCGGATGTGAGCATATCAACCAATGTGATTTGCGATTGCTGTTTTCTAGTACATACGATTTGAAAACGTGATTGTGATCACAGTTCATTATTGATAATGTTAGGATATGCTATTACACATAATCGTCATATTATATTAGAATTAGTGGTTCTCACACCAAAAAAGATCCTATGCTACTAATAAGAAATGTAGTGTCGTTTATAAAATTAAAATAGTTGTTAAGACTGGCAACTTACGGAAATAACTTATGTAGATACTTGTAAATTTATTCTAGTTTAAAATTATTTACTTATATTTATGTTCTTTATGTACCACCAAATGAGAAACGTGTTGACGAAATTTAAAGGTAAATATTGAAACTGGGAATTTTGGTTATTAATTGGAATTGTTACTTCGTGAAACATTGAACGTATACAATAGCGAGTGGTGACTGTGATACCGAATCTCAAAGAAATAATTAAGAAGTTTGACAAGTAATTGTTAAAATAATACCAAAACTGAAATATGGTCATATTTAGTCAATGAATATATTAACGACAACGACACTAGAAAAAAGAAAGACACAGTTTCAGTCTACTGGATGAATAAGAAGATAATATATATTGTGTATTACATTGTAATATACAATTTGCGTTCATATATATCATAATAAAAAAATTAAAGAAATATTTACATAAAGATGCACAATTTTGTTAAAAGGACAGAAAGAACAAGACAAGAGTTCCAAAATATGGATTGTCCTTTCTAAAGGAGGATGTCTGGGTTCCTTAGTAATATAAATTATATATTTTTTCTTCATATATCATAAAAGCTGTATCTTTAGAGACATGATTCACAATGTACAAATTTAATTTCTACGCTCCCGGAGTAAAAATGTAGCTACATCTATGTCACCGGAGTAGAAGTAAAATAATTAAGTAGGAATTCGCATGAATTAAATAGAATCAGCGAATAAGAAATAACTTGTACAATAAATACCTTTAATGATGTAAATTGATAACCTAAAAATTGAATGTCATGTAGTAAATTACTTTTTGAAATATGTACGTTGAAGAAAAAATAGAGTAAAAGTGTAAACTTCCACGTTCGCCACTCAAAGTATCACTTTTACTCTTAATAACACAGTATACTATTTTTTAATCAAGCCTTATTATTCTAACGTCCACATAGCTGACAGCTTTTTTATACACGCTAATAGGATTTCAGATAAAGCACATCGCCGAAACAAATTACTAGTATAATATTTACCAGACTGATATTTTGTTTAGTATAGTTGCAAATTTATTTTACGTAAAATTTATAACTTTTTCAAAAATTAAATACTCTGTATGTAATTATATTTAAAATCGATTGGAACATAATTAAATTGTAAGTCGGAATATCATTTCATATTATTTTAGTGATATCTATTCTGATGACACTTATGTTCGATTACTTTCGTCCTTTCTTTTCTGTTTAATAAGAGCTTATGTTTTCGAAAATATCATCGCCGTTGTTGAATAAGCTGTTTCTTTGTTGCCTTCAAACTTCAACTTCACAATTTTATTATTCATGGATTAACAATATTCGTATGTTGCCAAAAGTTATAGCTTTGTATAACACAGCGACATGCTCACTTTCATTAACTTGATAGCCTTTGAATAATGAGAGCCGCAAATGTTTACTACTCAGACACTTATTTCGATGGAAATTGATTTTTCGACTATATAGTTAATAATAAGAGTGATAATTGGTATTTATTATACTCATAGTATATTTATTAATTTTGTTATCTCACAGATAATTGCATATGAACATTTGTTATAATTTATTTTTTCTACTTCCGTTTAGTAAGAGTCTCTTTATTTTACTATTTTCAGTTAGGTTATTAACTTCATTATTTCACTGGTGGACAATATGCATATATAGAAACATTAATTAACAACTACAAAAATAGAAAATTAATTTTTGTTCTGTTTACAAATATTCATAACACATTAATTACACTTATTAGATTCAAAGAGACCCATATTTCTCAATTCAAAAAACCCGAATGACAAGTTTATTTTTATCGTTTCTCTGTCTTTAATCAACATGTTGTTATAGTAACTTAGTAACGCTCAAAATTAAGGAATCTTTGGTATTGTAAATGGAAGTAAAATAAGAATGTATGAAATATATAAGGAAACTGGGTGATTATTTAACTTTTGCTCTTACAAAATTTGCTTGCGTCTTTTTTTTATAATTTTCGCATACGTTATTTATTGCAACTACAGAATGTCCATCACTATAATACAGTCATGATGATATTAAACAAATCGAAAAAAAAAAACATTATTCATATATAGGGCACTCACACATCCCGGAAAACCGGAATTGTCCCGATTTAGAAGTGTTCTGAAACAAGGTCTAGGGATGTTTATTTGTCCGGGATTTACATATTTGCATAATTCACTACTTAGATTCACCGTGACTTATTTCCCCATTCAGAAAAGAAAAACTCAAATGAGAATTTTATTTTTTATCGTTTTTCCGTTATTTTGTTATAGTAACTTAGTAAAGCACAAAATTAAAAATTAAATATCATCAAAATGTCAAAAATTCAATAGTTCAAATACTTTTTGTATTTATTCAAACGTAACGTATTTTTTTAATTCAGTTGACAGATTATCCTAACTCATTACCTTGTGACACGGTAAAAGCTATTTAACAAAATATTGTTAATTTTGATTTTTAATTTACAGAAATGTATGATTGTATTTTAAGAGAAAAGAGTTGTTAATATCATCGACATATTATGAAAAGTCAAACTGTCCCGGTTTGATTAATTAACAATCTGAGCCCTATTTATACCGGGTGTAACAAGAAAAGCAGCATAGGCGATTAATATGGGAAAATCAATTTTCTTTAGACTAAAATGCTTCAAATAAATATTATGAGGAATTTACTTCTGAATCATATTCAATTAATACATTTTATTTTACACGTTTTATAACCGAGAAAATCGAATTTGAAAATTTAAATCATGTTACTTCATTATAGTGTTAGACTTGGAATTGAAACAAAATCTCAAATGTTTTCCTCTGTCCGAAACGCTGTTTTAACTACCAAATTTGAATGATTTACTTGGAATATTACGATGTTGCCAAATACCACTTATTAAATCCTAAATCTTTAGAAAATTATCTCCTTAATAATACCACTTAATAACTTGTATCTTTTCTTCATGAAAATAATTCTCTTTTTTCAATAATGATACTTTAAAGAGTGCTTCTCACAGGTAAAATGTTAAACATTTTTTTGAGATTTTGTTTTAATTCTATGGCTAACACAATGATGAAGAAATGTGATTTAAATTTTCAAAGTTTATTTAGTCGGTTTCAAAAGGAGCGAAATAAAATGTAATTATTTAATTGAATTAAAATACTTGTAGTGTGTCATGCAACATTCGCTACTAAAATACAAGAATAATTGTTACAAATGAAATACATTGGTTCCTATATACACCATTCCGTCTTGGCATCTTGCAATGGCATATCAAAACAAAAATATGAAATTGTTTCATGTAAATATGTTACAAAGATTAGAAGAAATACTGATAGGTATGTTAATCTCAAAAAAGAATATTATTTTATGCTAAACCTGACATCCCTTTTCTGATTCCATTCAATGTATCCTCCCCCACAAAATTAAATACGGAGACTGTTCAGCCTACAACACAAAAACAAAATAAAAAAAATCATGTTTTCGTCTATTTGCTGGCGGCTTGCCATATCATCCATAGCGAGCATCGTCTAGCAAACACATAAATTATCGTTCGCAGTCAATGGGGCTACACAACATAACGGAGAATCTTGGGGACGAAGGCTGTGTTCCAAGGGTGAAAGAAAACAATCGATAGGATAATTAAGCCAATCTGAGAATCGGTAGGGATCGCCGTCGGTTATCAGTCTGTCTGACTCGACTCCACGCCTGACCTGGAAAATCGATGTAACAGTAGTTCACCGGTAACTAAACATCTTGAATTCATATTCATAGAGTCTATAGCACAGGCATAGACTGGCTAGTAGTTTACTTACATTGTTTTGACAAATTATTCACTGTACTTTTAGAGTATATCATAAAATTAATTTGTTATACAATTAAATAATTATTATAATGTAAACTGAACCAATCAGTTCGTTGATAACTGTTAAGTAACATGTACGTGTGTTTATTTTATCTATGTTCGATGAAAGATTTCTGTAAAATTACTTGATAATACTTTAATACCATTTATCACTCTGATGAAGACTGATTTACAGTCGAAACGTTGCTGTATTAGTGGATTTTATTAAATGACAGCAACTCCAAAAAAGATTTTCTTTTTTATTAACATCAAGTCGATAAAACCAATCCTACAAGAAATCAATTAACCGTGTTTTCCAAAAAAGTTTTGTCATAGGCATTGAACAGGACAATACCTGCTACATGTATTTCGACATCTTATTTAATACAGATTACTTCATTTTAATAGCATAATTCAATGAAATTTGCAATATATAACACCGGTCAAATCATTGTTATGAGGTTAGAGTAACGTCCTACAGAGTCAAAAGTACTCACCTCAGTTCGATTCCGACTTTTTTTATATGTATTCTGTTTTTCTATGTTACTACATTAATACCTACAAAATTATTTTTTTGTAAAAGATACTTAATGAGAAATAATATATTTGTTAATGTATTTCTTTACATGGTATACTTTTTTAAAAATTATTAATTTTAATTATTTTTCTTTAAGTATCTTTTACGAAACATAGAAATATTTTTTTAAGTCGGAATCGAACTGAGAACCTTTGACTCTGCCACCAATTTGTAGGGTATACAAATTAATAAATATAAATATATAAAAATAATGAAATATGAAGAGTACAAAATATATATATTGATTGATTAATTGTACATTACTACCGAACATAACAATAACTCGATAACGTGGTGATCTAGCAGTATTTTCGATTGCTAAATCCCCACAAGTCGTTACTCTGACTTTGTAACGATTAGAGAATTTTCCTAAATGTCTCTAAAAGGTATTCTCTCTAATGTGTGTGCTTATGCTTGCGGACAATGTAAAAAAATAGCGAATCAATATTAAATTCAAATACAATACGTTTTAATAGAAATTTGTGGTAGATTGACGATTTATGAGCTTATAAAAATAAAACATTTGAAATCATAATAAAATTATTGTTGATTTTGTACTTCTAAAATTGAATATTACCGCAGGTGTAAAAATTATTACGATTTTTAAAAAGGCGCGCAATAAAAAAACAAGTGCACATCAACAAATAAAAATTAGAGGAAACATTTTTTTCAGATGTTGGATTTAAATATGTTTATTTGATGGTACATATAATCCAAAATATGTATTATACGAGAAATTGCTGCAAAAATTTTGGAAATCTAGTCCTTTTACTGTCTTCAGTGAGCCGACAATTTTATTTTTATAAAATCTGATATTTTTTGCATTAGATAGCCTTGAGAGAATTTTAAAATCAATTGGTTTTGATTTTATAGAGATTGAAGATAAAATAACGTGAAAAAATCTAAATAAAAAACATTTTCGCATAAGGACTTTTTATGATTTTATATGTACTTTAACACCACATTAGTACATGGAACGACTTGTTGCGACTTTTGGTAATAAAGTACGATCAAACTCAACATTTTAGCGTTTATATTAAAATTTTAAATTAGACGTAGAAAAGAAATCCCAGTGATGATCTTCGTGAAGGTCGTCCGCGAACTGCGCTTATTCAACAAAAACATTGGTGTTATGCGTGATATGATAGTGACGGACTTGTTCTGTACTTTTGGTAATAAAGTACGATTAAATTAACATTTTATTGTTTATATTAAGAATTTTAAATTGGACGTAGAAATCTCAGTGATGATCTTCGTGAAGGTCGTCCGCGAACTGCTTTTATTCAAAAAAACATTGGTGTTATGCGTGATATGATAGTGACAGACTTGTTATGTATCGTGAGATACAGTCATCCGTCATCGACATAAAAAAAATATCCACAATATTGCATAAACATTTGCATGTAAAGACATTGGCCCGTATTACGAGCTCACTTTTATAATAAAATCGCGATTTTAACGCTCACTTTTACATCAAAATCTTTTGTAAAAACGAACGTTAAAATCGCGATTTTATTTTAAAAGCGAAGTAGCTCACTTTTATAATAATATCGTGATTTTAACTTTCAATTTTACATAATATTATGATGTAAAAGTGGGCGTTAAAATCGCGATTTTATTATAAAAGTGAGCTCGTAATACGGGTCATTGTCTCCAAATAACTCAGATCATCAAAACTGCGAGGAAAAAATACATTAAATAGGCAAAAAATACTCAGTATTTAAAACCAGAAATTATATTTCGAATTTCATGAATACTATGAGCCACTATGTCCGTTAGATTCTCTACAATTTGACTGATACCCAACAAATGAATCATGGTAAAATATGTGAAAAAATGTTCAAAAATTTCAGAGGAGGTTCGTTAAATATGATCTACGACATTGTAAAAAACTATTAAATGTAAATTCCTGTAAGCCTGAAACTAAACGACAATCAATTATTCGGGGCTTTTAAAATTAACTTAAAACCAACAAAAAATATTCACATTGTCTGTGCCTCATTCTAACAGAAAAAACTATTTCGTTAATTGGTATCGGCTATAATATTTTGAGAAATAATAAAGTCGTGAGTATAAAAATTTCTTTTTGTTTTTAAATACTTTCCCAAAACTTTTTCAGCAACTCTCGTACGTAGGAAGAGTAGCTTTCGACAAAGTGTTTATGTATATAAACTTTGATTTTTGCAAATATTTTCTTATTTCATAATATTGAGTTTAGTTGCCGGATTACTGTTTTGTCTTTTCCTATTCGATTTAATTTATATTGCCTTCTAGTCCACATTTATAATAATTTTGTATAATTTTTTTGTCATATATTTTATAGCTTGTTCATCCATCACCATTTTATAACGTAAATAATAATAACAATTTTCTACAAATTACTATTTGCATTAAAAACAATTAAAAGTATATAAAATTTTATTAAAAACTTTTTACTGACATGTATATCAATACATTATATTTCTGTAAGAACTTAGTATATAATGTGTAAAAATTTACATGACATTTGATTCCATCAATGTTTCTTGGTAGGTACACACCACAAAAAGATCAAAGAAATTTATGAGAGGCAACTTAACAGGATAGTCCTTGAAAATACATTTTCAAATGAGTTTTATACAAACATAATAATAATATCAAATTGCACTAACATTAAATAAGATTTACAATATTCTGAGAGTAGTGAGGAAAGTATATATAGACAAATTAATTACCAAAAGAACGGCATTAATATCTAAATTAATAACGAAAATATGAGCAGTTAAAGTGAGAAAATGTCAATTTGAAATTAAGCATTTTCTTGAAAGAAATGTGGATTTTCAAATTTTCGCAATAAAAAAAAAAAGACTACCACCATCAAATCCGTCGGAAAATTTCCTATAACATGAACTCAATTTGATATGCAACGGGAAAAGTACTGAGTGCAATTTAAAATAAACGAGATACGGAGGTAAAGTTCACCGACTATAGGGGACTCCATGATTAAGTTCGCAGTGCCAATGTGTGAATTTGTGAAACTACCAAAGCTGTGATAACTTTTCTTTTGACATAAGAAGCGTTGTTATTTACTAAGCGTTCTTTTTCTTTTATTCAATAAAGTTAGTTATTTACTTTGTTCACTAGTACAGCTTTCACTGTTTAATAAATATTTTTGTTTCCTGTATAAATTTATAAATTCTTTGATTTCTCTGCGTCGTCTGAAAACTAAGAGCGAAGTTTAAAATTCTTTTGAAAGAATATATAAAAATATTTTTCCAATAATTATTAATATTCATTAATATTCTTTCTGAATTATTTTTCTTGTTTTTATTCAAGATCAATGGTTCTGTAAAGCGTAAAGCTGAAATTAAAATAATATTTTAAATATGTACATGTATAGGAAGAAGGTTTAGATACTGGATATATTTTATTATGTGGCATTTATATAATAAGAATATTAAAAAAAAGCATTTCAAATATCTCTTTTGACAACAAACTATGGTGTTAACTAAAAATTTGCACATCATCGAAGGAACCTGGAAGGCTAAATAATAGTGGTTAAGTATATACGTTACAGCATATTCTTATTAACTAACTAATTAACTATTTAGTTACTGTAAGGTTAAGGGTTACAGTGCAAAACTACGGGTATACTAGGCCTTGACTGTCTACTTAATGCTAAAAGCAAAATATTATGATTTAAATGTTGAAGTTGAAATTATTCATACAAATTCAAAAGGAGTTATAGTGGAATTTGTTTGAGAATATTACTATTTAGTTTCATTAGTTTTCTGTCTTTTGTATGTTATGAAAATCTATAAAAGTGTTGGAAATATTCTGTATAATAAAGGGTAATAAAAAAATAATTAAACACGTTTACATTAACTACCTTCTACAAAAGTAACCATTCTTTTCAAAATTTAGAGAAAACAAATTCATATAATCTGCTTACTAGATTTCTTATTTTAATCTAAAAATCCAGGAATTGAATTAATCCAATTTTTCATTTTCTTAATTTAGTTTATATATTTACAGAATATGTTATCCTCTTTTAAAAAGAGTGTAAATTTGTATTACAATATTGTTAGAAACAATAACAAATATGTTAAATTAAACGTGTAAATAAATTCTGTAATTAACATAAGCAACTTCCAAACAACGCAGTTATAGTTTTAAAATTCACCAGATGAAGTAGGTATCAGCAAGAGAGTCGCCTATAAGATTTAAGATAAAATTAATAAAAATTTATTCCAGTTGAAATTGAAAAACATATTTAGAAAGCTATTACTAGATGAACGCATTTTTGAAATTGCAAATAACAAATTACGCTAAAGTACTTACTGCCTTTGCAAATATAGGTAATACAAAACTGGTAATGAATTGTTATTCCGTTTTAGATATTACTTCTATTATTACATTTTTATGTGAAGTAAAATGACAAATAAAGTTATAAAAGCACATTTATGTTTATAGAATTTCCTGAATTGATATTATCTGAGTGGTTAATAGGAAATAAAACAATAATTTTGTGTTGAAGTAGCCATTAAAATGATATAAAACATATTCTAGCAACTGACCAACCAATTGGAAACGCTACATAAAATTAACGACCATTTAACAACATAGTAACTACACTGCGAATTTATTAAACAACACGTAAACAAGAACACTGTTTAAAAGAAAAGAAATAGTCTTTCATAATTATTATAATAAACTAATATTTAACCATAGCTCTCGAAAAGATTTTTATACACCTGAATATACTTACTCCATGTTTAGATATATAAAATTTGAATTCATGGCTTTAAAATGGAAATAATCCCTTGAAGGTGCACTTAACATGTATTTATTCAATATTACACTATCAAATTCCAAATTTCGATTTCCTTCGGCGTTACTCATTTGTCATGAAATGCGCCAAGATTTGTGTCCTGAGGTGCGAAGCAACTGAGTAATACGAAGCACTGGTCAATAAAGGTCAACTATGGTATGCTCGCATATATTAATTCTATACTTCTCTAGTATTTAAATCCCAATCCTACTCAAAAAATTATATTAACAGTTCCACTCATAATTTTTCATCCTATTAAATCACATTATTCCGATGAATTGAACACATGACATACAAACCTCACAGACAATTGTCAGTTATTGTTAAATATAGCAGAATTTACACGACTAAATTGACCCGTCCTTCAAAGTAATTAATTGAATATATATCAGGTAGTCTCGCTACATATGTAAGTTAAGTGAGATAAGAGCGACGCCGCTATTTGTCGGGAATTTTGTAGATGACGGAAGACTCTAGAAGGTTCGAGATTAATAAATAGCGTAGAAATAAATACTGCCTTGTGAAAATAAATGAATATTAGTTAATAATTAGTGTGTTATTAATTTGTGTTATTTGTTTAAATAAGAGTGTTTGTTATTTTTATCATTATTTAATATACTTGTAATATAAATATTTGTGTTTATTGACAATATACTTATATAAGAATTTCCACTACTTACTTTTCGACAATTTTTTTCATCAGAATTTTCCCAATCATGATATTTTCAGGACATTTTCAGCGTGTTAAGTGAATTTTTTCGAGCAATTTATTGCATATAGCTAGTATTGGAATTGAGTTTATTAAAGGCAGTTGTAAATTTGATAGCTATATATCTATATATTTATTCCTCTTCTTTTACAATTAATATCATAATATAGATAAATGTTCGGAGTATTCAGATAAATAATAGATCGTTAGTTAGTAGTTAGCTCGTTAGCTTGCTAGCTAGTTAGCTTGTTAGCTTGTGAGTATATATTTTATGGTAGCTTCAAATTTCCTATAAAATTAATATGTTAATTCATCATATTTATTATTTAATTCAGGTTTATTTCTTACTTTGTATTTAACTGCGATTAATAAATTAGCTTGTATCTGGCGATTAATAAATTAGCTTGTATCTGTCGGTTCTTTCAATTTATACCTTTTGTTTATTTTTTTATTTTTTTCTGAATACTTCGATCATCTTTACAATTATATATTTTGCACACTTGATTACACAATTACACATACATACTTGATCATCGTTACATTCTCCCCCTCTAGTAAGTCGATGCGTATGTATCGGCTTACTCAAGAACGTCTAATTTTGCTAATTTTACCGCTTCGGTGTTTGATCTTTTGACTTTGCTTTTGTCCTCAAATTCTTCGTTCATTTCTTCCTCATAGTTTTCGTCCTCAGTTTCACGTTTTTCTATTAGTTCTTCAGGAGATAGTTCTTCGGTTTTTGCTTCTCGGTTGTTCCGTTTGAGGACTAGGTTGTCTTGGTTAAGATCTTCATCCTCTTTCTCTTTTAGATCACTGTTTGAGGTATCGTCACGTTTTTCTTTTACTTTGGCGTCTATTTCTCGCTTTTTTTCTACACTATCTTCAAGAAGACCCATGCTAGAAAGAATGTTACGAAGATTTTGGACTTCACCGTTGGTGTCTTGAACATTATTTAAAGAATTCCGTAGGGCACTAAGCTGTTCTGAAGACCATTGACTGGTGTCTCGTTTTACTTCATTTTCAGGATTTGAATTCAACTTATCTTTATTTTTAGATTCACCAGTGGATGGAGTTTTATGAGGTGGACATTCATTTTGTTTGGAGTCAACTTTTTGTTCTGATTTTCGCTTTTTATCTTGGATGCTTCTTTTATCTGAATCTTTTTTTAAATCTGCATTTCGTTTTCTTTTATGTGTGTCTTCTTTCTCTTTGAAGCCTATTTTTGAGTCTGTATTTGTACCGAATTCTGTTGCGTATTTTCGTTCTGTTCTTTCAGCAGGGTAGACTAAATTTACAACTTGTTCTTGTTGAGTACCTGGTGCAAATTGATCTGATTCGTAAGAAGATCCTTCTTCTTTATTTTTCCAACCTGACAAGTCGTACATGGCTTGTCCACTTGGACTATTTTCGACTACAGCTACTGCCTTTTTGGCTCTTGGGTCAAGGATGACTTCGATTGACGCGTCTTTTGAACTGCTGGAAGGGTCGTAGAAGTCTCGTTTTTGAACTTTGGTTTCTTTGTTTTGGAAGTTTGGTCCACTTACAACCCAGCCTAGACGAGTTCTTGTAGCAATTGGATAGTTTTCATGTTCTTCTCGTATTTCTAGTGGCACGCATAATTTCCAGTTATCAAGTCCAATTAATAATTTTGGTGATGCATTTACAAAATTTTTTAGAGACAGATCGCTCAAATATTTGTAATGTGCATCATTTTCATTGAACTGAAATGTTTGCGTTGGTAAGCCAAGATGTTTCACAGTTCTTACATTTGTTAAAGAATATTTCTTTGAGTCATTTGACGTTCCACCGATTGTACAGGACAATATTTTTGATTGACTTTCTTTTCTTGACATTTCACTGGTCCACTTGAGAAATAAACTTGTTGTTGGGCCTTCTAACTTGAGTTCATCTGCTAAGCTTTCTTCCATCAATGTCACCGACGAACCATCGTCCAGAAAGGCGAATGTTTCTATACATATGTTTTTGTTGTATAAACAGACAGGAATTATTCGAAACAGTACAGATTGAGAATTTGGAGAATGATTAAACTGAACCTCTGTGGTTTCTTCTAAAGATTGTGGATTTTGAGTAGTAACGTTGACAAAGTTGGGATTATGTAATAAAGGATGGTGATTACGTCCACAATTGTCGATCATGCAGACTTTTTTTAAATTACATCTTGAAGAATAATGAGATTTGAGACAGAACCTGCATAATTTCTTTTCTGTTACTATTTTCCATCTCTGATTCTTGGTAAAATTATTAAATTTTGCACAGTTTTCTATCGCATGTTCTTCAGAATCACATACGGAACATTTATTTTTGTTATTTGTTAATTGAGTATTTGTATGACTTGCTTGCAAAAAATTATTGGTTGTCTTTTTAACACTATATTTTTCTTCATTGTTGCTACTGTAACTAAATGTATCTCCCATATAAATATTTATATTACTCGCTGCGCGAGCTTGTTGATACAACCAGTCATTGAAATGTGACAAGTTTACTTCTTCAATTTCAAGAGTATGTCGAGCCCAATCTAATCTTATATTTGCTGGTAATTTTGTTATTAACTCTTGCAGCAAAATAGGATTATTTAGATGAGCCGTTAGCTTGGAAGCCTCCATGGTAGCAACCAAATTTCTTACCATCATTGCGAAGTTAATTAAACTGTCTATTTTATCTAATCTTATTGGTTTCTCATTTCTAATTTTTGTTATTAAATTTTGTATAATAATTTCCGGTCGACCAAATAGCATTTTTAAATTCTCTATAACCATGGGTACATTTTCGGGTATTAGTAGCATGCTTCTGACGATATCTAGCGCTTTTCCCCTTAAACTTTGTTGGAGACGTACTAAATTTTCTTGATTTGTGTAACCACATCTTCTTGTAGATTCAAGAAAATTTGAATAGAATAAAGGCCAATCTACTGGATTTCCATAAAATACTGGAAGATTACTTTTTAGGGACAACACTTGTCTAGCAGCAATTTGTTGAGGGGATAATGAATGATTTTTGTTGAAAATGTCAGTGTCATTATGGAAATTTTGACTTTTAATTGATTGACATTTTCCTTTTATCCATTCTGAAGTGTATTTATTATTTATTGATAATTCATCAGATATTCTTGATTGTTTGTCATCCAATTCTTGTTCAAGATGAATTTTATTTGAAGTTTCATTATTTTTAAAACTTGAAGCGAATGACTTGCTTTTTCTAATATTTAATTTTTCCTTTGATGTGCATCTTTTACAAGACCAGTCTACATAAGCAATACTGGCATCAACTTTAACACATACAAAATGAAACCATTTGTCGCAAGAATCGCACTGCACCATATCATCTGTATCTGCCTGTTTACAAATAATACAATTATTAATATTTTCGTGTGATGCCAATTCATTCTGGCGTGCTGTCCCAGATATTGATTCTTCTAAATTTAAGATCATATCTTGCGGGTTCGCTTGTGTCATATGAATATTTGGCTGCAGACCTGCGTTGATATTTTCAGGGATTAAGCTTTCTTGGTCAGCGTCCATTGCTTGTATTTTTTTTCACCAAAAGAAATTTGAAGAATATTGGAATTGAGTTTATTAAAGGCAGTTGTAAATTTGATAGCTATATATCTATATATTTATTCCTCTTCTTTTACAATTAATATCATAATATAGATAAATGTTCGGAGTATTCAGATAAATAATAGATCGTTAGTTAGTAGTTAGCTCGTTAGCTTGCTAGCTAGTTAGCTTGTTAGCTTGTGAGTATATATTTTATGGTAGCTTCAAATTTCCTATAAAATTAATATGTTAATTCATCATATTTATTATTTAATTCAGGTTTATTTCTTACTTTGTATTTAACTGCGATTAATAAATTAGCTTGTATCTGGCGATTAATAAATTAGCTTGTATCTGTCGGTTCTTTCAATTTATACCTTTTGTTTATTTTTTTATTTTTTTCTGAATACTTCGATCATCTTTACAATTATATATTTTGCACACTTGATTACACAATTACACATACATACTTGATCATCGTTACAGCTAGAAAAACAAGGTACGTTTTTTTCTTAAAAGTAAACATTTTTTACAGGTTGTAATTCTGTTTTTCGAACAAATTATTTATTGTAATGATAAGTTCAATTTAAAATTACAGAAATAAATTATTAATAGCAATCGTTGATAGTTGATTGTAACTGTATATTTTTATTCCAAACATGAAATAAATTTCTAAAGTATTTTAATTAATAGGCACATAACTACGGTTTAGTCTAATTTCTTTGATAGTTTTTACGCTTCCAAATCATTTGTTTTGTGTACTTTAAGTTATAAATTAATATTAATTAATAATTCGTTTCAACAAAAGTCATGTATATTTCGAGTAATTATTATACCAAATATTATTTGTAACTAGAATTTTACATGTAATTTTTGGCTAACTAACTAATAATAATTAATTTTTATAATATAATTTTAGTTACTAGTGGTATTTACATATGATAATACATAGATTTTGACACGAATACTTTCTTGTTACTTACACACATAAATGTATCAAACTGAATTTATTTTTTCGTACTCATGCATTGAAATGTGTTGTTTCGCGTTGCCTAAGCAACGCCTGGAACGTCAATTTCCCAGGTCTCCACCAGATAGGTGACCGGGAAATTTTGGAAAAAACACTCCTACTTCTACAGCATTTATTAAAAAACTATATTTATAATAAAATAGTATAATGTTTTAAACATTCTTTTACCTAATAATATTAAAAGAAAATAGGGGATTATTGAACGAAATTTAATGTAGAAAAAGTAAATTTAGTGCATTTGATATACAATGTTGGCAACAACTGCTGTCATGTTGACAGATTGACAGCACTTGTTAGTACTGAAACACATAACCACAAATCATTTTGTGTATACAATAAATAAAAATATTTGTACAAATAGAAAATTAATTATTGATTTTATGATTTTCGTACGAAAAATATTGTACAAACCTCTTGCGTGAACTAGGTTTCCGGAATCGTTCTATGGCAGCGCTCGCGAGCTCGCGCCGCCAAACACTCCTCCGGAAACCAGTCGTTCCCGCATTTGGTATGTAAATAACTATTATATCTCAGTGTCAGTTTTCTAATCTCACTTTGGAGGCTTGAATGACAGTTGCATTACTGACCTATGTTACCATGGTTACCAAGTAAAATTAAGGCAAATAATGGTGGTTGTTTAGGCTAGTTAAAATAGGTTTTTTAAGTCTTGTTATACAAATAACCTTTTCATAATTAATTCTTGTGTTGCTTTATTTTAATAAATTATTTTCTTTGTTGTCATTATTTTTACAATAACCATTTGTTGAATATACATATTGTAGCGATCTCATAGTGACGTCGTGGGCGACTGCCGCTAGCAAACCTATTACGGCTGGTTCGCAACGCTTCTATTGTTCAGTAGTCTCGAGGATGCGAGAACATTTCTGAACTTAATTGGTCTACTATTTAAGACTGAGTAGGGGAGATTGCGAGGATATTCTGATACGTATAGTGAACATGAATAGTTGGTGACATAAATATTTTGTAAATAAGTAGAGCGTAGTAGTCACGTGCGACGGCCGCTAGTGGACCTTGTCATGACAGGTCCGCTCGCTTCCTATTGTTCTGTTTCCAGAGGGTTGGCGAATAATCCAGAACTTAATTGTTCTACTACCTTATAAAAACCCCGAGCAGAAGATCGCGAGAACAGTCTAATACTGATACGAGTAGTGATCGTTGGTGATATAAATATTGTGGAAATAAATTTGCATAGTTTTAAGTGTTTAATTAAATAATCTTAGTGTTTAAGTTTTTATTAATAATTGTTATTCTTAAATTAGTGTTTATATTTGTTTATTCATAGTGTTACTTATTTTTATTTTATTTATTATTCATATTTCGTTTATGAACTTAGTTTTATTTTTACACTTCACCTAATTAAATAAACGTTACAATATTGTTTTAATCTACAGTTCATCCGGGCCCTAGGCACGTGCTTAAATTGTCTTATAGGTAAACGCGGTTCTGATCATATATGAAGCAAAGAAAAGACAACTAACTACGATATATTCTCATAAAAACATAATCTGTATCACCGTGTTACAAATAATAAATTGAACGGAAGTCGCATTTTTTTTTTAATTAACTTCGAATTAAGTTTTCTGCAGAACATATCAAGTGTACGGAAATCGAGCCTGTAATAAAATTTTAAACTGGAACGTCGCATTGAGGCCCATGGGATGACAGCACAGACACCGACAGCGTCATGTCTGTATCATAACGAGATGCCAGACATAATTATCTTGCAAACTGAGCACTGACTGAATTGTAAAGACGTTACTTTATTGATTTTCACGTTCGTTTTATCAGAAAATATATTATCATTTTAATAACTAAAGCTTGTTGTTGTGCGCAGTGAGACACTAGAAAATACAAGCAAATTAGTTTTATTTATATATTTTTTATTTCTACATAACGAAAATTGACATTTATGAAATTATTGTGCAACTGACCGATTTCCAAATTATTTTAATTTTATATTTGGTCCACAAAAATTAAAATGTTTTAATTAACATAGGTATAATTAGACTTTAAAATTAAAAGGTGCTTAAATTCTTTCGTACAAATAAAACAAAAATTTCGTTTACAAAATAAAAATGTGTTTATTTGTTTAATTTATAATTAAAAACAAAGAAAAAAAGTTAAAATAAAACTTCATTTTAATGTCACATTATACCTATCACCTATATTTCTGTAATAACAGTTTTCTATTGAAAATAATCAATTCTTCTAAAATAGTTATCTTGTGTATTAATGTTTTTAAAAGTTCATTTTCAATATTTAATACTCTCAAATTATTAACGCGATTTTGGGTAAGAGTAGTTTTCATCCAAGATTTTTGTTCTGCTAGTAGCACAGCATGATCTTTCACAGGTTACTGTGTTAGTAAGCAGAATTGTATACAGTTTATAATAATTGCCAAACCTAATGTGGTCAGGTACCTAACTTTAGTACACTTCTAATATTATATAATTTTTGTCTGTTTCTCTTGATTTTCAGAAAAGATTATTTCAGTTTTTTTTTTCTAGGGAATATTGATTTTTATGTGTAGTTATTGCATCAATTATTCTTATATTACTTTTTCGTTCTATAAGTATACTGTTATTTTATCGTTCTATATCGATGGTTCCCATTAAGATGAATAACCTTAACTAAAATTTACAGAAATTTTGTTTAGAGTGCTAATTTAAAATTTGGAAGTGTGTAACATACCCTAGAACCCCTTTAACTATGCCTATGTAATTTGGATCCGGAAAAAACTTTTTTTACTACATATTTTTACCATGTGTACTTGTAAAGTGTACTACTTAAGTAAGAAAGTACGGTATTTATTATCCCATGCATACTTTAAATTATAATAAGAACATTAAATACAGAAGTAAATTATTTGTGTCGGGTGCCTCCATTTCAATAGACATCATTGCGATCTTAGAAACCATACGAATACGAGGTCAGTTAATTGGAACTTTTTCTGTGCCTATATAGTGTTTTTGTTCTTCAAAGAAATACCCATAGATTATAATCGTAAAATAATGGTGTAACATTGATTTTGATCTTCTACATCAACGATAAGATTGTTCATATAGTACTTTAGTACTGTACTATCTTAAAATATACTAGACAAGGACCCGGAACGGGACAGAAACGAAAACGATAAACGAAAAAAAAAATCCGGAATAAAAACAGGAACGAAACGAAATTATAAATCTTATTTCTGGAGCGAAAACGATACACCAAAATAAAAATTTCAGTTAATAACGTTATTATTTTATTCCTAATACACACTTTATTTTTTTAAGGACTTTAAATATTATATGTCTTATGTTGGTTGCTATTTCCTGAATTTCCAAATTCCTGCGTAATATGTCAAATCAAGACAAACATATAAAGTGTTGTCAATTAACGATAATTGTTGTATACCAACGATTATTTAGACACTTATACCTTTTACTAAAGTAACATTACTATTGTACGTAATTGTACGATAATTTGCATACATGGCATAATTAAAATTATTAAAAACAGTCAAAAATCTACAATTTTTATTGTTCTGTTCTTTTCGATCGTATCCAGATTTATATTTGGTAACAAATAATTTTATTGCTGTTCCAACTACTCAAGTCACAATTGAGAGAACATTTAGGCCTTCAACATTTCAAATTTTATACATAATACATTAAAACTATAAGATGGCCTGTTTCAATCTATTTATCTCAACTATTTAACCAAATGACACATTGTGGCTGAAGTTACTCTAAGACCGATATCAATCGCCGATAAAAATATATGTAAAAAATACAATTTCAATAAATAATGTTTTTTCATTTCTGCATTTCGTATCTTCTACACTTCCATATTATCAACTATGCAGAATAAACTGGAAATTTTCATTAGTAAAGTATTCACTAAACTAGGAATGAACAATGAACTATAACACAAAATTCAATACATCAGGGATAAGGTTCTTCGATAGCAAACTTTTTTACTGTTTGTTTGTCTTCCTCATTAAATATTTTTTACAAAATATATTAATATTTTTGTATTAGCATAAAAAAACAGAAAGTATTATAAAAAAAGAAACTTCCACAATTGGAATCGAATCGAAGACCTTCTATTCCATTGGTCATTGTCCTAATATCATAACTATAAACTGAAAGCTATCATTTTACGTGTAGACCAATAATTATTTATTGACTAGTGCAATATAGTGACTTAGTTATTAGTGAGACAGTTTTCCCGTATTAAATGCATATATAGTTTTCTGGGACATACGGTACCTATGTAAATGTAGGAAATTACTGAATTTAACTCGCACTTAGAATAAATTGCTACCTGCTCCTGGCAACATTGATGATAATGAAATGAAAAGAAAAATCAACGTGGCGCAATTACAGCTAAACACGTGAACAAAAAATTATGTTTAATTTTTACAAGTCAAACGTTAATTACAAAACAACCGCTACAGCGTGCATTTTTCATAAGATTCTGCGTAATGTTTGTATTATTTTATGGTTTTAGCCGTGTGCGTTGCTATTAAAAGACTGGACAACACGTGTATAAATTTCCTACGAGTGGCAAGAATTGGTAATGAGTTATCGATTAGGGATTTTGTATGGACCCCAGGTAAGCCGTGAAAATGAGATGGAGATTAGAAAATTACTAGACTCCACCAACAATGTCAGGCCCTGTCAAATAATTTTTCACTCTTATGAGCCTATTTCTTCAGACGGAAACAATTGACAAAATTATTTTGTTCATTGGTGTACAATAATATATAAGAATATTACTTTTGTACAATATTTAACTTAATAGTATTAGTAAGCAAAAAAACAAAACAAATAGAGCAGCACACCGTATTGTTAATTGCTTTAGATGCGATGGTAAAATTTCATTGCCCTTTATACAGTGTGTGATACGAAAGGCGGAACATAGGACATTGTATTTAAAAAAATGAAGATTCTCTCTCTTCTGATAGATTTAGAGCAAAACTACAAGAGCACAAAGTTGTTCAAAATAACATTCTATATCAGACATGTCATTAACTGTCACAATTGTCAAGTACATATTTTCATTTATTTCCGTGGCTGTCTGACTTTTAATGAAAATGATACATTTTATATTTACTAAATCTTGTACTGTACACCTACTATTGCATCAATTATGATCTTATCTGATGTCGAATTTAATTTTGAACAATTTTGTACTGTTGTAGTTTTGCTCTAAATTTATCAGAAGAGAGAGTATTAGCAAATTTTTAAAATTTCATATTAAACTTCCATGTTCTGCGTTTCGTTGCACACACTATATGTGCTATTATTTTGTGCAGTCTTAAGATAAATTCTTCAGTTTTTATTTTAAATAGTACACTAACATCGAGTCGAGCAGCTTTCTGATTTTTTATTATTTTGTACGCTTGTGTAAAAATTTCTTGATGGATTTAAATAACAATTTTTGAAGAATACATAATTGAAATCATTGAAGCATGGAAGTGATTTTTTATCGAATGCAGTAAAATGAGCATTTTTAACGAATGCATTATGCTCCCATTTAGGTTGAACGCACTCAGGATTGTAATTACCTTTTCAATCTTCTTAGTTTTGCTTCCAGCCATGTCGTTTTCGTCGTCAAGCAACGAAGAAACAACAAACAAAGAAAACTCTGCAACGTTAGCCCGTCAGCCAATTGTTTTACCAAGCACAACATTGAAATAATATTGTGATTGGAGATGAAATTCACTTACTACATTTTAACAAATAAAATTAAAAGATAAATTATCACTGACAAACACTAATATTTACAATGCAGAAGTAATTATAATTCAGTTCAAATACAAATAAATCTGGAAATCAATTCTCTAATTTAATATTTTGTATCCTAAAGAACGAACGAACGAAGTGGGCCAGGCCTTCGAACAAAATAATTTACTATTATGAACGAGAATCTACTATTATGACACGAGTTTTTTATGTGTTTTTATTTTATGAACATTTTATACACACCGGCAAATTTACAGGAACGACGATAAATTTGTTTTTTTTGCTATATAAAAAGTAAATTAATATAAGTTCTCGAATAATCAAATCCGCTAGAGAATGTGCTCTGGTTTCAGCAGTACTAAAATTAGAGCAAACAATCCTGAGTGCTCGAATTCCTGACCCACTGAAAGCAGAGCAAAATCCAGAACAGTCAAATCCGATTCAGAGTGTGCTCTGGTTTCAGCAGACGTAGAATTAGAGTAAACATTTGTGAGGGCTCTAATCCTTAAAGCAGAGCACAATCCAGAGCAACAAAATCTGTTCGAGAATGTGATCTGGTTTCATCAGATCAAGAATTAGAACATACGCTGAAGCGAGCTACAATTCCCGCCGGCTGAACTAGACCACCTTTAACGCATCAGATGCCCGGGAAGGCGATCTAGTCAGTTGTACTAGTAGGGATTTTTGAATAAAAATTTGTATGCGTAGGTACTTTGATGCGAGTAATTCAGTCGTAATATTTTTAAGGGTTTAATTCATACCCATTTTAAGGTAACTGTCAGTTAGTAAAAATGGAAGAGGGTATAATAATTTTTAACATAATAAAAATGCATGGCTTTATTAATGATGTTACGTTAAAGAAAATGTCTCCTTGGGGGCATCGCCCCTACGACTTTAAAAAAGTCTATTTGAATTGAATTGAAAAAATAAAGTTATAAATCAATATCTAGTGACCTATGCCTTTTTTAGGGTAAATGAAAACATCATTCCAATGGTCAGCCTCTTAAAACGGACACAATGTATATTTATTAAAATTAGCTTATTAAAAACAATTATGATGAGATTTAAATCTAAAATAAAGAATACTTAAGTTTCGATGTTGTAATATACCGAAAAGAAACCACCACTTTACTTGAAGCTCAAACATGTGTTTTTTTTTTGGAAAATATCATTAAAACAAATTTTTGCAAATTGGTATGAAATACAAATATGTTTAATTTATCTATTAGCGAACAATAATACTTTTTACATTTAGCTTAGTAAAAGATAAAAATTTATTTCACCTGTATAATGAAGCATTTTACTCACATGTGAATAATAAATGCTTTTAAGATAAATATTATTACCCAAAACTTGTACATATGAAATATCCGTATAATGAAAATGAGGCAGGCATCAAGCAAAATAAAAATTAAAGAGTATAAAATATTCTTGAATAAATTATGAATTCTTTATCTTACTAAAAATAATATTGGCCAGCTTATTGATTAGACGGATAAAAACCTAATTATTATTCAGCAATTTTGTTTGATTAAACATATTTTAAAAGATCAAAGGCATTTTTCTATAAATATTTTCAAGGAATTACGCATAGACATTGCAGCTTGTAGCACAAAATTAAATATTAATACTAGTACAGCATTTATATTAGGTTCTTTGTAAGTAACGCTGCAAATACATCAAAGAATAGCCCCAGAGATTGAAACTGCACAACAAAGCAATGCGGTTCTTCTGAGCATATACACAACACGGTTAATATTTAGAAGGTTTCCGAAGTCGATGAAACACTGCCCTAATAACGAACTTTTCCAAAGAATGTGCAAAGAAAGAAAGAAATACATGTATCACCATGACTCTTGCTCTCTCTAAGATGACAGCTTTGGTACTTTAGACTTGGAAGGGTGACATATTTTCACCCTCAAATGTAATTTATATCCGTCAGACGGACTTTCAGAATATATTGTTTCAATAAATTATAAGTGTAAATATATCATATCACGAAATACTCAAATATCATAAATATTGTTGCCATTATTATCCTTTTTCAAGAATACTTAAAATGCTTCAGTAGTCATATCGTAGAAAGAAGGCATATCACTACTGAAATAATGTGTTTATTGTTGTCATAAATTTTGAGGGCAGATAATACTGTAAAATATATCATAAAAGATCCGCACACGATCTTTTTACAACATGAATATACATTGTTTTTAGTTTCAATAATAGGATACAATTTGTACATACTGATAAAAAATAGCATTAATTTTTAAGTATTACACAATTTATTTGAAATAGCTAATATTAAAATAAATATTTATCTTTATTATTAGACGTGCCCGAGCATGCAAGCTGAACAGATGTGTTTTGTCTATACACATCGATACTAACTCTGATATAACAACTCTACCAGGGGCGGACTGGTAAGTTTCAACCTAGTGGGAAATACATTTTTTCGGCTCAGGCCCAGCCTTAATAGAATTTTTGGAAGTAAAAATATATTCTTTATCTGTTGCTAGAATAAATCAAATTGAACGCATTTCTTTATTAGTTATATAATTTTCTGTCGGTGATTGCATTGTTAGAGGAATTGACGTTGATGGCGATGGCTTCTGAAAAGGGAACCTCATACAAGCCTAATCGATATTAATTTGAAATAGCTTTTCTCCGACTTCTTTTAAATGTACCAAAGCCAAAAACCCACGATCTCTTGTTTTTCTTGAGGTACATGACATTATTTTTTTTTTATTATTATTATGCTTATTTCACAAATGTAACGAATATTTCATTAATGTAATAAATAACTTCTTAGTAACTATTCTTTCCTTTATAATGATATAAGTTTCCTAATTTAATTAGTAGCATAAGTATTATGCGGAGGGATTTACAATTATTCTTTCAATATTTCTCTAGACTCCAGACCTACCTCATAGGTATTGTGTAGTTTTTTAATAGTGCCCTAGTGCAAATAGATTTGAGGTGAGTTGAGTTACCGTGTATGGATGTGAGTGAGTTACCATGAATGATAAGAGATGAGTTAGTGTGATATAGTGTAGTGAGTTAAATATGACGTGATGATAGTATGTTGAGATATTGAGGATGTGTGATGCAGACCGCGGTTGGCTGCCGACGAAGCGGCGAGCAGCTTTGGGCTGTAGCGGACCGTGGCTGGCCGCCGACGGAGCAGCGAGCAGCTTTGGGCTGTAGTGGATCTTAGCCAGACCGCCAACAACAATTATTATTTCAGTATTTCTCTAGCTTTCAAAGTGATCATTGAGTATTGTGTAGTGATTTTGAAAGTGATCTTGAGTAAAGAGAATTGAGGTGAGTTGAATTATCATGGGATAATATGAGTTGAATTAGAGAGTAAGATAGTGTATTGAGTCTATAAGATTATTTGATGCAGAACCGTGAATGGCTGCCGACGGAGCAGCGAGCAGCTTTAGTTTTATTATCTATAACTAATATATTCTTCAGATTCTTATACAGACCTTGGCATAATTTCAATTTTTACGCCTTTTATTTTATTTTTGTTTATTAAAAAAAAACTCTATCAGAATTCTTATTTAAAAAATAGTTTCAGTTCCTGCATATTATTATATAACCTTGAACAAATATTTAGTTTTTACTTACAATTATTTTATTATTCGTATAAAATGTTCAAAATTGTTAATTGTTAAAAAAGTTGGATTATTTGCGTTAGTTATACATATAAAAAAAACCTTATCGATGATCGGCCCCGTCGGCCCAAATACATTGCAGCCCAGTGGAAAATATCCCATGCATCCATCGGCCCAATCCACCCCTGAACTCTTCTAATTAATAATTTAATTATTGAATATAGTTTAATAATAAATATATATTTACTCAACAGTTACAAATAAACTAAGTGGTGAAAAACTGTAAAAATCAAGTTCTGGTGTGTAACATAGTAATTTAGATCCTATGAATTTGTCGATACGGGCATATAATAGCTCACAAGAGCAAAGTATAGAAGAACTAGAATTAAGCGCTGCTACAAGCGAATAAAGAAATATAAGCAACACCGGGAGCTTGTTTAAAAATTACAACCAAATGATTATTACCATCCAAATGACACTGATGAAGAGGAGAGAATTATTGCATCAAAAACCGCATGGATTGTTAAGAAAAGCAAGAAAAGAAAGCTCGCCGAGCAAAAAGACAACACATAAATTTACTCTAAAGCGAAAAGAAAAATAAACCACCTCTGGTGGTAATCAGCAATGTTAATAACTATACAGAATTAAATCAAACACAGTAAAATCAAGAAATAGAATACAGAACAAATATGTTAAACAACATACATACAGAAGTTAATGAGAATACAGAAACGGAATATAGAACACTGACCAAAGTCCCAAGAATTTGCATCAAACAACCAATAACCAAGAAGAAATTAAAAATGGACTACTAGAAAAAGGTTTAAAAATCCTTGAAGTAGTCAGTAAAGGTAAAAAAAATAACGAAAATGGGAAAATAAAATTAATTCTTCTGCCATTATTTATGCGAACTTTCCACCATTCCACCGCTAAAAAAATATATGAAATACAGAATTTATGCCACATGAGAGTAAAAATTGAGGCTATAAGAAGTGTTAACTTAATTTCTCAATGTCAGAAATTTTAAAGATATGGTAACACTCAAAAATATTGCAGTCGAGATCCAGTTAGATGTGGAAACTGCAAATCTCAACCAAGATATTCAAAATGCAGCGTAGAGCAATACGAAATAATATATGTATATACTAGACTGTAGGAACTACCTACCTAATTGAAATATGGGAATTCCTAGACGAAATAAGACAATTAAACAAGACTAGTCACATCACTCAAACGCCGGCTTACAAATTTTTTAATTAGGCAATACAAAAATCTGAATAGTTAAATTATAATGGCTACATGACAAAAGCGCATCGTTCAGATTTTTAAACATTTCATAAGCGCAGAAAAAAACATAGCAAAAGCGCACCAGTAAAATTTAGGAATTTAGTGCTTATGCGTATGTATGTATATTAGATCAAAATACTAGAGAATTCGTTCTGTTCTCGGATAGTACTTTTCAAATATATACTCGCAGAGCTATGCCTCTAAACCTTCCTCTTTTGTCCCGAATCTAATCCAACCTAACCTAATATAATCTAATCTAACACAACATAACCTGACTTAACCTAAACTAATCTAAACTAATTTATACTAACCTAACCTAACTTAACCTAACCTGACCTAATCTAACTTAAGTTATCCTCACCAAACTTAAAGTATTCTAAACTAACCTAACTTAACCTATCCTAACCTAACCAAACCTAATGTTATCTAAACTAACCAAACCTAACCTGACCTAACCTTATTTTATTCCATCATTGAATAAATAGTTACATCAAATTTATTAATGTATGAACATTTCAATTATGAAGACACTGGTGCGCTTAAGTAACATACTTTTTTACAATGTTTATTTGGTGCGCTTTTGTAACAAAAATTACCATTTGGTGCGCTTTTGTCATACGCCGAATTATAATGTAGTTTGCAATAATTAAAAATCAAAGGTTAACTGAATTAATATATTTTATGACAATAAAATATATTTCATAGTGTATCATTAATTTTCATTTGCATTCAATTCATCATAAATAAATCAATTATCAGTTGTCAATTTATGTTAATACGTACATTTATGATAATGCAAGTTTTAATGAAATATATTATCGAAAATTATTTATTTACACATTACACAGGATTTTATATTGAAGCTACAATCTAATCTTTGTTACCTACAGGTGATACGCTTTCCATCGGGTTAAAATAAATATAGTGCAGTCGTTCAACAGGTGTCACATAAAATATCACTCGTTTCTCTTAAAGCGCAGTATGCTGTTCTAGAATAAGGCAACTCCAATGCAAGAACGTAATTATGGGAAGTTTTTAATATCTCATGCATCTTAGAGCAAAATATTGTCAGCAACAAAGTTAAGACTGTTCTGGAAAGTTTAATTGAATTTTATTTCTTTTGCTCGAAGGAATTAATTGTAATTTTTAAATTGACGAGGAATAATTAAAACTCGCAAGAAGTTACTGCTCATTGAGTTAAATAGAATAGATAGAAATAAAATAATACAACTACAAGCAACGAGTAATGAACATGGAAATAAGAACACAATGTTTAAATTAATTATCAATTATCGTTATTGATATGTCATTCTATCTGCAATTTAATAATAATAATATATTTAATTGTTTTTAATGTACAAACCTTATAAAATAGATTGGTACAATATACATATTAATAATATAATAATTTAACATTATAGATTTATGTAATGTAAAATAAAGATTCTATAAACAATAAGTCATTAATAATGAAGTTACGGCGCTTTAAAGGCTCGTTTACATGATGATAATGATGTAGCAATTAATGCCAAGACAATGACTACGTTTACACCGTCCGTACTATACTGGTACGCGTACCAAATATGTACTAAATTTTATTTTAGTACGGTATGTTTACACCGTTGTATAAAAAATAAGATCAAATATTGCTGGTACACTCTTTGGTCTCTTTGGCATCCTAACCTAAAATTATTTAATTATAAAGTTTATTGAACTCGATCGATATAACCTAAGTAATGTTATAAATATTATTTAAAATACTTCTCAGTAGCCTGACACCGTCAAATAAAGTTTTGTAATAAATGTCACTAAAATTAACCTAAATATTCTACATAATTTTACTTCAATTGCCTATCACAGGTGGCAACATAATCGGTTTAGTACGTTTGTTGTTTACACCGTGTGTGAGAAGGGTCTGGTACATCCCCCTTGGAACGTACTAAAGTTGTGTACCAATTCGGTACCAATTGCATACCAAAGGTTTGGTACGGAGTGTTTACACCGTCCGTAGCCATCTTGTGACGTCATTTGGTACTGGGATCAAACGCTTGGTACGCACGGTGTAAACGTACTCAATGCTGGACATTCAATGTCATGACAGTGGGCGTTCTTACACACATTTGCAGAGTATTGTAACATTATACCTTCATTACAGCGTCACGACATACTGGCATCGAGACATTTAATAATTCAAACGATAACATTGTTGTGACATTTTGTCAGTGGCGCGACATCGCCAGTGTCACGATATCGCATATCAAAACGTTTTGATATTGCAACACTAGTGTCACGGCAACATGTCATCGAAACTAATAGGTCAGACGATGATTCTATTACGGCATTTAATACCGTAACACTTAGTTTTTTTTTATAAATTTAGGAAAAAACATTAAAAATTGTTTCTGGTAAGTGTTTGTGGATGGTATTTTCTAGTAAATTGTGTTCGATAAGGGATATATAATGGGCATTCAAGAAAGAAGTGAAAGAGATTTCGTATTTAAGGAGATTACAGATTATGCTTTTGCAGTCCAATGTATATTTTATGTTTTTATATATGATGAATGATGTGTACAATTCTTTTAGATCCCATTCTGATGTGGCTTGAGGAAACCAATATATATATATATATATATATATATATATATATATATATATATATATATATATATATATATATATATATATATATATATTTAAGTGTAGTTTTGGAATAGAATCAGTGTAAATGTGCCTGTAATGCAGGTTGTAGTTTGAATTTTGCTTCTTATTAATATCATTCTTATGCATTTGTTTGGTATATTTCATAATAATTATTTCAATACCATTATCAGTCATAATTTGTTTTTCCTATATATCAAAAAAACTAAGCTCGGTTACCATTTTTACATTCTTTTACAAAGTAAAGGAAGTATTGCGAAAAAAGTCTGGTTTCAGGTTTCAACGGAAATATCCATTTTGACCATCCCTGAATCCATTTTGACTAGTTTCGGCGTAACTTATGTATGTACGTATCTTGCATAACTCAAAAATGATTTGCCGTAAAATTCTGAAATTTTGTGTATGGGATTGCTATAACATGTAGTGTGCTCCATCCTTTTTAATTTCAATCGGTAGTTTCAAAAGGCACTTTGCTCATAGTGTAATATGAGATCTGGGGTTCAAATCCCAGTGACAACAAGCCTGAATCCAGAAATAAATACTGCTGTGTCCGAGTGGTTCTGAACCCACTATAAGTTGTAGGTCCTCTTTCTTATAATTGGACTTCGGTCAGTTGAACAGTATAAAAAGTAAAACAAAAAAATTTAATATGTAATATCGCATCCATAGTATTAGAAATGTGTATCTGACTTATGTTAATGTAAACATTTACTACTTTATATATTATAACAAGCGTGACTCACTGCCGATGAGTCTAAGCGGCTAACCTGTCTGGTCAGGTAATCCCATTAAAGAGCAAGTAAGATAAGAGCAACGCCGCTATTGTTCGGAATTTTGTATAGTGTACAACACTCTAGAAGTTTCGAGATTAATTACCCGCAGGTATAAAAGCGTCGCGATCTGGTGAATTGAATTAGTGAGAGTGTGCAGAGTGTTACTGAAGATAGTCAATAGAGAATAGTGAAATAGAGATCAGAGAATGCAGAGAGTTGGAAGTTAGTCGAGTATGTTTATTTAAGTAGAGTGAAGTGAGTCAAATCGAAAGAGTAGGTCCGAAAAGCGATATATTTTGTGGAAATAAATATTGATACCTTGTGAATACAAATAGCGTAGAAATAAAGAGTGTCATATGAAACTAAATCAATATTATTATATTTAATTTTGGGAACTTCAGGAGATTGATTCCAGGTTTCCAGTTAAATACTCGTATTTCTTTTATAATTTTGGACATTTCGGAAAAAAAAAATTAGTCTATCAACAAAAAATAATTTGTTGGTTAAATTATTAGTATAAATATTCCAAATGCGCTTTTGTCTGGATTTGCAATTAGCATATTTGTTTTTGTTCAATATAATTGACGGTTAAAATTAATCAAAAATATATTAAAAGTTAGGTTATTACATTCGATTTAATCTGAGTGGTCAATTAGTATTTATATGTTTGGAATTAAGATAAAAACAGTTCGATTATGATATCGATAAGTATCGATCGTCATTTCCATGGTGACTGGTGTGAAACTTAGTTTTTGTATCAGCCAATATATTTAATAGAATATTATGTAGACTTTCAGTAAAACATATTTTCAATAATATTGGATACATAAAACACTCGCTAAGTTAATTTTGTAAAACTTAGCGAGTACTTACGTACTCAAATATTATTAAATTCAATTTTCTAGTTCATGTAAATTGAATTAGTGTTATATGATTTTCATACTCAGATATACTCATACAAACGAGTTGATATACCCACACATATCATCATTAAAATTATAAATTCGAATAATTAGAGATCTAAAAATATCCTGAATTATTGAAATTGTTAGCCCGATCTTTTACCAAGGTAGTAAAAGGTATAATGATACATTGAATAGCAGTTATGCTATAAATTTGTTGCAGGGAAATAACAATAAATTTATAAACAAATATATCAAAAATTATTTATTACTTGCTTGTACTCATTATGAGATTATGAGATATGGAATTTGATTCCCAGCGACGCCTACTATTAACTAAATAAATCATCGCTTTGTCCGAAGGGTTCGAAACGTGCTTTAACTTATAGGTTTCCAGTAAGGGCTGTGGGCGGTGTTCTCTATCAATAAAATTTAAGTAAATCGTTTGAAATAGGATTAATTATCATTTCGGTTTAATCTATCCTTTATTTACCGACATTGAAATGATGAGTTATGCATACTTCTATAATTTTTCCTTTGCTGTAAATCGTGGTTAGGTTGGTCCCGGATTTTTCGAAGTGTCTCAAAATTGACGTAAATTAATCAAAATATTTTTGCTTTTTGACTATTGTTAGATATCGATGGTTACCTTGACGAACGCACTAACGGCTTGTCATAGGATGCTATAAAGTTATGTCACACTCTGTTTTTAATTTATTGGTGTAGACATTTTTTTATGTTTATTTCAGTTACGAAAATCGTCATACATAAATTCTTTATAAATTAGACATCAGCAACATTAAATCCGTTTCCGATAACATAATAAGACATTTTATTTTGCATTCAACACTGTTTTATATTATTCTGCTAATCATAAATAATTTTCGTCCCAAATATAAATATATGTATATTTAATACCATTTCATTGAAATAAAACTATGTTTCTGTTTACATTTCAACCAAATAATAAGTCTGGTCCGCTATACTTGTTTTGTAGTGACACATCTTTATTCACAGAAAAAACAATATTTGACTATTTTTCTCATAGTTTATATTTATGTCAATCAAAATCTATTAAAATTTGTACAAAGCAATGTACTTACTCACATATCACAAATCAATGACAGATAAAATGATATTTCTCAACTTCTGGAAAATATTGCTAATTCGTTTTCATTGATACAATAAGAGAAATATATTTAAAAAATTTAATGTAAAGCAAACTATAATAGTTGTGTATCACTAGTACAGAAACAGAATTTTAGCGAGTGTGAAATTATATTAACAGACATCACAAAAAAGAGTTTCTGGGCGTGTGATAGAGAAGATTTTTTTTTCGTCGATGACACTTTTAACTTATCAAGGAAATAAATATTACTACCACTTAACATTTTATACAATACAGGTTTTTATGTTGATGACATTTTCGATTCACATGGGTACATAAACAATTCACTTGTTTTATTAAAACAATTTCGTGACGTTTATTCCAATCTAAAAATAAAACGAATGTGAATTAATATTTTTCAAAAATTAACGTAATCGTAATTGAACAACACGAGTATAATATAAATAATATACAAAAAATAGTGGATTTTAATGAACGTTTCACATTTTCAATAAAGTAAAATTAAAATTTTTGACAAAACATAATACTAAAATATTTAGGTTAGCACTCCTAAATTTTGTCGGCCTAGGCCGCCATCTATGAATTTCTGGATAATTTTGAGTTCTGTAATACTAGTAATATCGGTCGGAGATGTGAAAAAATTTTTGTTCCTTCATGTAGAATGGTCTTAAATATTTATGTCCAATTAGTAACTCCACCAACATTTATGACTCCTGACGTAGATGGATTAATAATCGTATTTTTGTCTGTATTTTGCCCACTTGGAAATAAAGTTATGTAGCTTGTGATTCAACATGCTGCTTTGCTCACTACTTTTAGTTGAATAATAATGAATTTTGTTAATAATTGTGAAAATAATTATTTTTCTTTTACCGGACATAAATAAGTTTTTTGAGAACCATACCAATTTATTATAAAAATTGAAATTAACAGAAATTTATGTGTTCTTTCATTACTTTATTATGATTCTCCTCCCAAAAATAAAAATAATTTCGCGTGTAAATTATGAAAATGCTATTCATCCTCGTAGTAATTAGTTTCTAAAGCCGGATCTTTTTTCATCTTATAATTTGAAGAGAAGTGGTATAATTAGGCAGGTGTTCAACACATAGCGCCCCATAGGGTGACTTATCTCCACACTCGGGGGGCCTTAATCGCGCCAACTCGTTATACTCGCCTCCTGCGCTATGCATGCATTCAGTTCGGATTGCCGCCCTATCTGATCAACTCTACGATCTGTTGGCATGAACTCGCTATTCACCATACGCACTAACACTAATGGAAGGAGTATAAACGTTTTCATAGACGACCTAATGAACATTTATAAGATATTAAATTCATACAAATGAATTAATTATTACAAGAAACTTTAGCAATATCTATCTCGCCAAAGAATATTTATATACACTATATACAAACACAAAATTTAAAACCATAAGTTTAATATAGGCATAGATACAAAGACCCGTATAAAAATACAGTGAAAGTATAATACCGGTACAGAAAATTCAAGGTAATTGGTTGTTTTGGGTGTGGATTAATTGTAATATAATTCAGCATCGCCGGTTTTAGAGACAAAGTATCTTATAACAACCCTGAATTTTATGTATCTACATAATTATACAGAATGCATGTTAATTTATTTTTCTACATATTAATGTTTTTGTTTAGTTCTTACTTCCTTATGGTACGAAGTAAATGAAGAATTGTAATCTCGAAAAAAATCAGTTTTCATGTTCCAACGGAAATATCCATTCTGAATCCATTTATAATAGTTTCGGCTGATGTCTGTACGTATGTATACGTAAATGTATGTACGTACGTATGTCGCATAACTCAAAAATGTTGAAATTTTGTATGTGGAACTGCTATAAAATCTTGTTGTGCAACTCCCTTTTTTATTGCAATTTTGTCGGCAGTGCCAAAAAGACATGTTGCTCACAGTTTTTTTTAATTTTTCGCTTAACTTAAAAACGATTAGTCCTAGAATGTTGAATTTTTGTGTATAGAATTGCTATAACAGCTAGTTATGCACCTCCATTTTTTTACCAATCGGCCTTTTCAAAGAGCTGTTTAATTTTGGCAGAAACTTATTAAAATAGTAGTCAATTGGCTTTAAATTTTTGTAGGAAATAATTGATTTCTTGTTAATAAATTGACATTCACAATTGTCAGAATATATTTCGTGAGAAATATGACCGAAAAATAGAAACAATATGGCCCGTATTACGAGCTCACTTTTATAATAAAATCGCGATTTTAAAGCTCACTTTTACATCAAAATCTTTTGTAAAAACGAACGTTAAAATCGCGATTTTTTTATAAAAGCGAACTAGCTCACTTTTATAATAATATCGTAATTTTAACTTTCAGTTTTACATAAGATTATGATGTAAAAGTGGGCGTTAAAATCGCGATTTTATTATAAAAGTGAGCTCGTAATACGAGCCTATATCTCTCTCTTTGCAAGCAAGCTTTGACCTATTAAAATAATTTTATATAATGCAATAAGGAATAGTTATAATCATTTTAATAAAATTTTCAAAAGATGATCCATTTCGAAGAAAATTTCAAAGATATGAAACTAATGTAGGTTGAAGAATGATTAGTCATAGAATAAATTCCTTTTCAAGTATTTAAATTTTATTTTTCATTTTCGCAAGATTTTAAAATTTATTTGTACTAAATATTTCTTTCTACTTCACACCTCGCTGTTCTCCACTGGACTGGACTGGTCAGACTCTACTCGACTGCACACCTCGCATATCGTGACATTTTTTATCTGTGGGTAATTAGTCTGGAATCTTCCAGAGACTTCGGACTCTATTAAATTTCCGAACAATGGATAGGTCGCTCTTATCTTACTTGATCTTTCTAGACAGGTCGGCTGCGATGAATTATCGTCAGTGAGTCATGCTCGTTACAGTAATGTTGTTTTAATTTTATTTTTTTGCTGTAATTATTAACAAAAAAACACCAAACATAATATTAAAATGAAATATGTGACTTTTCAAAATTGTATTAAAATTATATGAGAATTAAACAACTTACGTTCAGTTACATTTATTTAGTCGTGGTAGAAATAATGTAAGAGATCAGATATTTTACAAAAATGTGATATATAGTTTTATATACCTATGCAATTTGCATATTGTACACCTATACAGTTAGCTCATAAATGATTCCATTGTAAATTATCGTCAGATTATCATTATAAGTCTCATTTGACAAATTATCCGTGTTCTATAAATAAAAATACATTAACACTTCTGCATAAAATCTACCATTATAATTAGTCTGTATTTGGAGGAGCCAATAATATATGCGTAATTTTTATTTTTATAAAAATTACTCGTATTTTACTATTTTAGAGTCAAGCTAATAATAGGAACTTAGAATTTAAGATTCAAATTCCTATGATGCGACCCTGTATGTACTTCTTTTAGAAAATTATTTTTCGATGTTTTTTATTCCTGAGTTATATTTACAAAATATTGTTTCGCCCAGATATTCTGTATGCATGGGAACAAGAAAGAATGAAGGAAGAAAAATAACCGCAAAATGGAAACAAACTTCCTTTGTAAAATCTCATCCGAAAAAAGTTTTTTCCCAAAATATACTCTGAAACTTTTGTTACTTTCACAATAAAAATATGAAAAATTTATTGAAAATGAAGTAAGTCATTCGACGAGTCTTCTGGTCAGTCATCCATTGAAAATTTGTAGGATTTCGGCATGCAGAGCTCATGGAAAACGAGGGACTGCACAACGCAAGGAAAATAATACCTAACGAACCGATGGATCGGGAATCCTGTTTACATAGGCCACGGAAATGACTGCGAATATCTCTTTAATACTCAATTTACTTTGTTTTATTTTATTAAAATATTTTGTTTGATGTTTCATTTAAATGTATGAACGTACTGTATTCCTTTTGTTAGTGATATTCCAAAATTCCTTCTTATTCATATTATACATTTTTGTTTCAATTATTTAACAATCAAAATATCAAAATAGTAATTAAAATTATTATTTTTTTGTAAATGAATGTTAAAAAATAAGGGTCACAAAATTTAAGGATACATGTAAGCAGTGGCGGCTCGTGGTATTTTTGAGCGAGGGGGCAAATTATTTTGTTAGTGTCATGTGTCAAAGATTTTGGTGAGAAAAACGTTATCATGAAACGATGTTTAGAACTCCGATTTCGTCACAAATAATTTTAAAATTATTAATAATAAATATTAATGGGTATCAATGTTCAGCACAACCCAACGGAAAGGTCAATGATAGTAAAAAAAAGTGGGTAGGGGTAATGAAGAAAGTAAAAAAACAAATTAAAAATAAAATATGTACCAGAATAAATTTGAAATATAATATAAATAAAAAGAAAACAAATCTCATTTCTATTCGGTTAAGAATAACTAAAAATAAATTCTTATCCCATGAACTAAAACATTCTAATGAGCTAGAAGCAGAATACACTAATTGTTAATTACAGTTGTTTATATATTATATCAATTCTTCTGTCTTTAGTTTTAGCAAAATGATCAATTATTTTATAAAGAAAATCTGGAGATTTTCGTAAATGTTTTATCATATCTTACACGCCTACAGATACAATTTATACACGACTGACGATCTGGCGATTTTAGAAATATAACATGCAATGAGTATATTTCACCGATCACGTCCGATTGTTTCCGAATCTCAGAGTATGCATGCCTCCTCTGGTTCAACACTCGGCTATTCGTATTATTTCTATGATAAATTTACAAACTTTAAAAATAAGCAAAGCATTTGTTTCAAAATTAAAATATTAATAATATTTAAAAACTCTTCAATGATGTTTTACATATACATATTTATTTTTATTCTTAAATAAGTTTTTTAATCACAATACGCATTATTTTTGTTTTATCAATTTTACTGAATATTTACTTTAAATTATTATTTTATTATAAACAAATTATATCTGTGCATCTCTTTATTTATCATTCATATTATAGAATTTATTTTAAGAATTTTAAGTCATACAAGTACAACACCGTTCGAGATGGCGAGGGGGCTGACAACCGCTGTATACGAGCCCAGTCGCACATGAATTGCACGAAATCACTCACGTACATAGCGCTGTCTCACTTGTATAGTCATCTTGTTCCCATTTGTGTTTGGAACGTATCGTTGAGTAGTATACCATACAAGTTTCGTCTGGCGGATGCGTGCCCCCGCTAGTCGAATTTGATGCATATAATATTGTGTTGCCCAGCGGCGCCGCGCTAATTTCTATTTAAATAGACCACTAACATAGTACATTGTTAAATGTTAAGTAGTATAAGATGAAGTTTATATTGTTATAATAATTAATAATAAAAATATATTCATGTGAAATAGAAAAAATATTTTATTTTAATTTGAGGGGGCACTGCCCACTCTCCCACCCTGGACGAGCCGCCACTGCATGTAAGTATGCAAAAGAGTAAGTTAAAATTATTAAATAATATCCCATTAAAAAATCCAATGTAGTCTGCAGATTGCACCAAAGTTTACATTGGTCAGACAAAAATATATCTTGATTCCAGATTATAAGAACATAAAAGAATGTGATAATAACAACAATAATTGTAAATGCGTCCTAGTACATCATTATCATAATGAAAAACATACTTACGATTTCGAAAAAACGACATCTAAAGAAAATCCAGTCATTCGGTCGGTCGAACGACGTGGCAAGAGTACGTGTAACAACTGCCCAAAATTCAAAAGAATGAACTAGGATATTTTAATTTACTAGTGAGACAAATATAATGAGCAAATGATTTTGTGATCGTTTTGCTCTCGCGGTCAGAATATGGCATTCGCCACATGCGTTTCAAAAGTCAAATGGTGACTCTTTCATTTGATTCCAAAGTTTTAAGACGTTTTCATATTTAGACGCGAAATTATTAAATTAACCTCAAGTCTCAGATCTAGAACTTCAAATAGAATAAATTGTAAATATATATGTATATTATCTATTAATTAATATTAATTATTTTTATTATTATTTTAAATGTACTCTTAGTTTTTTATGTTTAAGTATAGTAACTTAATTTTATTTATATGTATATTTCAATTTATATTGTGTAACTTTGTAATACTTTGTTAAACTTAATATTGTGTTCTCCTGTGAACATCCTTAATAACGATCATTAAATGACGAAACCCGGTCGTAAATAAATTATTACTATAGAACTGTGTCAACAAGATTTTCCCAAAAGAGGTTTTTTTTAACTTTTCCTATAATTGTAAGAATAAATTAGTGTGTAAAGTAGGTAATGTCCATAAATTACAAGGGCTACAAATCTATAAGCCTCTCTAAACCCTTTTAATTATGAATATTAAATAAATAAATAAAATTAATAATACTTCAAGTAAGTAGTAACTATTCTTTTATTTAAGTTAACATATGATAACAGATTTCAATATATTTTTCAAGAAATATATGTAAGGTATATTACATTTGATAGCAGCGGTGGGATTTTTATTTGATATATCAGTGTTCACTCATTTGTATAATTTTATATTATATTACATTTGTCAGCAGCGGTGAGATTTTTACTCGGTACAAAGTTGTTCACTCATTTATATAATTTCATCTAATTTTACGTAAGCATCAGGACACGGCAGACTGAACACTTATTTAATTACATCTCCCCACACCAATTTGAACAAAATATACACATTTCTCATTATTATCAAAGCAAACATGTAACGAATAAAAAGTGTCAAAAATAATCAAATATATATGTTCGAAATTTTACTTCGACATATTGAGATCTAAAATGTCAAAATCCCGTTTCCTCACGATTCAAGATCTGCGTACGTTACCAAAGTTGCCACCGAGGGCAGTACACTGTAGTCCATTTTGCATGTAAATACGTGAAACCCTCGATCAGGGTTATCCAATGTCAATAAATGACAGTAGTGAAATTATCGTAGTAAGAAAAACATTGAATTTTATACATTTGGTAGTATAAGAAAAATCTCAAGTTTCTGTTTTAATTTTGTTAATTTAAGTGAAAAGATTAAAAGAAATAGTACATGTGCACCAAGAAAGGAAAAACGGACCAAGTAGTTTGTGTTTACGGTGTAAATATAAAAGTTTAAATGTTAATAAAAATAACAGTGATATCAAAACCCACAAGACAATAAAATTGTAAATGGTTTGATAAGAGTTACTCAGAAATCACCCCAAAAATATAAAGATTAAAATAAAAACTGACGAATAATCTTTTAGAAAAAATATTAGTTTATTAATTTCGAAAACTTTATCCAAACAAAATATAGCATATCAAGTACAGGCAAAATCAATCTATACAAACACAAATATCAAAATATCTATAAGAAAAAAAATAGTATTATCAATTTAAATTAATTAGATATCCACATATTTAAACAAAGGCTAATCGAGATTAGAGACAACACATAAATTTATGTATAGTCAAAAAGTTTGATCAAAAATGTCTTTATTAATATAAAACAGGTGTAAATAAATAAATTTTAACTTACTTTTTGTGTTAATGTCATTTTTCATATTTTTTAATAACAGAGTGTATTTGAAAATTATGGACATGTTCTTTATATTTATATGTTACAAATGTTACAAATACATTCATTATTAATACTGCAGAATATAACTTAGTTGCTTCCGAAGTAGTACACCTGTTGGTTGCGCGAACATAAAATAACAAGTAGCATAATTAATACATAGATTTAATGAAGTTCGAAGTTAAACTGAACAATAGTCCCGGCAGATATGCCCGTAACCATCCGCATTCCGCCTACAAAATCGAATTGGCAAGGTAGCAGGCTTTCCTATCATCCACTTTGTGAAAAATGGATTGTACCAAACAATAGAGAGAAATCAAAATGATAAAAATGTATAAGGGATTGCCAAACTATGAATTAATCATTTTGAATCTTTCTGAAATATATTGTAATAAATACAAACTCAATAGCTCAACAGCCTACAGAACGGAGGAAATGAGATACATCAAGAGGTATTTGTAATGCAAAGCAGAGGGATTGCTGAAAACACTCGTAACTTATTATTCTCCTTATCAAGGATATATAACATATAAATTTAAAAAATATTAATTATGTAAAAATAAAATATATCCCCCATGATATCGAGAAAGGGTAGAAACTAAACATATAACAAAAGTATATGCTTTTAAAACATTAATGTAGAATAAATTATTAGATATCAATGAAAGATTTAAAGTTTAAAGCCTTTTTATTATGGGGAAATCTAAAAGAAAACCAAGACAAATTGTATATTATATATTTTTGTAATATCTTTTTGTTATAGGTATACATATTTTTATAAATTCAGTCGCCTGAGAACGAATGCATTTAAATTTTCGTTATATTTTCATATGCAAAACACTTCTGATTACTATAAAAAAAATTATATCCTCTAAGCCAAATTCAGCGAAACCGAGTCTAATAATTATACTTATTTGAGCGGTGGAGCGTAAAATAAAATAATTTTTATTTAGTAACCCATATAACTTAAATAAAATACCAACAGTTGTAAAGTTTAGGCAAAAACTATAGTACATAGTAATTACTTAAATTAAAACTAAAAGTTTAGCTAACTAAAACTTACGATACCAGGGCTTAGATAACTACAAATAGTTACGATGTTTACCTTAGGTATGGAGGATGTCATTTATATATCAATGATATTTTACTCAAATATTCTCTACTGCTTATTATAAATAAATGCAGCAATTTTAAATAATAATAAACAATTTGTAAATATGGACCTTTTCATAGTTGTGATTTATTTGCTTCTTTGTAGAATCACCTTTGTAGGTATTCGAGTGAATATAAACAAAAAAATAACAGTTTTTCACAGTTTTATAAATAAGGAAGCAAGGAATTTTCATTTTCATAAAAATTAATAATACATTTTTAATTTTAATAAAGTGTAAAATTCCTGTTTTATTTTTTTATAATATTTGGAGTATTTTGATAACGCTATTACGTTTAGAAGTCAGCAGTATTTAAACAAATAAATATTATGATCCATTTTTACCTCCCGCCTATCAATATATAGATAAGGGAGGTATTGTTTTTGGTCAGATTTCTCGAGTGTGGGTTTTCAACAAATGAGCAAGAATTAGGGTTCCTAGAATACGATTTTACTATTTTTACCGTGATGTCTGTATGTCCGTGTGTGTGTGTCTCTGTGTGTGTGTGTGTCTGTGTGTCTGTGACGATTTTTCGTCCACGATAACTCCAATACGATACATGTAAAAAATATAATATTTGGTATTTAAGAGTGCTATTATAATATGATGAACTGATTAGATTTTGACTACAATTGGTTAACCGGAACTAGTACTTTACTTGAAGCTTTAAACTGTTTTTCCTAAAAAATAGTTCTAAATACCATATTTTCGCAAATTTCGTTATTATAAATACAAAAATTTTTTAATTTTCTAGCGATCTGCATAATTACGTTTATATATAACGTCTACCTAGATAGAAAAAAAAATATATAAATTATAATAATTTTACATATCGTTTAGGCTGAGGAATTTCGATAAAACAGATGAATATGTTCACAAAATTTGACATATGATGTCAAATTTCCTGTAAGTAAGTGTAAAAGATAAAATAAGTAAAAATGAAGTAATTTTATTGTAAAATTTAAAAAGATGGAAGAAATATATTAGGAATGTATTTTCATGCGTGAATCAAAGTAAGTTCAGTTTCTGTTGTAGTAACGTCAAAAATAGCTGTCATATTGGTCATACAAAATTTATGAAGGAAATTTTAGGTATGAAATGAATTAAAAACATTCTGAACTGCAATAACAAACTAATTTTAAAACTACAAATTAAATGTATTGAAAACTTATATA